>CM075743.1:38896766-39327465 GCA_037974335.1 Prionace glauca | reverse complement strand
CACGTGCTCACTGTGTAATGGGATGGATAGGATAGAGGTGGAGAGACTCTTCCCGCTCAAAAAGACAGTAGGACTAGGGGGCACAGCCTCAAGATAAAGGGGGGGCATTTTAGAACGGAGTTAAGGAGGAACTTCTTCACTCAAAGGGTGGTGAATCTCTGGAATTCTCTGCCCGTTGAAGTGGTGGAGGCTGCCTCGCTAAATATTTTTAAGAAACGGGTTGATGGGTTTTTGATAAGAGAAGGGATTAAGGGTTATGGGGAGAGGGCGGGAAGGTGGAACTGAGTCACGACAGATCAGCCATGATCTTATTGAATGGCGGGGCAGGCTCGAAGGGCCAGATGGCCTACTCCTGCTCCTATTTCTTATGTTCTTACGTTCAATTTAAGACTCAGATGGAGAAGAATTTCTTCTCTCTGAGGTTGTGGGTCTTTGAAATTCCTTGGCACAGAGAGCAGTGGGGGCAGATTTCTTAGCCGCGATTCTCCCATCCGTGCCCGCCACTCTTCCGATGGGTCCAGCCAGGAGACCCACGCCTTGAACAGGAATTTGTGCCTGCGCCAAGAACGCACGCGCATCTCCCAGAGCCAGGGAACAGTCGCTGGTCAGACCACCCTGGAAACCAGCAGGAAGAAAGGTAAGTGATTTAAATTTGTTTTTAATCGATTTTAGATATGTAGATTTGTTAATTTCTCAGGTTCCGATTTCAGGACCCGATTTCGAATCTCCCATCCCGCCAGAAGTACTTCACAGCAGCGGGGTTCAGACTAGTTCCCCACTTTCGGCAGGGGGGAATGGGCGAGTGACCTTGCCGGAATGAAGGGAGAGCAATCAGGGCACCCCCCCGAGGGTCAGGCAGTGGGGGGGCGGGGGGGGTGGCTGCTGCCCCCTGGTATGGGCATCTTGGCAGTGCCAGCCTGTGCCCCCAGCACTGTCCAAGGAGCAAAGTGCCCATGCCCAGGGCTACCTTGGCACTGCCCATTGGGCATCGGGTAGTGCCAAGGGGGCAGGGCCTATTGTGGGCAGAGCCTAGGTGCGATTGGTGAGGGGGGGGGGGGGTTTCCACTGCCATTCTGCATTGGGATCGGTCTGAGGTGGAGGGAGGACAGTAATTTTGGCGGGCTGAGGGTGTGGGGGTGTGGGGGTGTGGGGGTCTGCTGGAGTGGGGGGCTTCCTCTGGGGGGAGGGGGGGGGTGAGAACGGGGATCTTACCTGGGGAGGGGGGGTGGTCAATGGGAAGGGTGACCTGCTGGGGTGAAGGAAGATGCCACTGCTGGAGAGTGGGGCCTGGCATTAGGGCGCTCTCTTACGGGTGGGAGGGGGAGGGGGTATCGGGACTGGCCTGACAGTTGCTGTGGGGGTGGGGGGGTGGGATTGGAATTACAGCACTGTGGGGCTCCTGGGCCTCCCAGCGATCGGGCTGTCCAGCAAACAGAGAGATTGACAGATCGGGGCCACTGCGCATACGCAGAGTTTCAGAACCGTCAGACTCCAGTGAGAATAGGCCCCCCCCCCCCCACCCCCCCGGGGTTTAATGAGATCCATGGGATCCCTGCAGTGCTCAGACTGCAGAGATTCAGGTGAGAAGCTGAACTGACAAAACAGTCGGGATCTCGAACAGGTTTTCTGCCAATTCAGCACTTTCTGGAGAATCACTCCCCCTAGCGTATATTTAAGACTGAAATAGGTAGATTTTTGATCAGTAACGGAATCAAGGGTTAAAGGAAAAGGGCAGAAAGGTGGACATGATTCTAATGAATGGTGGGGCAGGCCTGAAGGGCCAAATGGCCTCCTCCTGTTCCTATTTCTTATTGTCCTATAGGCTGCAGTCACTCAGTCAGGATGTAGTTATCGGGGATAATAATGTTCTCCCCACACTCCCAACCGCTTCACATTAGCTGCCCTGTCATGTCCATTTAATCTGATTTATTTGATCAGTTAGTTGATGATTAAATTACTAAAGCTACAGTCTCCTTTATTAAAATAAAACTTTATTAATTTAATCATCAATTAACTGATCAAATAAATCAGATTAAACGGCCAAGACAGGGCAGCTAATGTGAAGCGGTTGGGAGTGTGTGGAGAGCATTATTATCCCCGATAACTACATCCTGACTGAGTGACGGCAGCTGATAGTCTCCTCACTCAGAGGCAACAGAGAAACACTCATCAAATCCTGAAGTAACAGGCATCAAATAAAACCTGAAATTCCTTCTTCCTCTGCACAGATTCCCAGTGTTTACACTGTTTATGTTCACTCTGCACACACTTGAGGAAACATTCCCCTGGACACAGTCTGGGAGTCACACTTGGTGGGACAGGAATAAGAGGTTAACCTCACTCTCTTTTAAACTCTGAGCTACACCAGTATTTATTAAGATGAGGCTATTAGGCTAATCCAGTCAACCCGTTGCTTCCCAGTTAAGATCCTGGTCCCTTCACCTCACTTATTCTCTATCTTTATGTTCTAATCATAGAATCCCTACAGTGCAAAAGAAGGCCATTCAGCCCATCGAGCCTGCAACAACAACAATCCCACTCAGACTCTATAAGAAATAGGAGCAGGAGTAGGCCATCTGGCCCTTCGAGCCTGCCCCGCCATTCAATAAGATCATGGCTGATCTGTCATGGCTCAGTTCCACATTCCGGCCCTCTCCCCATAACCCTTAATCCCCTCTCTTATCAAAAACCCATCAACCCGTTTCTTAAAAATATTTAGCGAGGCAGCCTCCACCACTTCAACGGGCAGAGAATTCCAGAGATTCACCACATTTTGAGTGAAGAAATTCCTCCTCAACTCCATTCTAAACCGCCCCCCCTTTAGCTTGAGGCTGTGCCCCCTAGTCCTACTGTCTTTTTTGAGCGGGAAGAGTCTCTTCACCTCTATCCTATCCATCCCATTCATCATCTTATACGTCTCAATGAGATCTCCCCTCATTCTTCTAAACTCTAACGAGTACAAGCCTAGTTTATTCAGCCTCTCCTCTTAGCTCAACCCCCTCAACTCCAGTATCAGCCTAGTAAACCTCCTCTGCACTCCCTCCAAGGCCAAAATATCTTTGCGCAGGTGCGGCGCCCAAAACTGCACACAGTACTCCAGCTGCGGCCTCACCAATGCCCTATACAGCTGCAGCAAGACCTCCCTACTTTTATATTCAATCCCCTTCGCTATGAAGGCCAGCATCCCATTTGCCTTCCTGACCACCTGCTGCACCTGCAAGCTGGGTTTTTGCGACTCATGCACAATCAATCACTGTTGAATGTCACTGTCCCACTCTCTCCTCATATTCCTGTATCAATCCCAGTTTTACATCACTGTCCCACTCTCTCCTGTATCTCTGTATCAATCCCAGTTTTACATCACTGTCCCACTCTCTCCTGTATCTCTGTATCAATCCCAGTTTTACATCACTGTCCCACTCTCTCCCTGTATCTCTGTATCAATCCCAGTTTTACATCACTGTCCCACTCTCTCCCTGTATCTCTGTATCAATCCGAGTTTTACATCACTGTCCCACTCTCTCCCTGTATCTCTGTATCAATCCCAGTTTTACATCACTGTCCCACTCTCTCCTGTATCTCTGTATCAATCCCAGTTTTACATCACTGTCCCACTCTCTCCCTGTATCTCTGTATCAATCCGAGTTTTACATCACTGTCCCACTCTCTCCCTGTATCTCTGTATCAATCCCAGTTTTACATCACTGTCCCACTCTCTCCTGTATCTCTGTATCAATCCCAGTTTTACATCACTGTCCCACTCTCTCCTGTATCTCTGTATCAATCCCAGTTTTACATCACTGTCCCACTCTCTCCCTGTATCTCTGTATCAATCCCAGTTTTACATCACTGTCCCATTCTCTCCCTGTATCTCTGTATCAATCCCAGTTTTACATCACTGTCCCACTCTCTCCCTGTATCTCTGTATCAATCCCAGTTTTACATCACTGTCCCACTCTCTCCTGTATCTCTGTATCAATCCCAGTTTTACATCACTGTCCCACTCTCTCCTGTATCTCTGTATCAATCCCAGTTTTACATCACTGTCCCACTCTCTCCTGTATCTCTGTATCAATCCCAGTTTTACATCACTGTCCCACTCTCTCCCTGTATCTCTGTATCAATCCCAGTTTTACATCACTGTCCCACTCTCTCCCTATATCCGTGTATCAATTCTAGTTTAACATAATTGTCCCGCTCTCTCCTGATATCCCTGTGTCAATTCCACTCTAATGTCACTGTCCCACTCTCTCCCTATATCTCTGTACTAATCCCAGTTTAATTTCCCTGTATCAATCCCAGTTTAATATCACTGCCCCACTCTCTCCCTATATCCTTCTATCAATCCCAGTTGAATGTCACTGTCCCACTCTCTGCCTGTATCCCTGTATTAATCCCAGTTGAATGTCACTGCCCCACTCTCTCCTCATAGCCCTGTATCAAATCCCTGTTTAACATCACTGTCCCACTCTCTGTATCACTGTATAAATCCCAGTTGAATGTCACTGCCCCACTTTCTCCTCATAGCTCTGTAACTATAGTCCCACTATCCATAAACTAACCCCACAGACCCACTCTAAGATTTCTAGAAGTACAGCACAGACTGTGGCCATCTGTCCACTCACCCATCAGCTCTGTTCTGGATCTTTCAAGGATCAACCCAGTTTATCACACTCCCTCACTCTTTTCCCCATACCATAAAGATTTTATCTAACTTCCTTCTCAAGGCTACCATTGACATAATATTCTTTTGCTTTCCAAATCCTAATCCCTCATTGTGGGGCTAAACTTTTCCTTGATTTTATTTGCCAGTCACATCAAATCTATGTCCCTATTTATAAGATGCAGATTCTCCTTTATTAACTTGCTTTCCTAAGCACAATCGCCCCGAGCTCTCTCTGTTCTTTAAAACTGTCTCATTTTACTGATGTGGGTATGCCGGCGTTGGACTGGCGTAAACACAGTACAAAGTCTGACAACACCAGGTTTTAGTCCACTAAATCCTGGTGTTGTCAGACTTTGTACTCATTTTACTGCAACATAAGACCATAAGATATAGGACCAGAATTAGGCCATTCAGCCCATTGAGTCTACCCTGCCATTCAATCATGGCTGATATTTTTGTCATTCCCATTCTCCTGCCTTTTCCCCATGACCCTCGATCCCCTTATTGATCAAGAGCCTATCTATCTCTGTCTTAAAGGCACTCAATGACCTGGCCTCCACAGCCCTCTATGGCAATCAGCTCCACAGGTTCACCATTCTCTGGCTGAAGAAATTCCCCCTCATCTCTGTTTTAAAGGAGCATCCCTTCGCTCTGAGGTTGTGCCATTGAGTTCTCCCACTAGTGGATACATCCTCTCCACGTTCACTCTATCTAGGCCTCTCAATATTCTGTAAGTTTCAATTAGATCCCTCCCTCACTCTTCTAAGCTCCATCGAGTATAGACCCAAACTCCTCAACTACTCCTCATATGACAAACCCTTGATTCCTGGGATCATTCTCATGAACCTCCTCTAAACCCCCTCCAAGGCCAGGACATTCTTCCTTAGGTATGGAGCCCAAAACTGCTGACAATATTGTAAATACAGTCTGTCAGAGCCTTATACAGCCTCATCAGTACATCCCTGCATCTCCCTCAGTCTCCCAGTCAGAATATATCACCCCATGTTTTTCTGTGCTGACTTCCATCTGCATGTGTCCACTCATTCCAACCACCTACTTTTGTCCCCTTATTGACTCGACTTCCAAGTTTTGTGTCCACTGCAGGTTTTAAGATTGTTCCCTCTGCCTTCAAGTCCAAGTCATTAATGTATATTTACAAAGTGTAGGAGTCCCAATGCTGAAGCTTCCTGATGACACTGTACCCCTCCTTCCAATCTGAGGAACAGCTGCTAACCACATCTCTGGTTTCTATGTCTTTGCCAATGTCATAACTATGCTGTTACTGTCCCTTTAATTCCATTGGCTTCACCCGCACCAACCACACTCTCTTCAAATAACTTGGCAAAGGCCACTGCTGACTCCATGATTAGTTCTTGTGTGTTTTAATGTTTGCTAATCATTTCCCAGATGATGAAACTCAGATTTCTGTAGCTATCACTTTATCAATATTGGTGTAACATTCCCATCCTCCAACTTTCTGAGTTCTGTATCTGAGGATCGGAAGATTGGATTTAACACCTCTGCAATTTTAACCCTTAGTTCCAGAGCAACTTGTGGTGTTTCCCATCTGAATTGCATTACTTTGAATCATAAAGGAACTTATATAAAGCAGGCCATTTATCTGCCATACTCTGTTTAGTCTTAAAGTAAAGTTTCCCATCTAACTTTTTCCCTATAGTACTGAAAGGTCCTCACCATCAAGTATCTCTGCAACTATCTTTAAATGATTGAAGGAATCAGTGGCATTATGTTTTCCCGTCAGGTTTTACTTACAACTAGATTCTGGAAAACAACATTGATGCTTACCAAAGACAAAGACAAGTTCATGTTTAGAACATAGAACATAGAACATGTTGGAATATGTTATTGTATCACAGCAAGATCTCAGGGACATGGACTCTACCCACTCCCTCAGAGGCACAGAATGGCTATCTGACCATCAGCGTGGGCTCAGCAAGAGGATTATGTCTTTGAAAAGAAAATCTAAAGTGCTTCGCACAGTGTTAAGCCAAACAGGAGCTTTGATGTAATTGTTCCTAATGAGGAACTAGAACACATTGAGCCACAGGAATTGCTCATATCTCAGAGGACAATGTTATCATTGAAGATTCTTGGAAAAACAGCAGGGATCTGAGATCCTAGGATTCATTAAATATCAACACCAGGTAGCTTTGTCAATAACAACTGACACAAGCTCCTAGATGATGCTTACAGATCTTACTGACAAGGAAAACCAGAGACCATCGCACAATGATCTCTGGGGCAGAATACTCCAGTCATCTGCGAGACTAACAACTCACTGTATGCAATGACGCCAATGAGTCACTTCCACAGCACCACCCTCTAAAAGAGCTTCTTCTCAATCCTTCATAAGTAGAAGTCACTGAGGCCATAAAGCAGCTTTCTCTGGGCAAGCCCCGGCAACTGATGACACACCAGCTCAAGTGAGAAAACTCACTAGTGTTTTCTGCCTGATCTAGAATCAGGGCCCAAGATGACCAGGACACCTCTAAAACTCATCGCTACAGATGGAAAGGGGGAAATCCATCTGTGATAAACAGTGTGGAATATTACTTCTTTCAACCCTTGCAGGAACAATTCATTGCATTGGAATCTTGATCAATAGGGCCAGTTGTTTGAGGAATGGCAGATGGAGTTTAATTTAGATAACTGCGAAGTGATGCTTTTTGGTAGATTGAACCAGGGCAGGACTTACTCAGTTAATGGTAGGGCCCTGGGGAGAGTCACAGAACAAAGATCTGGAGGTACAGCTTCATAACTCCTTGAAAGTGGCTTCACAGGTGGACAGAGTGGTGAAGACGGCATTCAACGTGTTTGGTTTCATGGGTCAGAACATTGTTTACAGGAATTGGACGTCTTGTTGAAGTTGTACAAGACATTGGTAAGGCCACACTTGGAATACTGTGTGCAATTCTGGTCACCTTATTATAGAAAGGGTATTACTAAACTAGAAAGAATGCAGAAGAGATTTACTAAGCTGCTATTGGGACTTGATGGTTTGAGTTATAAGGAGAGCTGTTGGGCTTGGGCTGTTTTCCCTTGAGAGACGTCGGCTGAGGGGGGATCTAATAGAGGTTTATAAGATTATGAAGGGGATAGTTAGAGTAAATGGTGGTAAGCTTTTTCTGCTATTAGAAATGGATAGAACGAGGGGTCACGGGCATAGGGTGAGGAGGGCTAGATATAAGACAAATATTAGAGGGCAGTTTTTCACGCAAAGGGTAGTGGGGGTGTGGAATGCACTGCCGAGTAAGGTGGTGGAAGCAGGTACGCTAGGGTTGTTTAAGAGTCACTTAGACAGCCACATGAGCGGTCGACATAGAGGGGGATATAGCAGGCCTTACTAAACATTGTAGGCTTGGGATTCCGTTTTTGCCTCAGGGATGTTACAGTCTTTGCCTGTTTAATAATGAATTTTTTGTCTCTACAGGCATTTAAGTCCACCTTGTTGACCAGCAAGGGGCATGCATGCGGCAGGTTGTAGTGGGCTGCTCTTGGATGTTGCTTCGGGAGTTGCCTATTGCTTCATGTCGTTAGTGTGCTTAAACTGGACCATCTCAAGGGCAACATGACAGCTCAGAGACTATCACTGTTGCTGTGCGGACACATGGATTTGGGCCTGTGTCTGTGGGAGTTTGCGCGTTCTCCCCGTGGTTGCGTGGGTTTCCTCCGGGTGCTCCGGTTTCCTCCCACATCCCAAAGATGTGCTTTTAGGCTGATTGATTGGGTAACAAATTGTCCCTATATTGGACCTCCCTGATCCTCGCACATTAGGCGTGGACTAAAATCATGAATAGGTCACTGAGACAATGGGACGGCGGCGCGGGCTCGTTGGGCCGAAGGGCCTGTTTCCCGTGCTGTGTTGTTCTTTGTTCTTTGAGAGGCTTTATAGACTGGGACTTTTTCCTCTGGAGTGTAGAAGGCTAGGCAGTGATGTTGCAGAGGTCTACAGAATATTGAGGAGCACAGATCAGCTAGGTAGTCAATATCTTTTCCCAAAAGTAGGGGCGACTAAAACTAGAGGGCATAGGTTTAAGGTAAGAGGGGAGAGATAAAAAAGGGCCCAGAGGGGCAATTTTTTCCACATAGAGGGTGGTGAGCATCTGGAACAAGTTGCCAGAGGTAGCAGTAGAGACAGGTACAATTTTGTCTTTTAGAAAGCGTTTAGACACTTACATGGGTAAGATGGTTTAGAGGGATTATGCGGGCAATTGGAACTAGGTAGGAATGTTGTGGAGGCCAGAAATCTAACAACTGTTAAAACATATTTGGATGAGCACTTGTAAGATCAAAACATTCAAAGATATGGGGCAAGCGCAGGAAAATGAGATTAGCATGACTTTAAATGGTAGTTATTGTTGGTGCAGGTTTCAATGGGCCAAAGGGCCTTTTCTGCACTGTATGATTCTATGGCTCTACTCTATGACCCCATCTTCACTACCAATAACACTCTCCAGCCTTCAGTACAGAACTTCTGGTAGCCCTTCGAATAAAATTATGCTGGGTAACAAAATCAACCAACATTTCCAGTGGCATGCTTAGCATTGATGGTTCAACATCCAAGTGGAGAAGATCTGCAAGAAAATCACGCATATTGACACAGACATCAAGTTTCTACACATTATTTTGTAAATTGAGTTTGTGTCTTTATATGCCCTGTTTGTGAACAGAACTCCCACTTATCTGACGAAGGAGCAGCGCTCTGAAAGTGAGTGGCTTTTGCTGTGAAATAAGCTTGTTGAACTGTAACCTGGTGTTGTGAGACATCTTCCTTTGTTTACCCCAGTCCAATGCCAGCATCTCCACATCATGCTCAGCATGTGACAGACTCACTCAGGGCAGAGAGATGAATCTGATTAAAGTTCAGAGTCTACCAGGCAGTGCTTCTTACATCATTTCTGTGTGAGTTTGGGACTGGAACAACCAACCATAATCACATCAAACAATGCAAAGCATTCCATTGCCTCTGCCTGACATCTATTTACAACATCAGATGGCAGACCAGAATCCCCACACTGAGGTTTTTGCTAAGTGCTATGCATCTGGCATTGAGAACAAGCTGATCAGAGCTCAGCGTCAGTGTGTCAGTCAGGAGGTTCACATAGAGCAATCCCACAAACCAAAGCCAGACGAGCATGGGATCCATACCACAGCACATCCCAGATTTAAAGACAATCGGAACACCAATCTCAAGGCTTGCAAGCTGAACTCTAATATCTGGGAGTAAACAATCTTAGATCCAAACACAGAAGTCTCTGTCATCAAGCAATTCTGACATTCGCAGAGAACAGAGCAAGCAAAAATTGGTGTTATCTGATGTATGACATTAGAAATGTACCGACAATGAGGAACACTACAGACAGTTACTCGCAGATCTAACCAAAGAACAAACCTGTCAACTCAACAGACTGATCAAGACCTTTAATCCGGACCTTCAGAGCACCTTCCGTGTTCTCATCCCACGTACTTCCCGCATTGGAGATCCCTACTGTCTTCTGAAGATACACGAGGCCAACACATCCGGCCGACCCATCGTATCAGGCTATGGGACCCTGTGCGAGAACCTCTCTGGCTACGTCAAGGGCATCCTGAAACCCACTGTACAAAGAACCCCCAGCTTTTGTCGCAACACTACGGACTTCCTACAGAAACTCAGCACATACGGAGCAGTTGAACCAGGAGCACTCCTCGTTACAATGGATGTCTCAGCGCTCTACACCAGCATCCCCCACAACGATGGCATTGCTGCAACTGCCTCAGTGTTCAACGCTGACAACTGCCAATCTCCAAATGCAATTTTACAACTCATCTGTTTCATCTTGGACCACAATGTCTTCACCTTCAACAACCAGTTCTTCATCCAGACACAAAGAACAGCCATGGGGACCAAATTCTCACCTCAATATGTCAACACCTATTTGTAATTTTTATTAATGATCTGGATGAGGGTATAGTTGGGTGGATTAGTAAGTTTGCTGATGACACCAAAGTCGGAGGTGTGGTAGATTGTGAGGAAGGGTGTCATAGTTTGCAGGATGACTTAGAAAGGTTGCAGAGCTGGGCTGAGAGGTGGCGGATGGAGTTTAATGTGGAGAAGTGTGAGGTAATTCATTTCGGTAGGAATAACAGATGTGTTGAGTATAGGGCTAACGGGAGGACTTTGAATAGTGTGGAGGAGCAGAGGGATCTAGGTGTATGTGTACATAGATCCCTGAAAGTTGGGAATCAAGTAGATAAGGTTGTTAAGAAGGCATACGGAGTCTTGGCGTTTATTGGTAGGGGGATTGAATTTAGGAGTCGCAGCGTCATGATGCAACTGTACACATCTCTGGTGCGGCCACACTTGGAGTTTTGTGTGCAGTTCTGGTCCCCACATTACAGGAAGGATGTAGAGGCTTTGGAGAGGGTGCAGAGGAGGTTTACCAGGATGTTGCCTGGTATGGAGGGGAGATCCTATGAGGAGAGATTGAGAGATTTGGGGTTGTTTTCGCTGGAAAGAAGGCGGCTAAGAGGGGATCTCATTGAAACATATAAGATGATTAGAGGTTTAGACAGGGTAGATAGTGATAGCCTTTTTCCTAGGATGGAGAAAGCTAGCACGAGGGGGCACGATTTTAAATTAAGGGGGGGTAGTTATAGGACAGATGTCAGGGGTAGGTTCTTTACCCAGAGGGTGGTGAGGGACTGGAATGCCCTGCCAGCTGCAGTTGTAAATGCACCTAGTTTGGGGGCGTTTAAGAGATCTGTGGATAGGTTTATGGATGAAAAGGGATTGGTTTAGGCTAGTGGGTCATTGTTTTGTAACTGGTCGGCGCAACATCGTGGGCCGAAGGGCCTGTTCTGCGCTGTAATGTTCTATGTTCTATGTTCTACAGGTTTGAACAAGGCCTCTTCACCGCACAGGACCTGCAGCCAACGCTACACACTAGATACATCGATGACATTTTCTTCCTTTGGACTCATGGCAAACAATCACTGAAATAACTATATGGTGACATCAACAAGTTCCATCCCACCATCAGACCATCAGACCATCAGACTCACCGTGGACTACTTTCCAGAATCAACTGCATTCTTGGACACATGCATCTCCATCAAGGACGGTCACTTCAGCACTTCATAGTTCCGCAAGCCCATGGATAACTTGCCCATGGATGCTCCACTTCTTCAGCTTCCACCCGAAACACATTAAAAAAGCCATCCCCTATGGATAAGCACTTGTACACACAGGATCTGCTCAGAAATTGCTTAGAAAGGATAGCAGGACTAGAGGGCACAGCTCAAAATAAGTGAGGGGGTGCAGTTTAGATTAGAGTTGAACATAGAACATAGAACATTACAGCGCAGAACAGGCCCTTCGGCCCACGATGTTGCGCCGACCAGTTACAAAACAATGACCCACTAACCTAAACCAATCCCTTTTCGTCCATAAACCTATCCACAGATCTCTTAAACGCCCCCAAACTAGGCGCATTTACAACTGCAGCAGGCAGGGCATTCCAATCCCTCACCACCCTCTGGGTAAAGAACCTACCCCTGACATCTGTCCTATAACTACCCCCCCCTTAATTTAAAGCCATGCCCCCTCGTGCTAGATTTCTCCATCAGAACATAGAACCCAATAGAACATAGAACCCTACAGTGCAGAAACAGGCCCTTCGGCCCATCGAGTCTGCACCGAACACAATCCCACCCAGACCCTATCCCCATAGCCCTACACATTTACCTGCTAATCCCTCGAACCTACACATCCCAGGATACTAAGGGGCAATTTTAGTATAGCCAATGAACCTAACCCGCACATCTTTGGACTGTGGGAGGAAACCGGAGCACCCGGAGAAAACCCACACAGACACGAGGAGAATGTGCAAACTCCACGCAGGCAGTGACCCGAGCCGGGAATCGAACCCAGGACCCTGGAGCTGTGAAGCAGCAGTGCTAACCACTGTGCTACCGTGCCATCAGAGGACAAAGGCTATCACTATCCACCCTATCTAAACCTCTAATCATCTTATATGTTTCAATAAGATCCCCTCTTAGCCGCCTTCTTTCCAGCGAAAACAACCCCAAATCCCTCAGCCTCTCCTCATAGGACCTCCCCTCCATACCAGGCAACATCCTGGTAAACCTCCTCTGCACCCTCTCCAAAGCCTCCACATCCTTCCTGTAATGTGGGGACCAGAACTGCACACAGTACTCCAAGTGCGGCCGCACCAGAGTTGTGTACAGTTGCAACATAATGCTGCGACTCCTAAATTCAATCCCCCTATCAATAAACGCCAATACACCGTATGCCTTCTTAACAACCTTATCTACTTGATTCCCAACTTTCAGGGATCTATGTACACATACACCTAGATCCCTCTGCTCATCCACACTATTCAAAGTCCTCCCGTTAGCCCTATACTCGACACATCTGTTATTCCTACCAAAGTGAATTACCTCACACTTCTCCGCATTAAACTCCATCCGCCACCTCTCGGCCCAGCTCTGCAACCTGTCTAAGTCTTCCTGCAAACTATGACACCCTTCATCATTATCTACCACACCTCCGACTTTGGTGTCATCAGCAAATTTACTAATCCACCCAACCATACCCTCATCCAGATCATTAATAAAAATTACAAACAGCAGTGGCCCTAAAACAGATCCCTGAGGCACACCACTCGTAACCGAACTCCATGATGAATATTTACCAGCAACCACCACCCTCTGTCTCCTATCCGCTAGCCAATTCCTGATCCAATTCCCTAGATCACCCCCAATCCCATACATCTGCATTTTCTGCAGAAGCCTACCATGGTGAACCTTATCAAACGCCTTACTAAAATCCATATACACCACGTCCACTGCCTTACCCCCATCCACCTCTTTGGTCACTTTCTCAAAAACCTCAATAAGGTTAGTAAGGCACGACCTACCCGCCACAAAACCATGCTGACTATCTCCAATCAATTCATTACTCTCCAAATAACTATAAATCCTATCCCTAATAATTTTTTCTAAAACCTTGCCCACAACAGAAGTGAGACTCACCGGGGGAAGTCTCTGTTCCCCTTCTTAAACAATGGGACAACATTCACTAACCTCCAATCTTCCGGTACTATACCAGAGGCCAACGACGACCTGAAGATCAGAGCCAGAGGCTCTGCAATCACCTCTCTAGCCTCCCAGAGTATCCTGGGGTAAATCCCATCTGGACCAGGGGCCTTATCTATTTTCAGACCCTCCAAAATATCCAGCACATCCTCCTTATCAACTGTAACACTGTCAATTCTACTCCCCTGCAACCCAGTGTCCTCCTCAGCTATATCCATGTGCCCCTGCGTGAACACCGAAGAGAAATATTGGTTCAATGCCTCTCCAATCTCCTCCGGTTCCACACATAACTTCCCTCTGCTGTCTATAACTGGCTCTAATCTTGCCCTAACCAACCTTCTGTTCTTGACATACCTATAGAACACCTTAGGATTCTCCTTAACCCTATCAGCCAAAGTCTTCTCATGTCCTCTTTTAGCCCTTCTTAGCTCACTCTTCAACTCCCTCCTAGCCAATCTAAAGTTTTCTAGTGCACTACCCGAGCCCACACGTCTCATCCGAACATAAGCCTCCTTTTTCCTTTTAACCAACAAATCAACTTTTTTGGTGCACCACGGTTCCCTAGCCCTACCAATTCCTCCTTGCCTGACAGGGACATACCTAACACGGACTCGCAGTCGCTGCTCCTTGAAAAAACTCCACATTTCGGACGTTCCAGTCCCTGTAATCTCCTAGTCCAACCTATAGGTTGAGGAGGAACTTTTTCACTCAAAGGGTGGTGAGTCTCTGGAATTCTCTGCCTGTTGAAGTGGTGGAGGCTACCTCGCTAAATATATTTAAGTCACGGGTAGATAGATTTCTGATAGACAGGGAATTAAGGGTTATGGGGAGAAAGCGGGAAAGTGGAACTGATCCACTTCAGATCAGCCATGATCTTATTGAATGGCGGGGCAGGCTCGAAGGGCTAGATGGCCTACTCCTGCTCCTATTTCTTATGTTCTTATGTTATTATGTAGATGAAGCGGATCGCAACAGACACCTACAGAAGCTGAAAGGCGCCCTTGTAAGACTCATCAATCGACAGTTCTGACACACCATCGCATCCACCTCCTCAGAAGACAAACACGGGACATGACCGAACATTGGTCATAATTGAATTGCTAAAGAGAGAAAGTTTGGGTTAAATGGATCCCATTCCAATAAGAGAGACCTATTTTGACATTCAATGGTGTTACCATGGTTGAATTTCTCACTATCAACATCCTGGGGGTTACTATTGACTAGAAACTAAACTTGACCAATTATATAAATACAGAGACTAGGACCCCTTCGGTGAGTGACTCACCTCTTGACTCCGTAAAGCCTGTCCACCAACTACAGGGAACAAGTCAGGAATGTGATGGAATACTCCTATATGGGTGCAGCTCCAACAACACTCAAGAAGCTCAAATGATCCGGGACAAAGCAACCTGAAGGTGGTGGATAGGGTGCTAATTCACCCCATTCACCCCATCCACCATAGATGCACAGTAACAATAGTGCATTGCTGTAGATTCCCTTCATTATCACTGATTACTGCTCCTTGTGCACACAGAAAAACATCTGTTTATAGTTTATACGTTTTAGGAATTAAACTGTTAAATGTAAGTTGAATGGAAGATTCTGATTAAGAAACTGGTAATAACTCTGATGCAAATACAATTCAATACACTTAGAAGGTAAACTTATCTTTATCTTCAAGGTCAGAGTTAACAATGTAAACCCGTAAACAATGAGGAGTCTTCTATCTGTGGACAATACAGCCAAGCGTTCTGCCTTTCCATATGGAATTTAAATTCTCTATCTAGCTTCCAGATCAAAGGAAGCGGATTTGTAAACACAGGCTTTCATCATGCACCAGGGAGTTTGGAGAGAGAGTTGGAGAATTCCACAAACAAGGTAAATTATTCATATGGGTTGCAGAATCAAAGAATAGCATGGAAGATAAAATAAGCTGTGTTGGGAATTATTCCAAAGCATGCCATGTTGTCATAGACACAGGCTATTGGGATGGAAGTCTCTTACTTTAATTTATGCATATGCATTTGTTGATAGAAGTATGCAGCTCAGTTTGAGGAATGGACCAAGATTGTGATCGTTTTGCTTTGGTGTAAACTGTATCTCATCAGATTGAGATACAGTCTGTACTCGTGGCAAAGAAAATACTAACTTCATGGTTTACCATATGGAATGTGAGTGGAGTTCTATCTCAGTTTGGATTTCATGAGGAAAGGTCAGCTGGAAGCTCTAGCTCACAGCCAGTGGACTAAGTCTACAGCGGTCCCCACAGAGACTTGTTGCAAAAAGCAGTCAGCAGAGCTAGCTTGAAAAATTGTGGGGAGATCGTTGGACATCTATCAATAACTTCAACAAGTAGTCAAGCCATTCAATCAGGAGGTCTGTAAAGGAAAATTGGAGCGTCATGTAGTTAAAAGACCGCTGGAAAGATGCCCATTGATTCTTATATTGGAGGATAGCTGGAACACTGAGGAGTACCAAAGTGAATTCTAGCAGGCTGTAGCATACCACAGGATTGGTCCCATGAAAAGTAAAGGAACCTTCAAGATTTTGCCAGATAAGGGAACTCCTGGGGAGTAAGAAGTATTATAAGCTAATTCGTCCTTCATATGCATTAAAGTTTGTTTTTGTTTGAAAACAGGAAATTTTGGGGTTAACTGCTGGGTATTTTATTTGAACATTAACAGTCCCTAACAGGAACATAGCAATCCTCTGCTGTGCATTTTGATGTGGCTGTGGAGCTCAGTGGGAGTGTGGGCAAGGATAAATTGTTTACTCAGTGTTTCAAACTGGCCTTTAGCTGCCTGGATTCTTTCCTGTTCAAAGGGAACAACATTACGAGCTGAGAACATTCCCAGGCAGTGAATCTTTCACCCAGTCCGTAATGGACATATCGCATTCAAGGAGTGACTGAAACATAATCTCGGCTGACTTTACAATTAGTTCCCAAGTCTAAGTTCTAAATAGATGAACAATTTTTGTATTTAATCATCAGTCATACGTACTTTGTGTCTACTCCTGCTGCCATTTCTTATCTTCTACTGCACTGTATGGCCTCTCTAGCTAAGCTGAGCTCTGATGACAAACACTTAATTTCCAGAAATGTCTGCTCTTTGAAGTGTTTCATTGCTGGGCACTTTGTCTCTCTTGATGCTCTGACTGCATCTCATGTGGAACCTATCCACCTGCTTCTTATGACTGGAATAGGTAGTCCAGGTCACACAGCCATAGAGAAGGATAGGTATTGTTAGAATGTAACCAGTGACAACTTTGTATTGGATGTGATGTGACCAATGAGAACAAGATGTAAGGTCAGCTGATCCAGTAAACGATGGAACCAATTACAGAGTGATGTAATAGTCAGCTGACCAGGTGATTCACTATAAATAAGGAACTATCTAGACTTGTGGGAAGCTTGGAGTGGCCCTGGCCAAGGCCTCAGGTTTGGAGTAATGATGTTTCTTTATTAAACCCTTTCTTTGATTTATAAGTTGGAGTAAGTTTAGTTGTATTTTCATTAGCTGCATTTTGAAGTGTTTCTTCTGAAGAAACAGGTATTAACACAGCTTTGTACATAGCAAGTTTTGTTCTAAATTGGAAAACTTCACTGGGATTCTCTGGCTACCCATTCCCCCTGCCACCCCCGCTCTCCCCCCACCCCCGCCTCCACATGTGCTTTGTGGCAGCAGGAGGTGGAATGCCATTAGCCAGTGGTATATTTTGGTCTCACCGCTGTCAATGAGATTCTCCATTGACTCCATCCCATGCCAGTTGGATACCTGTGCTGGGAGCAGGGGTTGGGGAGAGGGAGTGCGCCGGGGGGGTGGATTGCACTGTCCAGGGGATCCTGTGAGCCAGAAGATCATGCCCTTCAGAGAATCATAAAATCCTGACAGTGCAGAAGGAGGCCATTCAGCCCATCGAGTTTGCAGCGAATCTGACAGAGCATATTACCTAGGCCCTCTCCACACCCTCTCTCTGTAACCCCACACATTTTTCAATTTTGCTTCCTGTACAATCTCTCACATAAACAGACACATGCTGCACTTGCTCAGCCAATTCTAATTGGTGTCTCTGTCAATGCAGGGATTTTTGGAGAACGTGCTCCAGAGATAAATGAAGTTATTTACATCCTCTGATTATCCATTCTGTCCATGCCTCTCATAACCCTGTAGATTTCTATCAGGTCTCCCCTCAACCTCCATTGTTCCAGTGAGAACAAACCAGGTTTCTCCAACTTCCCGTCATAGTTAATGCCCTTCATACCAGGCAACATCCTGGTATATCTTTTCTATACCCTCTCGAAAGCCTCCACATCCTTCTGGTAGTGTGGCGACCAGAATTGAACACAATGTTCCAAGTGCAGCCTAACTAAGGTTCTATAAAGTTGCAACTTGATTTGCCAATTTTTAAACTCAATGCCCCGGCTGATGAAGGAAAGCTTGTGAGAATATTATCAAATAAATCGGTTGGACTAAAACCTGGTGTTGTCAGACTTTTTACAAGGTAAGCATGCCATATGCTTTCCTAACTATCTTCTCCACTTGTGTTGCCACTTCCAGTGACCTGTGTACCTGTACACCCACATCCCTTTGCGTATCAATACTCTTAAGGGTCCTGCCATATTTCCTATCTGTGTTAGACCTTCCAAAACGTATTGCTTCACATTTGCCTGGATTAAACTCCATGTGCCATCTAACCAATCCACCGTGTCCCATGTTTACCACAGCGAAAAACTGCACCGACCTCCTCAGAAGACAAACACGGGACGTGGTGGACAGAGTACCCTTCGTCGTCCACAGTACTTCCCCGGAGTGGAGAAGCTATGACATCTTCTCCGGAGTCTCCAACATGTCATTGATGAAGACAAACATCTCACCAGGGCCGTCCCCACATCCCTATTTTTTGCCTTCAAACAACTGCACAACCTCAAACAGACCATTGTTTGCAGCCTTCAGGAGAACAGTGACCACAGCACCACACAACCCTGCCAACAGCAACCTCTGCAAGACATGCTGGATCATCGACATGGATGCCACCATCACACGTGAGAATACCATCCACTAGGTACACAGTACATACTCTTGCAATTCGGCTAACATTGTCTACTGATATGCTGCAGTAAAGGACGTCCCGAAGCATGGTACATTGGGGAGACCATGCAGACGCTATGACAATGGATGAATGAACACCACTCAACAATCACCAGGCAAGACTGATGCCTTCCAATTGGCGAACACTTCAGCGGTCATGGGCATTCGGCCTCTGATCTTCAGGTAAATGTTCTCTAAGGTGGCCTTCATGATAAACAACAGTGCAGCATCGCTGAGCAGAAACTGAAGTTCTGCACATATGAGGACAGCCTTAATTGGGATCTTGGGTTCATGTCACACTGTCTGTAACCCCAATGACTTGCCTGAACTTGCAACATCTCACTTACTGTCCTGTCTGGAGACAACACACATCCCTTTTAGCTATGCTTAATGCTATCTCCTCTCACATTGTCTGCACGTTTAAGACTCAAATTGCAGATTAGCTGTAAAGACTCGCATTCTAATCAGTATTCTGTAAACTGTGTGTGCCTTTACATGCCCTGTTCCTGATCAGAACCGTCCACTCACCTGGAGAAGGAACTGCATTCCGAAAGCTTGTTGCTTTTGCTACTAAATAAACCTGTTGGACTTTAACCTGGTGTTGTGAGACTTCTTACTGTTCCTCCCCTGTAGCCAGTGAAGATCCAAAGATTTCTGTCAAGGCTCCAGCAATTTCCTCCCTTGCCTCTTGCAGTATTCCGGGGTATATTCCATCAGGCCCTGGGGACTTGCCTACCTTAATGTTTCTCAAGAACCCCAATACCTCTTACTTTTTGATCTCAACATGACTAAACTATCTATACATCCTTTCCCAGACTCATCATTCACCAAGTCCTTCTCTTTGGTGAATACTGACACAAAGTATTCATTTAATACCTTGCCCATTTCCTCTGGCTTCATGCATAGATTCTCTCTACTGTCCTTGAGTGGGCCAACCCTCTGCTGGCTACCCTCTTGCTCTTATGTACAAAGGACAAAGAACAATACAGCACAGGAAACAGGCCCTTTGGCCCTCCAGGTCTGCGCCACTCATGCTATTCATTTGACTATTCGTTTGTATCCCTCTATTCCCAGTCTGTTCATGTGGCTATCCAGATAAGTCTTAAACGATCCCAGCGTGTCCGCCTCTACCACCTTGCTTGGCAGTGCATCCCAGGCCCCCACCACCCTCTGTGTAAAATACATCCCTCTAACATCTGTGTTAAACCTTGCCCCCCTCACCTTGAACCTGTCACCTTTGACCTGGAAGAAGTTTCCCACTGTTCACCCTATCTATGCCCTTCATAATTTTACATGCCTCTATTAGGTCGCCCCTCATCCTCCGTCTTTCCAGGGAGAACAACCCCAGTTTACCCAATCTCTCCTCATAGCTAATACCCTCCATACCAGGCAACATTTCTGCACTCTCTCCAAAGCCTCCATGTCCTTCTGGTAGTGTGGCGACCAGAACTGGACGCAGTATTCCAAATGTGGCCTAACCAACATTCTATATAGCTGCAACATCATACACCAACTTTTATACTCTATGCCCTCTCCTATAAAGCTAAGCATGCCATATGCCTTCTTCACCATCCTCTCCACCTGTGTTGCCACCTTTAAGGATCTGTAAACGTGCATACCCAAGTCTCTCTGTGCGTCTATACTCCTGATGGTTCTGCCATTTATTGTAGAGCTCCCCCCTACATTAGTTCTACCAAAATGCATCACTTCACATTTATCCGGATTAAATTCCATCTGCCATTTCTCCACCCATTTCTCCACCCAATCTATATCCTGCTGTATTCTCTGACAATGTTCATCGCTATTCGCAAGTCCAGCAATCTTTGTGTCATCTGCAAATTTACTGATCACACCAGTGTAACTTCCAGATCATTTATATATATCACAAACAGCAGAGGTCCCAATACAGATCCCTGTGGAACGCCACTAGTCACAGACTTCCAGCCGGAAAAAGACCCTTCCACTGCTACCCTCTGTCTTCTATGCAGTTCTCCACCTATCTAGCTAGCTCACCTTTTATCCTGTGAGATTTAACCTTTTGCACTAACCTGCCATGAGGGACTTTGTCAAATGCTTTACTAAAATCCATATAGACGACATCCACGGCCCTTCCCTCGTCAATCGTTTTTGTCACCTCCTCAAAAAACTCAACCAAATTTGTGAGGCATGACCTCCCTCTTACAAAACCATGCTGACTATCACTAATGAGATTATTCTGATCTAAATGTGCATACATCCTATCTCTAAGAATCCTCTCCAACAATTTCCCTACCACGATGTCAAGCTCACTGGTCTATAATTACCCAGGTTATCCTTAAATAACCTTAAATAACGGGACCACGTTTGTTATCCTCCGATCTTCTGGGTCCTCACCTGTGTCCAGTGAAGAGACAAAGATTTCTGTTAAAGGCCCAGCAATTTCATCTCTTGTCTCCCTGAGCAGTCTTGGATAGGTGCCATCAGGCCCTGGGGATTTGTCTGTCTTAATGTTCCTTCGAAAACCTAACACTTCCTCCCTTGTAATTGAGATTTTCTCGAACGGGTCAACACATCCCTCTGAGAGACTCCCAGTCAACACATCCCTCTCCTTTGTGAATACTGATGCAAAGTATTCGTTTAGGATCTCACCTACTTCCTTGGGTTCTAAGCATAATTCCCCTCCTTTGTCCCTGAGAGGTCCGATTTTTTTGGTCCGATCAACAAGCCTCTTGATTCTAACGTATGTATAAAATACCTTAGGATTCTCCTTCATCCTGTCTGCCAAGGACATTTCATGACCCCCTTTTGCCCTTCTAACTCCCTGTTTGAGTTCTTTCCTACTTTCTCTGTATTCCTCCAGTGCTCCATCTGTTTTTAGCTGACTGGACCCAGCGTATGCCTCTCTTTTCTTTTTGATTAGACCCTCAATTTCCCTGGTTATCCACGGCTCTCGAATCCTACCTTTCCTAACCTTCCTTTTTATAGGCACACACCTGTCCTGCAGCCCTATCAATTGCTCTTTAAAAGACTCCCACATGCCAGATGTGGATTTACCCTTGAACAGCCTCTCCCAATCAACAGCCACCACATCCTGCCTAATCCGGCTATCGTTAGCCTTCCCCCGATTCAGCACCTTACCCGTAGGACAACACATATCTTTTTCCATTACTATCCTAAAGCTTACAGAATTGTGGTCACTATTTGCCACATGTTCCCCTACTAAAACTTTGATGACCTGACCGGGCTCATTCCCCAGTACAGCCCCCTCTCTAGTTGGACTATCAACATCTTGTTCCAAAGAACATTCCTGTACGCATTTTATAAATTCCTCCCTGTCCTGACCCCCAGTCCTAAGCACTTTCCAGTTTATATGAGGGAAATGAGGTGCGGGGAGGGAAGTACAGAGGTGATGTTAGGGGTAAGTTTTTCACTCAGAGGGTGGTGAGTGAATGGAATCGGCTGCCGTCATCGGTGGTGGAGGCGAACTCGCTGGGGTCTTTTAAAAGACTTCTGGATGAGTATATGGGGTTTAATGGGATTGGAGGTTATAGATAGGTCTATAGATTGGTGGGGTTGATGTGATTTGCGCAACTCGAGGGCCGAAGGGCCTGTATGTGCTGTAATGTTCTATGTTCTATGAAATTAAAGTCTCCCACTACAACAACGCTATTTTTTCTGCACCTATCCAGAATCTCCTTACATATCTGTTCCTCCACTTCCTGTGAGCTGTTGGGGGGCCTGTAGTATACCCCCAGCACAGTGACTGCACCCTTCCTGTTTCTGAGCTCCACCCACAGTGACTCGTTATTGTCCACCCTCTGTACCGCTGTAATATGCTCCCTAACTAATGTTGCTACTCCCCTTCTATCCTCTCTTCTGTCTCGCCTAAAACACTTATAACCCGGAATATTCAGCTGCCAGTCCTGTCTTTCTTTTAACCAAGTCTCTGTCACTGCAACCACATCCAAGTTCCACACAAGCATTAAGGCTCTAAGTTCGTCTGTCTTTTTTTTTAAACTTTATTCCAATCCAATCAAGTCAAATTAAACCCAATTCAGAGTCCCAACAAGTTGGGACATTCCCAATCCAAGCTGACAAGACAGGTCTCCTGTCTTGGGCTTGATCTACATGATCCAAGCTGTTTGGAGTAGGTGTCGCTCCTCCTCCAGGGCTTGATCTTATTTGCATCTTAGCCAAATGGCCGAGATGCCCCCTTAAAAGATTGCTTCAAATGAAGCTGAAATGTAACCTAATGACTTCAAGCAAGTGCAGCATGTCGATACTACACTTGATCTTAGCCAAAAGGCCGAAAAGTTTGTATGTCTTGCCCGTTACGCACCTTGCATTGAAGCAGATGCACTCCAGACCTCCAGGCCCACTGAGGTCATCCACCCCCAGAATGCTCTTCCTTTTAGACAGCCTTGTCCTGGCCCCAAGCTCATCCCCAGCCTCTATGCTTATTGACCTATTGTTTTGTTCCCCAACCCCCTGCCACATTAGTTTAAACCCACTCGAACCACACTAGCAAAACTCCCAGCCAGGATATTCGTGTCCCTCCAGTTTAGGCGTAACCTGTCCTTCTTGTACAGGTGCCATCCTCTCTTGAAGACTTCCCAGTGATCCACGATATATGTATAAAACGCCTCGGGATTTTCCTTAATCCTGCTGGCCAATGACTTTTCATGATCCTTTTTAGCCCTTGTAACTCCTTGCTTCAGTTACTTTCTACTTTCCTGCTATTCATGTGTTCCTAGTCTCCTAGCTTTGACAAATGCTTCCTTTTTTGTTTTGACTAGGCTCACAATATCTCTCGTTATCTTAGTTTCCCAAATCTTGCTACACTTATCCTTTATCCTTACAGGCATATGCTGGTCCTAAATCCTTATTAACTTACACTTGAAAGCCTCCCACATGTCAGATATTGATTTGCTGTCAAACATCTGCCCCCAATCTACATTCTTCAGTTCCTGCCTAATATTGTTGTAATTAACCTTCCCCCAGTTTAGAACCTTCACTTCAGGACTACACTTATCTTTATCCATCTGTACCTTAAAGCTTACTGAATTGAGCTCACTGTTCCCGAACTGCTCCCTTACTGAGAAGTTGGCCACTTGGTCGGGCTCATTCCCCAATATGAGGTCCAGTATTGTCCCTTCCCTAGTTGGACAATCTACATACAGATTACAAACTGTGCCACATCCATGCCCTGCACTCTGCCCATTCCACTCCCCACGCTCTACCCATTCCAGCCCCATACTCCGCCCAGACCAGTCCCCGCACTCTGCCCAGACCAGCCCCTGCACTCTGCCCAGTCCAGTACACGCACACTGCCCAATTCAGTCCCTATACTCTACCCATTCCAGTCTCTTCACTCTGCCCATTCCAGTCCCCGCACTCTGCCCAGTCCAGTCCCCACACTCTGCCCAGTCCAGCCCCCGCACTCTGCCCATTCCAGTCTCGGCATTCTATCCATTCCAGCCCCCGCACTCTGCCCATTCCAGTCTCGGCATTCTATCCATTCCAGTCCTGTACCCTGCCCATTCCAGTCTCAGCGCAGCTGGTACTCTGCCTATTCCAGTCCCCGCACTCTGCCCATTCCAGTCTCGGCATTCTATCCATTCCAGTCCCCGCACTCTGCCCATTCCAGTCTCGGCATTCTATCCATTCCAGTCCCCGCACTCTGCCCATTCCAGTCTCGGCATTCTATCCATTCCAGTCCCCGCACTCTGCCCATTCCAGTCTCGGCATTCTATCCATTCCAGTCCCCGCACTCTGCCCATTCCAGTCCCCGCACTCTGCCCATTCCAGTCTCAGCGCAGCTGGTACTCTGCCCATTCCAGTCCCCGCATTCTGCCCATTCCAGTCCCCGCACTCTGCCCATTCCAGTCCCCGCACTCTGCCCATTCCAGTCCCCGTACCCTGCCCATTCCAGTCTCAGCGCAGCTGGTACTCTGCCCATTCCAGTCCCCGCACTCTGCCCATTCCAGTCCCCGCACTCTGCCCATTCCAGTCCCCGCACTCTGCCCATTCCAGTCCCCGTACCCTGCCCATTCCAGTCTCAGCGCAGCTGGTACTCTGCCTATTCCAGTCCCCGCACTCTGCCCATTCCAGTCTCAGCATTCTATCCATTCCAGTCCCCGCACTCTGCCCATTCCAGTCTCTGCATTCTATCCATTCCAGCCCCCGTACTCTGCCCATTCCAGTCTCTGCATTCTATCCATTCCAGTCCCCATACCCTGCCCATTCCATTCTCAGCGCAGCTGGTACTCTGCCCATTCCAGTCCCCGCATTCTGCCCATTCCAGTTTCAGCATTCTATCCATTCCAGTCCCCGCACTCTGCCCATTCCAGTCTCTGCATTCTATCCAGTCCAGTACCCGTACTCTGCCCATTCCAGTCTCTGCATTCTATCCAGTCCAGTACCCGTACTCTGCCCATTCCAGTCCCCGCACTCTGCCCATTCCAGTCCCCGTACCCTGCCCATTCCAGTCTCAGCGCAGCTGGTACTCTGCCTATTCCAGTCCCCGCACTCTGCCCATTCCAGTCTCGGCATTCTATCCATTCCAGTCCCCGCACTCTGCCCATTCCAGTCTCTGCATTCTATCCATTCCAGCCCCCGTACTCTGCCCATTCCAGTCTCTGCATTCTATCCATTCCAGTCCCCATACCCTGCCCATTCCATTCTCAGCGCAGCTGGTACTCTGCCCATTCCAGTCCCCGCATTCTGCCCATTCCAGTTTCGGCATTCTATCCATTCCAGTCCCCGCACTCTGCCCATTCCAGTCTCTGCATTCTATCCAGTCCAGTACCCGTACTCTGCCCATTCCAGTCTCTGCATTCTATCCATTCCAGCCCCCGCACTCTGCCCATTCCAGTCTCTGCATTCTATCCATTCCAGCCCCCGTACTCTGCCCATTCCAGTCTCTGCATTCTATCCATTCCAGTCCCCATACCCTGCCCATTCCATTCTCAGCGCAGCTGGTACTCTGCCCATTCCAGTCCCCGCATTCTGCCCATTCCAGTTTCAGCATTCTATCCATTCCAGTCCCCGCACTCTGCCCATTCCAATCTCTGCATTCTATCCAGTCCAGTACCCGTACTCTGCCCATTCCAGTCTCTGCATTCTATCCAGTCCAGTACCCGTACTCTGCCCATTCCAGTCTCTGCATTCTATCCAGTCCAGTACCCGTACTCTGCCCATTCCAGTCTCTGCATTCTATCCAGTCCAGTACCCGTACTCTGCCCATTCCAGTCTCTGCATTCTATCCAGTCCAGTACCCGTACTCTGCCCATTCCAGTCCCCGCATTCTGCCCATTCCAGTTTCTGCACACTGCCAATGCCAATCCCAATACAGTACCAATTCTGCCCATTTGACTTACTGCACTCTGCCCATTACATTCCCTCCACTCTGCCCATTACATTCCCCTCACTCTGCCCATTCCAGACTCTTCATGCTGCCCGTTGCAGGACCCGCACTCTGCCCATTCCAATCTCTTAACTCTGCCCATTCCAGTCCCCTCGCTCTGCCCATCCCAGTCCCCTCGCTCTGCCCATCCCAGTCCCCTCGCTCTGCCCATCCCAGTCCCCTCGCTCTGCCCATCCCAGTCCCCTCGCTCTGCCCATCCCAGTCTCCTCGCTCTGCCCATCCCAATCCCCTCACTCTGCCCATCCCAGTCCCCTCACTCTGCCCATCCCAGTCCCCTCGCTCTGCCCATCCCAGTCCCCTCACTCTGCCCATCCCAGTCCCCTCGCTCTGCCCATCCCAGTCCCCTCGCTCTGCCCATCCCAGTCCCCTCGCTCTGCCCATCCTAGTCCCCTCGCTCTGCCCATCCCAGTCCCCTCGCTCTGCCCATCCCAGTCCCCTCGCTCTGCCCATCCCAGTCCCCTCGCTCTGCCCATCCCAGTCCCCTCGCTCTGCCCATCCCAGTCCCCTCGCTCTGCCCATCCCAGTCCCCTCGCTCTGCCCATCCCAGTCCCCTCACTCTGCCCATCCCAGTCCCCTCGCTCTGCCCATCCCAGTCCCCTCGCTCTGCCCATCCCTGTCCCCTCACTCTGCCCATCCCAGTCTTCCTCGCTCTGCCCATCCCAGTCCCCTCACTCTGCCCATCCCAGTCCCCTCGCTCTGCCCATCCCAGTTCCCTCACTCTGCCCATCCCAGTCCCCTCGCTCTGCCCATCCCAGTCCCCTCGCTCTGCCCATCCCTGTCCCCTCGCTCTGCCCATCCCAGTTCCCTCACTCTGCCCATCCCAGTCCCCTCGCTCTGCCCATCCCAGTCCCCTCGCTCTGCCCATCCCAGTCCCCTCGCTCAGCCCATCCCAGTCCCCTCACTCTGCACATCCCAGTCCCCTCGCTCTGCCCATCCCAGTCCCCTCGCTCAGCCCATCCCAGTCCCTGCACTCTGCCCATCCCAGTCCCCTCACTCTGCCCATCCCAGTCCCCTCGCTCTGCCCATCCCAGTCCCCTCGCTCTGCCCATCCCAGTCCCCTCGCTCTGCCCATCCCAGTCCCCTCGCTCAGCCCATCCCAGTCCCCTCACTCTGCACATCCCAGTCCCCTCACTCTGCCCATCCCAGTCCCCTCGCTCAGCCCATCCCAGTCCCTGCACTCTGCCCATCCCAGTCCCCTCGCTCTGCCCATCCCAGTCCCCTCGCTCTGCCCATCCCAGTCCCCTCGCTCTGCCCATCCCAGTCCCCTCGCTCTGCCCATCCCAGTCCCCTCGCTCTGTCCATCCCAGTCCCCTCTCTCTGCCCATCCCAGTCCCCTCGCTCTGCCCATCCCAGTCCCCTCGCTCTGCCCATCCCAGTCCCCTCGCTCTGCCCATTTCAGTCTCTTCATTCTGCCCATCCTAGTCCCTGCACTCTGCCCATCCCAGTCCCCTCACTCTGCCCATCCCTGTCCCCTCTCTCTGCCCATCCCAGTCCCCTCGCTCTGCCCATCCCAGTCCCCTCGCTCTGCCCATCCCAGTCCCCTCGCTCTGCCCATCCCAGTCCCCTCACTCTGCACATCCCAGTCCCCTCACTCTGCACATCCCAGTCCCCTCGCTCTGCCCATCCCAGTCCCCTCGCTCTGCCCATCCCAGTCCCCTCACTCTGCACATCCCAGTCCCCTCACTCTGCACATCCCAGTCCCCTCGCTCTGCCCATCCCAGTCCCCTCGCTCTGCCCATCCCAGTCCCCTCGCTCTGCCCATCCCAGTCCCCTCGCTCTGTCCATCCCAGTCCCCTCTCTCTGCCCATCCCAGTCCCCTCGCTCTGCCCATCCCAGTCCCCTCGCTCTGCCCATCCCAGTCCCCTCGCTCTGCCCATTTCAGTCTCTTCATTCTGCCCATCCTAGTCCCTGCACTCTGCCCATCCTAGTCCCCTCACTCTGCCCATCCCTGTCCCCTCTCTCTGCCCATCCCAGTCCCCTCGCTCTGCCCATCCCAGTCCCCTCGCTCTGCCCATCCCAGTCCCCTCGCTCTGCCCATCCCAGTCCCCTCACTCTGCACATCCCAGTCCCCTCACTCTGCACATCCCAGTCCCCTCGCTCTGCCCATCCCAGTCCCCTCGCTCTGCCCATCCCAGTCCCCTCACTCTGCACATCCCAGTCCCCTCACTCTGCCCATCCCAGTCCCCTCGCTCTGCCCATCCCAGTCCCTGCACTCTGCCCATCCCAGTCCCCTCGCTCTGCCCATCCCAGTCCCCTCGCTCTGCCCATCCCAGTCCCCTCGCTCTGCCCATCCCAGTCCCCTCGCTCTGCCCATCCCAGTCCCCTCGCTCTGTCCATCCCAGTCCCCTCTCTCTGCCCATCCCAGTCCCCTCGCTCTGCCCATCCCAGTCCCCTCGCTCTGCCCATCCCAGTCCCCTCGCTCTGCCCATTTCAGTCTCTTCATTCTGCCCATCCTAGTCCCTGCACTCTGCCCATCCCAGTCCCCTCACTCTGCCCATCCCTGTCCCCTCTCTCTGCCCATCCCAGTCCCCTCGCTCTGCCCATCCCAGTCCCCTCGCTCTGCCCATCCCAGTCCCCTCGCTCTGCCCATCCCAGTCCCCTCACTCTGCACATCCCAGTCCCCTCACTCTGCACATCCCAGTCCCCTCGCTCTGCCCATCCCAGTCCCCTCGCTCTGCCCATCCCAGTCCCCTCACTCTGCACATCCCAGTCCCCTCACTCTGCACATCCCAGTCCCCTCGCTCTGCCCATCCCAGTCCCCTCGCTCTGCCCATCCCAGTCCCCTCGCTCTGCCCATCCCAGTCCCCTCGCTCTGTCCATCCCAGTCCCCTCTCTCTGCCCATCCCAGTCCCCTCGCTCTGCCCATCCCAGTCCCCTCGCTCTGCCCATCCCAGTCCCCTCGCTCTGCCCATTTCAGTCTCTTCATTCTGCCCATCCTAGTCCCTGCACTCTGCCCATCCTAGTCCCCTCACTCTGCCCATCCCTGTCCCCTCTCTCTGCCCATCCCAGTCCCCTCGCTCTGCCCATCCCAGTCCCCTCGCTCTGCCCATCCCAGTCCCCTCGCTCTGCCCATCCCAGTCCCCTCACTCTGCACATCCCAGTCCCCTCACTCTGCACATCCCAGTCCCCTCGCTCTGCCCATCCCAGTCCCCTCGCTCTGCCCATCCCAGTCCCCTCACTCTGCACATCCCAGTCCCCTCACTCTGCACATCCCAGTCCCCTCGCTCTGCCCATCCCAGTCCCCTCGCTCTGCCCATCCCAGTCCCCTCGCTCTGCCCATCCCAGTCCCCTCGCTCTGCCCATCCCAGTCCCCTCGCTCTGCCCATCCCAGTCCCCTCACTCTGCCCATCCCAGTCCCCTCACTCTGCCCATCCCAGTCCCTGCACTCTGCCCATCCCTGTCCCCTCACTCTGCCCATCCCAGTCCCCTCACTCTGCCCATCCCAATCTCCGCACGGCTGGCTGGGAGTTGGCGCTCCTATGTGTTGGCTTCTTTTTCACCTTACTTTGGAGAGTAACATCTTGTGATATTAGCAATCTCCTTTCCTCTCGTAACCCTGGTGACGGTAACCATTTTGATGTTGCTCCATCAAATAATGATAATGTGCATTCAAGTATTTTTGTACTTTGCTTCTGTTTAAAGTTAGTGACATATTTCAGAAGCTGCAAAGACCCAGGCAACTATGTCATTACTGTCACATCCCCCAAAGACCAACTGCCTAGGACACCATCCCATGCCAGACAGCCGGACTCTATTCTTTGTGGAATAGTGCTGGCAAAAGGCATTGATGTGCCCAATGAGCCATGGTCATAATAAATGGTGGAGCAGGCTCGAGGGGCTGAATCGCCTACTCCTGCTCCTATCACTGTAGTGAAGTCCCCCACCACAATCACCCTGTTCTCCTGTAGGGGGGTATTGGCTCTGTCCAAATTCCCATACAAAGGAAGAAGTATCTCTAATCTTTTCACAACGTCAAGCTGGATAATGAAGCTGATTCCTGCCTCTCAACTCTCACTCCATCCAGAAGAAGGTGAAGCCTGCGGAAAGCTGCGTTTTCTCCACTAAGTGACAGTCACTTAACCATGAAAGCTGCCTGCTAACCAGCACAGTGCATCTTTATCAGACAGTGGTTACAGCACAGAGGAAAGCCATTCGGCCCATCGTATCTATGTTGTCTCTCAAAAGGCGTGATTCTGCTAGAACAACTCCCCTGCCTTCTCCCTGTAACCCTGTAAATTCTTCATTTTCAGAGAGTGGTTTAATTCCCTTGTAAAAGCTTTGATCGACCTTGCTTTCGTCACACTCTCAGGCAGCGTGTCCAAACCCTAAACACTCAAGTGCCTGAAACATGTTTCCACATTGCTTCTTTTGTTAACGATCTTAAATCTCTGCCCTTTTATTCTCAATTCATCCTCCAATGAGAACAGTTTATCCCTATATCGATCTCAAGCATAGAACCCTACAGTGCAGAAACAGGCCCTTCGGCCCATCGAGTCTGCACCGAACACAATCCCACCCAGACCCTATCCCCATACCCCTACACATTTTACCTGCTAATCCCTCTAACCTACACATCCCAGGACACTAAGGGGCAATTTTAGCATAGCCAATGAACCTAACCTGCACATCTTTGGACTGTGGGAGGAAACCGGAGCACCCGGAGAAAACCCACGCAGACACGAGGAGAATGTGCAAACCCCACACAGGCAGTGACCCGAGCCGGGAATCGAACCCAGGACCCCAGAGCTGTGAAGCAGCAGTGCTAACCACTGTGCTACCGTGCCGCCCCTATCAAATCTCCCCTTAGCCTTCTTTCCCCCCAAGGAGAACAGTCCCAATCTCTCCAATCTACCTTCATAATGAAATTTCTCATCCCTCAAACTATTCTCATGAATCTTCTCTGTGCTCTCTCCAATGCATTCACATCCTTCCTATAGTGTGACACCCAGAATTATACACAATATTTCAGCTGCAGTCTAACTAGTGTCTTGTATAAGTTAATCATACCCTACTTGCTTTTGTACTCTGCTCCTATTAATAAATGCTAGTGTACTATACGCTTTACTGACCGCTCTCTCCACCTATCCTGTCACCTTTAATGATCTGTGCACATTTTCACCTAGCTCCCTCTGCTCCTGCACTCCCTTTAGAATTTTACCCCTTTGTTTTGTATTGTTCCTCCATGTTCATCACCTCACACTTCTCTGCATTGAACTTCCTCTGCTACCCATCATCTCACTGTACAAAACAGCCTATGTCCTTTTGAAGTTCTACGGTGTCCTCTTCCCAGTTTAAATGCTTCTCAGTTTTGTGTCATCTGCAAACTTTGAAACTGTCCCCTGCACACCAATAACAAGACCATTAATATATGTCAGGAAAAGCCCTGAGGAACTCCACTACAATCCTTCCTCCAGTCCCAAAAATGTCCATGAACAACTAAGCTCTGTTTCCTGACCCTCAACCAATTCCATATCACTGTTGTTACTGTCCCTTTTATTCTCTGAGCTCTAACTTTACTTTCAAGTTGGTTGTGCATCACTGCATCCAGTGCACTTTGGAAATCATAGTACACTGAAGCAGACAAGTCTACTGAAGATGGAAAGGTATGGCCAGTGCCTCCACAATGGCCACTCTTACTTCCCTCAGTATCCTCGAATGTATCTCATTCGCTCTTTCTGCTGAATAACTTTCAGTGTGGGCAGCCTATCCAATATCTCTTTCCTAATAATTTCAAATCCCCTCGTGTCTGAGAACTGGGTAGCATTTTCTTCCTTGATAAATTCAAATGCAAAGCCGAGTTATCAAGTAGAGCTCGTATGATCTAAAAATGTTAAATAGAGTTTCCGTTTGCCTTAGGAGCAAAGGAACGGAGTCCAATCTGCTGTGTCATTCACTATGACCACGGCTGATCGAGCACATTGATGTCTGTTACACCTCATATCCCTTTTGTTATTGTCCATCAGAAATCTATCAATCTCTCTTTCAAATACACTCAGTGACTGAGCTTCTACAGCTTTCTGGAATAGAGAATTCTGAAGATTCACAATCCTCTGTGTAAAGACATTACTCATCTTGCTCCTAAGTGGCTTCTCCTTATCTTGAAATTGTGTCCCCTGGTTCTAGACTCCCCAACCGAGGGGAAATATCTTTGCTGCATCTATCCTGTCTGTTCCTCCAAATATTTTGTAGCTTTCAATGAGATCACGTCTCATTCTTCGAAACGCTGGAGAATACAGGCCCAGTTTACCCAATCACTCTTCATAAGGCAGTACCACTGTCCTGGGAACAGGTTTGCTGCACTCCGTCTATGGCAATAACATCCTTACTGAGGTGAAGGGACCAAAACTGCACACATTACTCCAGGTATAGTCTAACCAGGCTTCTATGCAATTGAAGCAAGACGTCCACAGGACTCTTAAATCGGCCTCGCAGGTGGAGGAGGTGGTCAAGAAGGCGTATGGTGTACTGGCCTTCATTAATCGAGGGATTGAGTTTAGGAGTCGGGAGGTAATGCTGCAACTTTACAGGACCCTCGTCAGGCCTCATTTGGAGTACTGTGCGCAGTTCTGGTCGCCTCACTATAAGAAAGACGTAGAAGCTATTGAAAGGGTGCAGAGGAGATTTACAAGGATGTTGCCTGGACTGGGAGGCATGCCTTATGAAGATAGGTTGAGGGAGCTGGGACTCTTTTCCCTGGAGAGGCGAAGGTTGAGAGGCGACCTGATAGAAGTTTATAAAATGTTGAGAGGAATAGATAGGGTGGACTCTCAGAGGCTATTTCCCCGGGTTGAAATGGTCGCTACGAGAGGACACAGATTTAAGGTGCGGGGAGGGAAGTACAGAGGTGATGTTAGGGGTAAGTTTTTCACTCAGAGGGTGGTGAGTGAATGGAATCGGCTGCCGTCATCGGTGGTGGAGGCGAACTCGCTGGGGTCTTTTAAAAGACTTCTGGATGAGTATATGGGGTTTAATGGGATTGGGGGTTATAGATAGGTCTATAGATTGGTGGGGTTGATGTGATCGGCGCAACTCGAGGGCCGAAGGGCCTGTTTGTGCTGTAATGTTCTATGTTCTATGTCATTAACCCCCAGATTCAAATCTTTTTGTGATAAAAGCTAACATTCCCCATTAACCTTCCTAATAGCTTGCTGCACCTGCATGTTAGCCTGGAGTGACTTATGGTTTATATAGGTTTATGGACAAAAAGGGATTGGTTTAGGATAGTGGGTCATTGTTTTTGTAACTGGTTGGTGCAACATCGTGGGCCGAAGGGCCTGTTCTGCGCTGTAATGTTCTATGTTGTATGTTGTATGTTCTATGGACAAGGACACCCAGGTCCCTCTATATATCTACACTTTCTAATTTCTTACCATTTAGGAAATTGTCTGCACATCTGTTCCTTCTACCAAAGTGAGTTACCTCACATTTTTCCACGTTACATTCCATCTGCCAAGTTCTTGCCCACTCACTGAGTCTGTCCAAATTCTCCTGTAGCCACTTTACATCTTCCTCACAAAGCACATTCCCACCTAACTTTGTATCATTCGTGAACTTGGAAATGTTATATTTGGGACCCACATCCAAATCATTGATATATATTGTGAACAGCTGGAACTCAAGTATGATCTTTGCAGTATCCCACTAGCCACAGCCTGGCAATGTTTATTCCTACCCTCTGCTTTCTGCCTATTAGCCAATCCTTAATCCATGCCACTATATGGCCTCCTATCCCATGTGCTTTTATTTTGCTATATTGTGGGGGCTTTTTCAAAAACCAAATACACTAAGTCCTGTGACTCTCCTTTGTCAATAAAGTTGGCAACATCATCAAAAATTCCCAACAAATTCAAGAAACATAATTTCTCATTTGCAAATCCATACCGACTATCATGATTGTCCATGTATTGACTTATCACATTTCTCTTTCTGTCTCCTGCACAATGTGACGTTGTGTGTGGATGAAACATTTCAGGATGTAATGGAGTGAGGAAGATGCAGACCTTGTGGGGAAGTGATGGCCTAGTGGTATTATCGCTGAACTATTAATCAAAAAACTCAGCTCATGTTCTGGCTTCGAATCTCGTCACAGCAGGTGGTAGAATTTGGATTCAATAAAAGAACATATGGAATTAAGAATCCACTGATGATCGTGAAATCATTGTCGATTGTTGGAAAAACCCATCTGGTTCACTAATGTCCTTTAGGGAAGAAATCTGCCATCCTAACCTGAGCTGGCCCGGGCGCGACTCCAGAGCCACAGCAACATGGTTGACTCTCAACTGCCCTCCATGGGCAACTAAGAATGGGAAATAAATACTGGTCAGCAGCGACACCCATGCCCCATGAATGAATAAAAGACAGGATAGCCTGTAATGGATTATGTTAGGTCAGTCCAACTCTGATTATATCTTCATCACGTGCGTCTGGTGATTTGTTGACTGGGGCTGTGGTGGATAATGTCACACCTTCTGTGGCCATCTCAGCTGTGCCATGCTGTTTCAGTAGCAGAAAGGAAACAACCTTTCCTCATGTGTCGCAACTTTTTCTGTGTGGTTGGAGACAGGTCTTCTCCCTTGTGATAATGTAATCAACGGTAACTGTGAAGGTCAGCCCAACTGGTAGACAACCCAGCCAATAGCAAAACGATGTGGTGGTCAGCTGACTCGGTATAAATAGAAAGCAGATGGGGATTGGGGGGAACTTGTATGGCCCAGGGTGTGACCTGAGGGTTGTGTAATGAAGTTTCTTTATTAAACCTTTTCCTTTGATCTACTTTGTGAGGTTAGTTGTTTTATTTTTTTAAACCCACTTCAATCAAATCAAGTCCAATTCAGAGTCTCAACAAGTTGGGACATTCCCAATCCAAGCTGACAAGACAGGGCTCTCACCTCCTGTCCTGGGCTTGATCTACATGATCCAAGCTGACTGGAGTAGGCGTAGCTCCATCTCCAGGGCTTGATCTCATTCGCATCCTAGCCAAAAGGCCGAGATGCAGCTTTTAAAAATTGCTTCAAATGAAGCTGAAATGTAACCTAATGACTTCAACCAAGCACAGCGTGTCGATATTACACTTGATCTTAGCCAAAAGGCCAAGAAGTTGCTCGCCACTGGAGTATCCTCACTGCCGGATGGACATCTCTAACACCAGCCGACATGCTGCCCTCACCCGTGTTACACTGTGAACACACACAGGTGCAGGACTGTTCACAAGCAGATAGAAGTCTCACAACACCTTCCTACTGTGTTTACTCCAGTCCAATGTCGGCATCTCCACATCACCACAAGCAGCTGTACAGAGTCACAGTGCAGACGACCAGTTTCAGTAGAATGTGTCTGAGCGCCGCAGAGGGGAATACCTCTGACACGTGCACACACACACACACACACACACACACACTCCCAACCATGTGTACCATCTGTAACATGCACTGCAACAACTCACCCAGGCTCCTTAGGCAGCATCTTCCAAACCCACAACCACTACCATCTAGAAGGACAAGAGCAGCAGCTACCTGGGAACACCACCACCTGGAAATTCCTCTCCAAGTCACTGACTTGGAAATATATCGCCGTTCCTTCACTGATGCTGGGTCAAAATCCTGGGACTTCCTCCCTAACAGCACTGTGGGTGTACCTATATCTCAGGGGCTGCAGCAGATGAAGAAGATAGCTTACCAGCACCTTCTCAAGGGGAAATTCGGGATGGGCAATAAACGCTGGTCTAGTCAGTGATGCCCTCATCTTGTAAATATGTTTTAAAAAAGAAAAGGCTGAGAGAATTTTGTGTGAAATGGATGGAGAGAATGAGAAGAATCAAAGTTAACTGGGGATCTTTCGATGAGTGCAGTGTTGAGGTGTGTGTGTGTACAGTGTTAGACACTCAGTTCCTTTACTTCCCACCAAGCATGAGGTAATGGACAAATGTCATCATGTGTGGAAAACGTCTCTGTTTCCCTGCAGTCTGCAGCTCCAACTTAGAGGGAGACTGTTTTCATCTTGCTGACTGTTAGTAGCTATGCTGGAGTCAGTGCCCACAGTATCTCCTCCAGTTTCCTGTAAAAACACAGCTCGCGGCTAGAGCTGGAAATAAGCCAGCAGCAGGATTGAAAAATTGAAAGAAAACTGAATGGGTGCAGGTGAGATTACAGCCTGACCCACTCACTGACAGAGGGACTGAGACCAACACACAGAGTGAGCCCAAACTGAAGCTCTCTGAAGGGACAGTGAATCGCACCATGGGATGATGAACATGAGGTGGGGACTTGAGGTCTGCTCAGGCAATCCAGCAAACAAATTGAATCCAGCCTCACAAATCTACAACATCTGGCAAACACATTCTGCGGCACTGGTCTTTTTAAATTAGACACAGCAGCAGGATGTGGGAATAAACACCAACCCCACAGACAGGACACAGAGCTGCAGTGAGTACACACTGGCAAGGGAGAGACCTGGGTTGTCCCAGACCCCAGCCACAGCTATTCTGACAGCCTTTCTGTATGAACAGGGGTTCAAGGCCACAGTGTGGGAGCAGGGTGACTGTGGGTCAAAGTAGAGGGGTGCGTGAGCAGACAGCAGGAACAGGTGTATGTAGCTCTATGGGGCACAGTGTAGACCCAGCACATTCCTATTCAGAACACTGACAACACAGGAGCTACAGGGTAAGACACAAGGGTAGCAAAAAGAGAATTAGAGAATGAAGGGAGGAGTTAGAGGGATTTAATGGCAGGCTAACTGTTCCTGGCTAATACACAGGAGTCCAGGCCGGACAGGATTACTGAGATGTGAGAGTCCTTAGAGTGCAGTGGGAGGAAGTTTGGGTGATGATTGTTAGAGGGATTGGGGAGAACAAGAAAAGCCTGAGGGAAGATTGACAGTCTCAAAGAGGGGCTCCAGTAGAAGGGTTCGAGTTCACAGGGGAAGAGCTTCAATAAATGGGTTAGAGTCACAGAGGGACGGGATTCGATGAGGAGTTAGGGTCCCAAGGGAAGAGTTGGAGTCCCATGGGGTGAATTAGGGTAAACACAGTAAGAAGTCTCAAACATCAGGTTAAAGTCCAACAGGTTTATTTGGTAGTAAACGTCACTAGCTTTCGGAACGCTGTTCCTTCGTCGGGTGAATGGGGAGTTCTGATCACAAACAGGGCATATAAAGGCACACACAGTTTACAGAATACTGAGTAGAATGTGAGTCTTTACAGCTAATCTGCTATTCAAGTCTTACAGGTACAGACAATGTGAGTGGAGATAGCATTAAGCAGAGGTTAATTGGGGCAAATCAGAGTAGATAAATCCCCAGGACCGGACAGGGTATTCCCTTGGACCTTGAAGGAGAATAGTGTTGAAATTGCAGGGGTCCTAGCAGATATATTTAAAATGTCGTATCCACGGGTGAAGTGCCGGATAATTGGAGGGTAGCTCATGTTGTTTCATTGTTTAAAAAAGGCTCAAAAAGTAATCTGGGAAATTATAGGCCTGTATGTTTGACATAGTAGTAGTAAATTATTGCAAGGAGTACTAAGAGATAGGATCTACAAATATTTGGGTGGACAGGGACTTATTAAGTAGAGTCAACATGGCTTTGTGCATGGTAGGTCATGTTGAACCAATCTATTAGAGTTTTTCAAGGAGATCACTAGGAAAGTGGATGAAGGGAAGGTGGTGAATCTTGTCTACATGAACTTCAGTGAGACCTTTGACAAGGTCCCTCATGGGAGGTTAGTTAGGAAGCTTCAGTAGGTATACATGGAGAGGGAGTAAATTGGATTAGACACTGGCTCAATGGAAGAATGATGTGGGTATGCCGGCGTTGGACTGGCGTAAACACAGTAAAAAGTCTGACAACACCAGGTTGGACTAAAACCTGGTGTTGTCAGACTTTTTCAATGGAAGAAGCCAGAGAGTGACAATGGAGGATTGCTTCTCTGAGTGGAGGCCTGTGACTAGTGGTGTGCCACAGGAATCACTGCTGGGTCCACTGTTGTTTGTCATCTATATCAATGATCTGGATGATAATTGGATCGGCAAATTTACTGATGATACAAAGATCAGAGGTGTAGTGGACAGTGAGGAAGGTTTTCAAAGCTTGCAGAGAGATTTGGAGCAGCTAGAAAAATGGGCTGAAAAACAGTAGATGGAGTTTAATGCAGACAAGTGTGAGGTATTGCACTTTGGAAGGACAAACCAAGGTAGAACATACAAGGTAAATGGTAGGACACTGGAGAGTGCAGTAGAACAGAGGGAACTGGGAATACAGATACATAATTCCCTAAAAGTGGTGTTACAGGTAGATAGCATAAAGAGTGCTTTTGGTACATTGGCCTTTATAAATCAAAGTATTGAGTATAAGAGTTGGAATGTTATAGTGAGGTTGTATATGACATTGGTGAGGCTGAATTTAGAGTATTATGTGCAGTTATTGTGTGCGGTTTTGGTCATCTAATTACAGGAAGGATATTAATAAGGTTGAAAGAGTGCAGAGAAGGTTTACAAGGATATTGCCGGGACTTGAGAAACTGAGTTACGGAGAGAGATTGAATGGGTTAGGACTTTATTCCCTGGAGCGTAGAAGAATGAGGGGAGATTTGATAGAGATGTATAAAATTATGATGGATATAGATAGAGTGAATGCAAGCAGGCTTTTTCCACTGAGGCTAGGGGAGAAAAAAACCAGAGGGCATGGGTTAAGGGTGAAGGGGGAAAAGTTTAAAGAGAATATTGGGAGGGGCGGGTTCTTCACACAGAGAGTGGTGGGAGTGTGGAATGAGCTGCCGGATGAAGTGGTAAATGCGAGCTTACTTTTAACATTTAAGAAAAACTTGGACAGGTACATGGATGAGAGGGGTGTAGAGGGATATGGTCCAGGTGCAGGTCAGTGGGACTCGGCAGAAAAATGGTTCAGCACAGGCAAGAAGGACCAAAAGGCCTGTTTCTGAGCTGTAGTGTTCTATGGAGAGGATTGAGGTCCCAGGATGAAAGTTGAGATCCCAAGGTGGGATCCCAGAGAGAGGCTTAGGGTCCCAGGGAGAGGATAAAGGTCCCAGGGGGTGGATTAGAGTCCTAAAGAGAAGTTAGGTTTCCAGTGTGAGGGTTGGGCTCCCGGTGTGAGAATTGGGCTCTCAGTGTGATGGTTGTGTTCGTGGGATGGGATTTGGGATCCAGGTGTGAGGGCTGGGCTTGCGGTGTGAGGGTTGGGCTCTCAGTGTGAGGGTTGGGCTCTCAGTGTGAGGGTTCGGTTCTCAGTGTGAGGGTTGGGCTCCCGTTGTGAGGGTTGGGCTCTCGGTGTGAGGGTTGGGCTCTCAGTGTGAGGGTTTGGTTCTCAGTGTGAGGGTTGGGCTCTCAGTGTGAGGGTTGGGTTCCTGGTGTGAGGGTTGGGCTCTCAGTGTGATGGTTGGGCTCTCAGTGTGAGGGTTGGGTTCCCGGTGTGAGGATTGGGCTCTCAGTGTGATGGTTGGGTTCCCGGTGTGAGGGTTGGGCTCTCGGTGTGAGGGTTGGGCTCTCAGTGTGAGGGTTCGGTTCTCAGTGCGAGGGTTGGGCTCTCAGTGTGAGGGCTGGGTATCCGATGTGAGGGTTGGGCTCTCGGTGTGAGGGTTGGGCTCTCAGTGTGAGGGCTGGGTATCCGATGTGAGGGTTGGGCTCTCGGTGTGAGGGTTGGGCTCTCGGTGTGAGGGTTGGGTTCCCGGTGTAAGGGTTGGGCTCCCGGTGTGAGCGTTGGGTTCCTATTGTGAGGGTTGGGCTCTCGGTGTGAGGGTTGGGCTCTAGGTGTGAGGGTTGGAATCTCGGTGTGAGGGTTGGGTTCCCAGTGTGAGGGTTGGGTTCCCGGTGTGAGGGTTGGGTTCCCGGTGTGAGGGTTGGGTTCCCAGTGTGAGGGTTGGGCTCCTGTTGTGAGGGTTGGGCTCTCGGTGTGAGGGTTGGGTTCCCGGTGTGAGGGTTGGGCTCTCGGTGTGAAGGTTGGGTTCCCGGTGTGAGGGTTGGGCACTCGGTGTGAAGGTTGGGTTCCCGGTGTGAGGGTTGGACTCTCGGTGTGAGGGTTGAGTTCCCGGTGTGAGGGTTGGGCTCTCGGTGTGAGGGTTGGGTTCCTGGTGTGAGGGTTGGGCTCCCGGTGTGAGGGTTGGGCTCTCAGTGTGAGGGTTGGGTTCCCGGTGTGAGCGTTGGGTTCTCGGTGTGAGTGTTGGGCTCTCGGTGTGAAGGTTGGGCTCCTGGTTTGAGGTATGGGCTCCCGTTGTGAAGGTTGGGTTCCCGGTGTGAGGGTTGGGCTCTCGGTGTGAGGGTTGGGTTCCCGGTGTGAGGGTTGGGCACCCGGTGTGAGGGTTGGGTTCCCGGTGTGAGAGTTGGGGTCTCGGTGTGAGGGTTGGGTTCCCGGTGTGAGGTATGGGCTCCCGTTGTGAAGGTTGGGTTCCCGGTGTGAGGGTTGGGCTCTCGGTTTGAGGGTTGGGTTCCCGGTGTGAGGGTTGGGCTCTCGGTGTGAGGGTTGGGTTCCCGGTGTGAGGGTTGGGCTCCCGGTGTGAGGGTTGGGTACCCGGTGTGAGGGTTGGGCTCTCGGTGTGAGGGTTGGGTTCCCGGTGTGAGGGGTGGGCTCCCGGAGTGAGGGTTCGGCTCTCAGTGTGAGGGTTGGGTTCCCGGTGTGAGGGTTGGGTTCCCGGTGTGAGAGTTGGGGTCTCGGTGTGATGGTTGGGTTCCCAGTGTGAGGGTTGGGCTGTCAGTGTGAGGGTTGGGTTCCCGGTATGAGGGTTGGGCTCTCGGTGTGAGGGTTGGGTTCCCGGTGTGAGGGTTGGGCTCTCGGTGTGAGGATTGGGTTCCGGGTGTGAGGGTTGGGCTCCCGGTGTGAGGATTGGGTTCCGGGTGTGAGGGTTGGGCTCCCGGTGTGAGGGTTGGGTTCTCGGTGTGAAGGTTGGGTTCCCGGTGTGAGGGTTGGGCTCACAGTGTGAGGGTTGGGTTCTCGGTGTGAGGGTTGGGTTCCCGGTGTGAAGGTTGGGTTCCCGGTGTGAGGGTTGGGCTCACAGTGTGAGGGTTGGGTTCTCGGTGTGAGGGTTGGGTTCTCGGTGTGAGGGTTGGGTTCTCGGTGTGAGGGTTGGGCTCTCAGTGTGAGGGTTGGGTTCTCGGTGTGAGGGTTGGGTTCTCGGTGTGAGGGTTGGGTTCTCGGTGTGAGGGTTGGGTTCTCGGTGTGAGGGTTGGGTTCTCGGTGTGAGGGTTGGGCTCCCGTTGTGAAGGTTGCGTTCCCGGTGTGAGGGTTGGGCTCTCAGTGTGAGGGTTGGGCTCTCGGTTTGAGGGTTGGGTTCCCGTGGTGAGGGTTGGGCTCTCGGTGTGAGGGTTGGGTTCCCGGTGTGAGGGTTGGGCTCTCGGTGTGAGGGTTGGGTTCCCGGTGTGAAGGTTGGGTTCCCGGTGTGAAGGTTGAGATTCCAGTGTGAGGGTTGGGCTCTCGGTGTGAGGGTTGGGTTCTCGGTGTGAGGGTTGGGTTCTCGGTCTGAGGGTTGGGCTCTCAGTGTGAGGGTTGGGTTCTCGGTGTGAGGGTTGGGTTCCCGGTGTGAAGGTTGGGTTCCCGGTGTGAAGGTTGAGATTCCAGTGTGAAGGTTGGGCTCTCGGTGTGAGGGTTGGGTTCTCGGTGTGAGGGTTGGGTTCCCGGTGTGAAGGTTGGGTTCCCGGTGTGAAGGTTGAGATTCCAGTGTGAGGGTTGGGCTCTTGGTGTGAGGGTTGGGTTCTCGGTGTGAGGGTTGGGTTCTCGGTGTGAGGGTTGGGCTCTCAGTGTGAGGGTTGGGTTCTCGGTGTGAGGGTTGGGTTCTCGGTGTGAGGGTTGGGTTCTCGGTGTGAGGGTTGGGTTCTCGGTGTGAGGGTTGGGCTCCCGTTGTGAAGGTTGGGTTCCTGGTGTGAGGGTTGGGCTCTCAGTGTGAGGGTTGGGCTCTCGGTTTGAGGGTTGGGTTCCCGTGGTGAGGGTTGGGCTCTCGGTGTGAGGGTTGGGTTCCCGGTGTGAGGGTTGGGCTCCCGGTGTGAGGGTTGGGTTCCCGGTGTGAGGGTTGGGCTCCCGGTGTGAGGGTTGGGCTCTCAGTGTGAGGTTTGGGTTTCCGGTGTGAGGGTTGCGTTCCCGGTGTGAGGGTTGGGTTCCCGTGGTGAGGGTTGGGCTCTCGGTGTGAGGGTTGGGTTCTCGGTGTGAGGGTTGGGCTCTCAGTGTGAGGGTTGGGCTCTCGGTGTGAGGGTTGGGTTCCCGGTGTGAAGGTTGAGATTCCAGTGTGAGGGTTGGGCTCTCAGTGTGAGGGTTGGGCATTCAGTGTGAGGGTTCGGTTCCCGGTGTGAGGGTTGGGGTCCCGGTTTGAGGGTTGGGTTCCCGGTGTGAGGGTTGGGCTCTCAGTGTGAGGGTTGGGCACTCAGTGTGAGGGTTCGGTTCCCGGTGTGAGGGTTGGGGTCCCGGTTTGAGGGTTAGGTTCCCGGTGTGAAGGTTGAGATTCCAGTGTGAGGGTTGGGCACTCAGTGTGAGGGTTCGGTTCCCGGTGTGAGGGTTGGGGTCCCGGTTTGAGGGTTGGGTTCCCGGTGTGAAGGTTGAGATTCCAGTGTGAGGGTTGGGCTCTCAGTGTGAGGGTTGGGCTCTCAGTGTGAGGGTTGGGCACTCAGTGTGAGGGTTGGGTTCTCGGTGTGAAGGTTGGGGTCCCGGTTTGAGGGTTGGGTTCCCGGTGTGAAGGTTGGGTTCCCGGTGTGAAGGTTGGGTTCCCGGTGTGAAGGTTGGGTTCCCGGTGTGAAGGTTGGGTTCCCGGTGTAAGGGTTGGGCTCTCAGTGTGAGGGTTGGGCTCTAGGTTTGAGGGTTGGGTTTCCGGTGTGAGGGTTGGGTTTCCGGTGTGAGGGTTGGGTTCCCGGTGTGAGGGTTAGGATCCCGGTGTGAGGGTTGAGCTCTCAGTGTGAGGGTTGGGTTCCCGGTGTGAAGGTTGGGTTTCCGGTGTGAGGGTTGGGATCCCGGTGTGAGGGTTGGGATCTCGGTGTGAGGGTTGGGTTCCCAGTGTGAGGGTTGGGTTCCCGGTGTGAGGGTTGGGGGTCTCGGTGTGAGGGTTGGGTTCCCGGTGTGAGGGTTGGGGGTCTCGGTGTGAGGGTTGGGTTCCCGGTGTGAGGGTTGGGCTCTCAGTGTGAGGGTTGGGTTCCCAGTGTGAGGGTTGGGTTCCCGGTGTGAGGGTTGGGGGTCTCGGTGTGAGGGTTGGGCTCTCAGTGTGAGGGTTGGGTTCCCAGTGTGAGGGTTGGGTTCCCGGTATGAGGGTTGGGTTCTCGGTGTGAGAGTTGACACTCGGTGTGAGGGTTGGGTTCCCGGTATGAAGGTTGGGTTCTCGGTGTGAGAGTTGGGCTCTCGGTGTGAGGGTTGGGCTCTCGGTGTGAGGGTTGGGTTCCCGGTGTGAAGGTTGGATTCCTGGTGTGAGGGTTGGGCTCTCGGTGTGAGGGTTGGGCTCTCAGTGTGAGGGTTGAATTCCTGGTGTGAGGGTTGCGTTCCCGGTTTGTGGGTTGGGTTCCCGGAATGAAGGTTGGGTTCCCGGTATGAAGGTTGGGCTCTCGGTGTGAGTATTGGGCTCTCGGTGTCAGGGCTGGAATCCCAGTGTGAGGGTTGGGTGCCCGGTGTGAAGGTTGAGTACCCGGTGTGAGGGTTTGGCTCCCAGTGTGTGGGTTGGGTTTCCGGTGTGAGGGTTGGGCTCTCAGTGTGAGGGTTGGGCTCTCAGTGTGAGGGTTCGGCTCTCAGTGTGAGGGTTGGGTTCCCGGTGTGAGGGTTGGCCTCTCAGTGTGAGGGTTGGTCTCTCAGTGTGAGGGTTGGGCTCTCAGTGTGAGGGTTCGGCTCTCAGTGTGAGGGTTCGGTTCCCGGTGTGAGGGTTGGGCTCTCGGTGTGAGGGTTGGGCTCTCGGTGTGAGGGTTGAGTTCCCGGTGTGAGGGTTGGGCTCTCAGTGTGAGGGTTGGGTTCCCGGTGTGAGGGTTGGGCTCTCAGTGTGAGGGTTGGGTTCCCGGTGTGAGGGTTGGGTTCCCGGTGTGAGGGTTGGGCTCTCAGTGTGAGGGTTGGGCTCTCGGTGTGAGAGTTGGGCTCTCGGTGTGAGGGTTGGGTGCCCGGTGTGAGGGTTCGGTTCTCAGTGTGAAGGCTGGACTTCTGGTGTGACGGTTGGGCTCTCGGTGTGAGGGTTGGGCTCTCGGTGTGAGAGTTGGGCTCTCGGTGTGAGGGTTGGGTGCCCGGTGTGAGGGTTGGGGTCCTGTTGTGAGGGTTGGGCTCTCGGTGTGAGGGTTGGGTTCCCGGTGTGAGAGTTGGGCTCTCGGTGTGAGGGTTGGGCTCCCGTTGTGAGGGTTGGGCTCCTGTTGTGAGGGTTGGGCTCTCGGTGTGAGGGTTGGGTTCTCGGTGCGAGAGTTGGGTTCCCAGTGTGAGGATTGGGCTCGTGGTTTGAGGGATGGGCTCCCGTTGTGAGGATTGGGCTCTCGGTGTGAGGGTTGGGTGCCCGGTGTGAGGGTTGGGCTCCTGTTGTGAGGTTTGGGCTCTCGGTGTGAGGGTTGGGTTCCCGGTATGAGGGTTCGGTTCTTGGTGTGAGGGTTGGGTTCCCGTTGTGAGGGTTGTGCTCTCGGTGTGAAGGTTGGGTTCCAAGTGTGAGGGTTGGGCTCTCAGTGTGAGGGTTCGGTTCCCGGTGTGAAGGTTGGGTTCCTGGTGTGATGGTTGGGCTCTCGGTGTTAAGGTTGGGTTCCTGGTGTGATGGTTGGGCTCTCAGTGTGAGGGTTGGGCTCTCAGTGTGAGGGTTGGGCTCGTGGTTTGAGGGATTGTCTCCCGTTGTGAGGGTTGGGTTTCCGGTGTGAGGGTTGGGTTCCCGGTGTGAGGGTTGGGCTCTCGGTGTGAGGGTTGGGCTCTCAGTGTGAGGGTTGAGCTCTCAGTGTGAGGGTTGGGCTCGTGGTTTGAGGGATTATCTCCCGTTGTGAGGGTTGGGTTTCCGGGGTGAGGGTTGGGTTCCCGGTGTGAGGGTTGGGCTCTCGGTGTTAAGGTTGGGTTCCTGGTGTGATGGTTGGGCTCTCAGTGTGAGGGTTGGGCTCTCAGTGTGAGGGTTGGGCTCGTGGTTTGAGGGATTGTCTCCCGTTGTGAGGGTTGGGTTTCCGGTGTGAGGGTTGGGTTCCCGGTGTGAGGGTTGGGCTCTCGGTGTGAGGGTTGGGCTCTCAGTGTGAGGGTTGAGCTCTCAGTGTGAAGGTTGGGTTCCCGGTGTGAGGGTTGGGCTCTCCCTGTGAGGGTTGAGCTCTCAGTGTGAGGGTTGGGCTCTCGGTGTGAGGGTTGGGCTCTCAATGTGAGGGTTGGGCTCTCAGTGTGAAGGTTGGGTTCCCGGTGTGAGGGTTGGGCTCTCGGTGTGAGGGTTGGGCTCTCCCTGTGAGGGTTGAGCTCTCAGTGTGAGGGTTGGGCTCTCGGTGTGAGGGTTGGGCTCTCAATGTGAGGGTTGGGCTCTCAGTGTGAAGGTTGGGTTCCCGGTGTGAGGGTTGGGCTCTCGGTGTGAGGGTTGGGCTCTCCCTGTGAGGGCTGGGTTCTCAGTGTGAGTGTTGGGCTCTCGGTGTGAGTGTTGGGCTCTCGGTGTGAGGGTTGGGCTCCCGGAGTGAAGGTTGGGCTCCCGGTGTGAGGATTGGGCTCCCGGTGTGAGGGTTGGGTTCCTGGTGTGAGGGTTGGGCTCTCAGTGTGAGGGTTGAATTCCTGGTGTGAGGGTTGCGTTCCCGGTTTGTGGGTTGGGTTCCCGGAATGAAGGTTGGGTTCTCGGTGTGAGGGTTGGGCTCTCAGTGTGAGGGTTGGAATCCCAGTGTGAGGGTTGGGTGCCCGGTGTGAAGGTTGGGTACCCGGTGTGAGGGTTGGGCTCCCAGTGTGAGGGTTGGGTTTCCGGTGTGAAGGTTGGGCTCTCAGTGTGAGGGTTGGGCTCTCAGTGTGATGGTTCGGCTCTCAGTGTGAGGGTTCGGTTCCCGGTGTGAGGGTTGGGCTCTCAGTGTGAGGGTTGGCTTCTCAGTGTGAGGGTTGGGTTCCCGGTGTGAGGGTTGGGCTCTCGGTGTGAGGGATGAGTTCCCGGTGTGAGGGTTGGGCTCTCAGTGTGAGGGTTGGGTTCCCGGTGTGAGAGTTGGGCTCTCAGTGTGAGGGTTGGGTTCCAGGTGTGAGGGTGGGCTCTCAGTGTGAGGGTTGGGCTCTCGGTGTGAGAGTTGGGCTCTCGGTGTGAGGGCTGGGTGCCCGGTGTGAGAGTTGGGCTCTCGGTGTGAGGGTTGGGTGCCCGGTGTGAGGGTTGGGCTCCTGTTGTGAGGGTTGGGCTCTCGGTGTGAGGGTTGGGTTCCCGTTGTGAGGGTTGGGCTCTCGGTGTGAGGGTTGGGTTCTCGGTGCGAGGGTTGGGTTCCCAGTGTTAGGGTTGGGTTCCTGGTGTGAGGATTGGGCTCGTGGTTTGAGGGATGGGCTCCCGTTGTGAGGGTTGGGCTCTCGGTGTGAGGGTTGGGTGCCCGGTGTGAGGGTTGGGCTCCTGTTGTGAGGGTTGGGCTCTCGGTGTGAGGGTTGGGTTCCCGGTATGAGGGTTCGGTTCCCGGTGTGAAGGTTGGGTTCCCGGTCTGAGGGTTGTGCTCTCGGTGTTAAGGTTGGGCTCTCAGTGTGAGGGTTGGGCTCGTGGTTTGAGGGATTGTCTCCCGTTGTGAGGGTTGGGTTTCCGGTGTGAGGGTTGGGTTCCCGGTGTGAGGGTTGGGCTCTCGGTGTGAAGGTTGGGTTCCCAGTGTGAGGGTTGGGTTCTCGGTGTGAAGGATGGGCTCTCAGTGTGAGGGTTGGGCTCTCAGTGTGAGGGTTGGGCTCTCAGTGTGAGGGTTGGGCTCTCAGTGTGAGGGTTCGGTTCCCGGTGTGAAGGTTGGGTTCCCGTTGTGAGGGTTGGGTTCTCGGTGTGAAGGATGGGCTCTCAGTGTGAGGGTTGGGCTCGTGGTTTGAGGGATTGTCTCCCGTTGTGAGGGTTGGGTTTCCGGTGTGAGGGTTGGGTTCCCGGTGTGAGGGTTGGGTTCCCGGTGTGAGGGTTGGGCTCTCGGTGTGAGGGTTGGGCTCTCAGTGTGAGGGTTGGGCTCTCAGTGTGAGGGTTGGGCTCTCAGTGTGAGGGTTGGGCTCTCGGTGTGAGGGTTGGGCTCTCAATGTGAGGGTTGGGCTCTCAGTGTGAAGGTTGGGTTCCCGGTGTGAGGGTTGGGCTCTCGGTGTGAGGGTTGGGCTCTCCCTATGAGTGTTGGGTTCTCAGTGTGAGGGTTGGGCTCTCGGTGTGAGGGTTGGGCTCCCGGAGTGAAGGTTGGGCTCTCGGTGTGAGGGTTGGGCTCCCGTTGTGAGGGTTGGGTTCCCGGTGTGAGGGTTAGATTCCCGGTGTGAGGGTTGGGTTCCCGGTGTGAAGGTTGGGTTCCCTTGTGAGGGTTGGTTGGGTTCCCGGTGTGAGGGTTGGGTTCCCGGTGTGAGGGTTGGGCTCTCGGTGTGAGGGTTGGGTTCCCGGTGTGAGGGTTGGGTTCTCGGTGTGAGGGTTGGGCTCTCGGTGTGAGGGTTGGGTTCCCGGTGTGAGGGTTGGGCTCCCGGTGTGAGGATTGGGCTGTCGGTGTGAAGGTTGGGTTCCTGGTGTGAGGGTTGGGCTCTCGGTATGAGGGTTGGGTTCCCGGTGTGAGGGTTGGGTTCCCGGTGTGAGGGTTGGGTTCTCGGTGTGAGGGTTGGGCTCTCGATGTGAGGGATGGGTTCCCGATGTGAGGGTTGGGTTCCCGGTGTGAGGGTTGGGCTCTCGGTGTGAGGGTTGGGCTCTCGGTGTGAGGGTTGGGCTCTCGGTGTGAGGGTTGGGCTCCGGTGTGAGGGTTCGGCTCTCGGTGTGAGGGTTCGGCTCTCGGTGTGAAGGTTGGGCTCTCAGTGCGAGTGTTCGGTTCTCAGTGTGAAGGCTGGGCTTCTGGTGTGAGGGTTGGGCTCTCTGTGTGAGGGTTGGGTTCCCGGCGTGAGGGTTGGGTTCCCGGTGTGAGGGTTGGGCTCTCAGTGCGAGTGTTCGGTTCTCAGTGTGAAGGCTGGGCTTCTGGTGTGAGGGTTGGGCTCTCGGTGTGAGGGTTGGGCTCTCGGTGTGAGGGTTGGGCTCTCGGTGTGAGGGTTGGGTTCCCGGTGTGAGGGTTGGGTTCCCGGTGTGAGGGTTGGGCTCTCGGTGTGAGGGTGGGTTCCCGGTGTGAGGGTTGGTCTCTCAGTGTGAGGGTTCGGTTTTCAGTGTGAAGGCTGGGCTTCTGGTGTGAGGGTTGGGCTCTCGGTGTGAGGGTTGGGCACTCGGTGTGAGGGTTGGGCTCTCGGTGTGAGGGTTGGGCTCTCGGTGTGAGGGTTGGGCTCTCGGTGTGAGGGTTGGGTTCCCGGTGTGAGAGTTGGGCTCTCGGTGGGAGGGTTGGGCTCTCGGTGTCAGGGTTGGGTTCCCAGTGTGAAGGTTGGGTACCCGGTGTGAGGGTTGGGGTCCTGGTGTGAGGGTTGGGTTTCCGGTGTGAGGGTTGGGCTCACAGTGTGAGGGTTGGGCTCTCAGTGTGATGGTTCGGCTCTCAGTGTGAGGGTTCGGCTCTCAGTGTGAGGGTTGGGTTCCCGGTGTGAGGTTTGGGCTCTCAGTGTGAGGGTTGGGCTCTCAGTGTGAGGGTTGGGCTCTCAGTGTGAGGGTTCGGCTCTCAGTGTGAGGGTTGGGCTCTCGGTGTGAGGGTTGGGCTCTCGGTGTGAGAGTTGGGCTCTCGGTGTGAGGGCTGGGTGCCCGGTGTGAGAGTTGGGCTCTCGGTGTGAGGGTTGGGTGCCTGGTGTGTGGGTTGGGCTCCTGTTGTGAGGGTTGGGCTCTCGGTGTGAGGGTTGGGCTCTCGGTGTGAGGGTTGGGTTCTCGGTGCGAGGGTTGGGTTCCCGGTGTGAGGGTTGGGCTCCTGTTGTGAGGGTTGGGCTCTCAGTGTGAGGGTTGGGCTCTCGGTGTGAGGGTTTGGTTCCCGGTGTGAGGGTTGGGCTCTCGGTGTGAGGGTTGGGCTCTCGGTGTGAGGGTTGGGCTCCCGGTGTGAGGGTTGGGTTCCCGGTCTGAGGGTTGGGCTCTCGGTGTGAGGGTGGGGCTCCCGGTGAGAGCATTGGGTTCCCGGTGTGAGGGTTGGGTTCTCAGTGTGAGGGTTGGGTTCCCGGTGTGAGGGTTGGGTTCCCGGTGTGAGGGTTGGGCTCTCAGTGTGACGTTTGGGTTTCCAGTGTGAGGGTTGCGTTCCCGGTGTGAGGGTTGGGTTCCCGGTGTGAGGGTTGGATTCCCGGTGTGAAGGTTGAGTTTCCGGTGTGAAGGTTGGGTTTCCGCTGTGAGGGTTGGGCTCTCAGTGTGAGGGTTGGGTTCCCGGTGTGAAGGTTGGGTTCCCGGTGTGAGGGTTTGGTTCCCGGTGTGAGGGTTAGGATCCCGGTGTGAGGGTTGGGCTCTCAGTGTGAGGGTTGGGTTCCCGGTGTGAGGGTTGGGTTCCCGGTGTGAGGGTTGGGTTTCCGGTGTGAGGGTTGGGCTCCCGGTGTGAGGGTTGGGATCCCGGTGTGAGGGTTAGGATCCCGGTGTGAGGGTTGGGCTCTCAGTGTGAGGGTTGGGTTCCCGGTGTGAGGGTTGGGTTCCCGGTGTGAGGGTTGGGTTTCCGGTGTGAGGGTTGGGCTCCCGGTGTGAGGATTGGGATCCCGGTGTGAGGGTTGGGCTCTCAGTGTGAGGGTTGGGTTCCCAGTGTGAGGGTTGGGGGTCTCGGTGTGAGGGTTGGGTTCCCGGTATGAGGGTTGGGTTCTCGGTGTGAGAGTTGGGCACTCGGTGTGAGGGTTGGGTTCCCGGTATGAGGGTTGGGTTCCCGGTATGAAGGTTGGGTTCTCAGTGTGAGGGTTGGGCTCTCAGTGTGAGGGTTGAGTTCCTGGTGTGAGGGTTGGGCTCTCAGTGTGAGGGTTGAGTTCCTGGTGTGAGGGTTGGGCTCTCAGTGTGAGGGTTGAGTTCCTGGTGTGAGGGTTGGGTTCCTGGTTTGTGGGTTGGGTTCCCGGTATGAAGGTTGAGTTCCTGGTGTGAGAGTTGAGCTCTCGGTGTGAGGGTTGGGTTTCCGGTGTGAGGGTTGGGTTTCCGGTGTGAGGGTTGGGCTCTCAGTGTGATGGTTGGGCTCTCAGTGTGAGGGTTCGGCTCTCAGTGTGAGGGTTGGGTTCCCGGTGTGAGGGTTGGGCTCTCAGTGTGAGGGTTGGCGTCTCAGTGTGAGGGTTCACGTGCTCACTGTGTAGGGTTCGGCTCTCAGTGTGAGGGTTGGGTTCCCGGTGTGACGGTTGGGCTCTCAGTGTGAGGGTTGGGCTCTCGGTGTGAGGGTTGAGTTCCCGGTGTGAGGGTTGGGCTCTCAGTGTTAGGGTTGGGTTCCCGGTGTGAGGGTTGGGCTATCAGTGTGAGGGTTGGGTTCCCGGTGTGAGGGTGGGTTCCCGGTGTGAGGGTTTGGCTCTCAGTGTGAGGGTTCGGTTCTCAGTGTTAAGGCTGGACTTCTGGTGTGAGGGTTGGGCTCTCGGTGTGAGTGTTGGGCTCTCGGTGTTAGTGTTGGGCTCTCGGTGTGAGGGCTGGGTGCCCGGTGTGAGAGTTGGGCTCTCGGTGTGAGGGTTGGGTGCCCGGTGTGAGGGTTGGGCTCCTGTTATGAGGGTTGGGCGCTCAGTGTGAGGGTTGGGCTCTCGGTGTGAGGGTTGGGTTCCTGGTGTGAGGGTTGGGCTCTCGGTGTGAGGGTTGGGCTCTCGGTGTGAGGGTTGGGCTCCCGGTGTGAGGGTTGGGTTCCCGGTGTGAGGGTTGGGCTCTCGGTGTGATGGTTGGGCTCCCGGTGAGAGCGTTGGGTTCCCGGTGTGAGGGTTGGGCTCTGAGTTTGAGGGTTGGGTTCCCGGTGTGAGGGTTGGGTTCCCGGTGTGAGGGTTGGGCTCTGAGTTTGAGGGTTGGGTTCCCGGTGTGAAGGTTGTGGTCCCGGTGTGAGGGTTGGGTTCCCGGTCTGAGGGTTGGGCTCTCGGTGTGAGGGTTGGGTTCCCGGTGTGAGGGTTCGGCTCTCAGTGTGAGGGTTGGGCTCCCATGGTGAGGGTTGGGCTCTCGGTGTGAGGGTTGGGTTCCCGGTGTGAAGGTTGTGGTCCCGGTGTGAGGGTTGGGTTCCCGGTCTGAGGGTTGGGCTATCGGTGTGAGGGTTGGGTTCCCGGTGTGAGGGTTGGGCTCTCAGTGTGAGGGTTGGGGTCCCGGTGTGAGGGTTGGGTTTCCGGTGTGAGGGTTGGGTTCCCGGTGTGAGGGTTGGGTTCCCGGTGTGAGGGTTGGGTTCCCGGTGTGAGGGTTGGGTTCCCGGTGTGAGGGTTGGGTTTCAGGTGTGATGGTTGGGTTCCCGGTTTGAAGGTTGGGTTCCCGGTCTGAGGGTTGGGCTCTCGGTGTGAGGGTTGGGCTCTCAGTGTGAGGGTTGGGTTCCCGGTGTGAGGGTTGGGTTTCCGGTGTGAGGGTTGGGTTCCCAGTGTGAGGGTTGGGTTCCCAGTGTGAGGGTTGGGTTCCCGGTGTGAGGGTTGGGTTCCCGGTGTGAGGGTTGGGTTCCCGGTGTGAGGGTTGGGCTCTCGGTGTGAGGGTTGGGTTCCCGGTGTGAGAGTTGGGCTCTCGGTGGGAGGGTTGGGCTCTCGGTGTCAGGGTTGGGGTCCCAGTGTGAAGGTTGGGTACCCGGTGTGAGGGTTGGGGTCCTGGTGTGAGGGTTGGGTTTCCGGTGTGAGGGTTGGGCTCACAGTGTGAGGGTTGGGCTCTCAGTGTGATGGTTCGGCTCTCAGTGTGAGGGTTCGGCTCTCAGTGTGAGGGTTGGGTTCCCGGTGTGAGGTTTGGGCTCTCAGTGTGAGGGTTGGGCTCTCAGTGTGAGGGTTGGGCTCTCAGTGTGAGGGTTCGCTCTCAGTGTGAGGGTTGGGCTCTCGGTGTGAGGGTTGGGCTCTCGGTGTGAGAGTTGGGCTCTCGGTGTGAGGGCTGGGTGCCCGGTGTGAGAGTTGGGCTCTCGGTGTGAGGGTTGGGTGCCCGGTGTGAGGGTTGGGCTCCTGTTATGAGGGTTGGGCGCTCAGTGTGAGGGTTGGGCTCTCGGTGTGAGGGTTGGGTTCCCGGTGTGAGGGTTGGGCTCTCGGTGTGAGGGTTGGGCTCTCGGTGTGAGGGTTGGGCTCCCGGTGTGAGGGTTGGGTTCCCGGTGTGAGGGTTGGGCTCTCGGTGTGAGGGTTGGGCTCCCGGTGAGAGCGTTGGGTTCCCGGTGTGAGGGTTGGGCTCTGAGTTTGAGGGTTGGGTTCCCGGTGTGAGGGTTGGGTTCCCGGTGTGAGGGTTGGGCTCTGAGTTTGAGGGTTGGGTTCCCGGTGTGAAGGTTGTGGTCCCGGTGTGAGGGTTGGGTTCCCGGTCTGAGGGTTGGGCTCTCGGTGTGAGGGTTGGGTTCCCGGTGTGAGGGTTCGGCTCTCAGTGTGAGGGTTGGGCTCCCATGGTGAGGGTTGGGCTCTCGGTGTGAGGGTTGGGTTCCCGGTGTGAAGGTTGTGGTCCCGGGGAGGGTTGGGTTCCCGGTCTGAGGGTTGGGCTATCGGTGTGAGGGTTGGGTTCCCGGTGTGAGGGTTGGGCTCTCAGTGTGAGGGTTGGGGTCCCGGTGTGAGGGTTGGGTTTCCGGTGTGAGGGTTGGGTTCCCGGTGTGAGGGTTGGGTTCCCGGTGTGAGGGTTGGGTTCCCGGTGTGAGGGTTGGGTTCCCGGTGTGAGGGTTGGGTTTCAGGTGTGATGGTTGGGTTCCCGGTGTGAAGGTTGGGTTCCCGGTCTGAGGGTTGGGCTCTCGGTGTGAGGTTGGGCTCTCAGTGTGAGGGTTGGGTTCCCGGTGTGAGGGTTGGGTTTCCGGTGTGAGGGTTGGGTTCCCAGTGTGAGGGTTGGGTTCCCAGTGTGAGGTTGGGTTCCCGGTGTGAGGGTTGGGTTCCCGGTGTGAGGGTTGGGTTCCCGGTGTGAGGGTTGGGCTCTCGGTGTGAGGGTTGGGTTCCCGGTGTGAGAGTTGGGCTCTCGGTGGGAGGGTTGGGCTCTCGGTGTCAGGGTTGGGGTCCCAGTGTGAAGGTTGGGTACCCGGTGTGAGGGTTGGGGTCCTGGTGTGAGGGTTGGGTTTCCGGTGTGAGGGTTGGCTCACAGTGTGAGGGTTGGGCTCTCAGTGTGATGGTTCGGCTCTCAGTGTGAGGGTTCGGCTCTCAGTGTGAGGGTTGGGTTCCCGGTGTGAGGTTTGGGCTCTCAGTGTGAGGGTTGGGCTCTCAGTGTGAGGGTTGGGCTCTCAGTGTGAGGGTTCGGCTCTCAGTGTGAGGGTTGGGCTCTCGGTGTGAGGGTTGGGCTCTCGGTGTGAGAGTTGGGCTCTCGGTGTGAGGGCTGGGTGCCCGGTGTGAGAGTTGGGCTCTCGGTGTGAGGGTTGGGTGCCTGGTGTGTGGGTTGGGCTCCTGTTGTGAGGGTTGGGCTCTCGGTGTGAGGGTTGGGCTCTCGGTGTGAGGGTTGGGTTCTCGGTGCGAGGGTTGGGTTCCCGGTGTGAGGGTTGGGCTCCTGTTGTGAGGGTTGGGCTCTCAGTGTGAGGGTTGGGCTCTCGGTGTGAGGGTTTGGTTCCCGGAGTGAGGGTTGGGCTCTCGGTGTGAGGGTTGGGCTCTCGGTGTGAGGGTTGGGCTCCCGGTGTGAGGGTTGGGTTCCCGGTCTGAGGGTTGGGCTCTCGGTGTGAGGGTGGGGCTCCCGGTGAGAGCGTTGGGTTCCCGGTGTGAGGGTTGGGTTCTCAGTGTGAGGGTTGGGTTCCCGGTGTGAGGGTTGGGTTCCCGGTGTGAGGGTTGGGCTCTCAGTGTGAGGGTTGGGTTTCCGGTGTGAGGGTTGGGTTCCCAGTGTGAGGGTTGGGTTCCCGGTGTGAAGGTTGGGTTCCCGGTGTGAGGGTTGGGTTCCTGGTGTGAGGGTTGGGGGTCTCGGTGTGAGGGTTGGGTTCCCGGTATGAGGGTTGGGTTCTCGGTGTGAGAGTTGGGCACTCGGTGTGAGGGTTGGGTTCCCGGTATGAGGGTTGGGTTCCCGGTATGAAGGTTGGGTTCTCGGTGTGAAAGTTGGGCTCTCGGTGTGAGGGTTCGATTCCGATGTGAAGGTTGGATTCCTGGTGTGAGGGTTGGGCTCTCAGTGTGAGGGTTGGGTTTCCAGTGTGAGGGTTGGGCTCTCAGTGTGAGGGTTGAATTCCTGGTGTGAGGGTTGCGTTCCCGGTTTGTGGGTTGGGTTCCCGGAATGAAGGTTGGGTTCCCGGTATGAAGGTTGGTTTCCCGGTGTGAGAGTAGGGCTCTCGGTGTGAGGGTTGGAATCCCAGTGTGAGGGTTGGGTGCCCGGTGTGAAGGTTGGGTACCCGGTGTGAGGGTTGGGCTCCCGGTGTGAGGTTTGGGTTTCCGGTGTGAGGGTTGGGCTCTCAGTGTGAGGGTTGGGCTCTCAGTGTGAGGGTTGGGCTCTCAGTGTGATGGTTGGGCTCTCAGTGTGAGGGTTCGGCTCTCAGTGTGAGGGTTTGGTTCCCGGTGTGAGGGTTGGGCTCTCAGTGTGAGGGTTCGGCTCTCAGTGTGAGGGTTGGGTTCCCGGTGTGAGGGTTGGGCTCTCGGTGTGAGGGTTGGGCTCTCGGTGTGAGGGTTGAGTTCCCGGTGTGAGGGTTGGGCTCTCAGTGTGAGGGTTGGGTTCCCGGTGTGAGGGTTGGGCTCTCAGTGTGAGGGTTCGGTTCTCAGTGTGAAGGTTGGACTTCTGGTGTGAGGGTTGGGCTCTCGGTGTGAGGGTTGGGCTCCTGTTGTGAGGGTTGGGCTCTCGGTGTGAGGGTTGGGCTCTCGGTGTGAGGGTTGGGTTCCCGGTGTGAGAGTTGGGCTCTCGGTGTGAGGGTTGGGCTCCCGTTGTGAGGGTTGGGCTCCTGTTGTGAGGGTTGGGCTCTCGGTGTGAGGGTTGGGCTCTCCCTGTGAGGGTTGGGTTCTCAGTGTGAGGGTTGGGCTCTCAGTGTGAGGGTTGGGCTCCCGGAGTGAGGGTTGGGCTCCTGTTGTGAGGGTTGGGCTCCGGTGTGAGGGTTGGGTTCCTGGTGTGAGGGTTGGGCTCTCGGTGTGAGGGTTGGGTTCCGGTGTGAGGATTGGGTTCCCGGTATGAGGTTGGGTTCTCAGTGTGAGGGTTGGTTTCCCGTTGTGAGGGTTGGGCTCTTGGTGTGAGGGTTGGGCTCTCGGTGTGAGGGTTGGGCTCTCAGTGTGAGGGTTGGGTTCCCGGTGTGAGTGTTGGATTCCCGCTGTGAGGGTTGGGTTCCCGTTGTGAGGGTTGAGTTCCCGGTGTGAGGGTTGGGTTCTCGGTGTGAGGGTTGGGCTGTCGATTTGAGGGATGGGTTCCCGGTGTGAGGGTTGGGTTCACGGTGTGAGGGTTGGGCTCTCAGTGAGAGCGTTGGGTTCTCGGTGTGAGGGTTGGGCTCTCGATGTGAGGGATGGGTTCCCGGTGTGAGGGTTGGGTTCCCGGTGTGAGGGTTGGGCTCTCGGTGTGAGGGTTGGGTTCCCGGTGTGAGGGTTGGGCTCTCAGTGTGAGGGTTGAGTTCCCGGTGTGAGGGTTGGGCTCTCAGTGTGAGGGTTGGGTTCCCGGTGTGAGGGTTGGGTTCCCGGTGTGAGGGTTGGGCTCTCAGTGTGAGGGTTGGGTTCCTGGTATGAAGGTTGGGTTCCCGGTGTGAGGGTTGGGCTCTCAGTGTGAGGGTTGTGCTCTTAGTGTGAGGGTTGGCTTCCTGGTGTGAGGGTTGGGCTCCCGGTGTGAGGGTTGGGTTCCCGGTGTGAGGGTTGGGCTCCCGTTGTGAGTGTTGGGTTCTCGGTGTGAGGGTTGGGTTCCCGGTGTGAGGGTTGCGTTCCCGGTGTGAGGGTTGGGCTCTCGGTGTGAGGGTTGGGCTCCTGTTGTGAGTGTTGGGTTCCCGGTGTGAGGGTTGGGCTCCCAGTGGGAAGGTTGTGCTCTTAGTGTGAGGGTTGGCTTCCCGGTATGAGGGTTGGGCTCCCGGTGTGAGGGTTGTGCTCTTAGTGTGAGGGTTGGCTTCCCGGTGTGAGGGTTGGGCTCCCAGTGGGAAGGTTCGGCTCTCGGTGTGAGGGTTGGGCTCCCGTTGTGAGTGTTGGGTTCTCGGTGTGAGAGTTGGGTTCCCGGTGTGAGGGTTGGGTTCCCGGAGTGAGGATTGGGTTCCCGGTATGAGGTTGGGTTCTCGGTGTGAGGGTTGGGCTCTCGGTGTGAGGGTTGGGTTCTCGGTGTGAGGGTTGGGTTTCCGGTGTGAGGATTGGGTTCCCGGTGTGAGGATTGGGTTCCCGGTATGAGGGTTGGGTTCTCGGTGTGAGGGTTGGGCTCTCGGTGTGAGGGTTGGGTTCTCGGTGTGAGGGTTGGGTTCTCGGTGTGAGGGTTGGGTTCTCGGTGTGAGGGTTGGGTTCTCGGTGTGAGGGTTGGGCTCTCAGTGTGAGGGTTGGGGTCCCGGTGTGAGGGTTGGGCTCTCGGTGTGAGCGTTGGGTTCTCGGTGTGAAGGTTGGGTTCCCATTGTGAGTGTTGGGCTCTCGGTGTGAGGGTTGGGCTCTCGGTGTGAGGGTTGGGCTCTCAGTGTGAGGGTTCGGTTCCCGGTGTGAAGGTTGGGCTCCCGGTGTGAGGGTTGGGTTCCCGTTGTGAAGGTTGGGTTCCCTTGTGAGGGTTGGTCTCTCGGTGTTAAGGTTGGGTTCCCGGTGTGAGGGTTGGGTTCCCGCTGTGAGGGTTGGGTTCCCGGTGTGAGGGATGGGCTCTCAGTGTGAGGGTTGGGCTCTCGGTGTGAGTGTTGGGTTCCCGCTGTGAGGGTTGGGTTCCCGGTGTGAGGGTTGGGTTCCCGGTGTGAGGGATGGGCTCTCAGTGTGAATGTTGGATTCTCAGTGTGAGGGTTGGGTTCCCGCTGTGAGGGTTGGGTTCCCGGTGTGAGGGTTGGGCTCTCAGTGTGAGTGTTGGGTTCCCGCTGTGAGGGTTGGGTTCCCGGTGTGAGGGTTGGGCTCTCGGTGTGAGGGTTGGGTTCCCGTTGTGAGAGTTGCGTTCCCGGTGTGAGGGTTGGGCTCTTGGTGTGAGGGTTGGGCTCTCAGTGTGAGTGTTGGGTTCCCGCTGTGAGGGTTGGGTTCCCGTTGTGAGGATTGGGTTCCCGGTGTGAGGGTTGCGTTCCCGGTGTGAGGGTTGGGCTCTTGGTGTGAGGGTTGGGCTCTCAGTGTGAGTGTTGGGTTCCCGCTGTGAGGGTTGGGTTCCCGTTGTGAGGGTTGGGTTCCCGGTGTGAGGGTTGGGCTCTCGGTGTGAGGGTTGGGTTACTGGTGTGAAGGCTGGGCTCTCGGTGTGAGGGTTGGGCTCCCGTTGTGAGGGTTGGGTTCCCGGTGTGAGGGTTGGTATCTCGGTGTGAGGGTTGGGTTACTGGTGTGAGGTTTGGGCTCTCAGTGTGAGGGTTGGGTTCTCGGTGTGAAGGTTGGGTTCCCATTGTGAGTGTTGGGCTCTCGGTGTGAGGGTTGGGCTCTCGGTGTGAGGGTTGGGTTCTCGGTGCGAGGGTTGGGTTCCCGGTGTGAGGGTTGGGTTCCTGGTGTGAGGATTGGGCTCATGGTTTGAGGGATGGGCTCCCGTTGTGAGGATTGGGCTCTCGGTGTGAGGGTTGGGTGCCCGGTGTGAGGGTTGGGCTCCTGTTGTGAGGGTTGGGCTCTCGGTGTGAGGGTTGGGTTCCCGGTATGAGGGTTCGGTTCTCGGTGTGAGGGTTGGGTTCCCGATGTGAGGGTTGTGCTCTCGGTGTGAAGGTTGGGTTCCCAGTGTGAGGGTTGCGCTCTCAGTGTGAGGGTTGGGTTCTCGGTGTGAGGGTTCGGTTCCCGGTGTGAGGGTTGGGCTCTCGGTGTTAACGTTGGGTTCCTAGTGTGATGGTTGGGCTCTCAGTGTGAGGGTTGTGCTCTCAGTGTGAGGGTTGGGCTCGTGGTTTGAGGGATTGTCTCCCGTTGTGAGGGTTGGGTTTCCGGTGTGGGGGTTGGGTTCCCGGTGTGAGGGTTGTGCTCTCGGTGTGAGGGTTGGGCTCTCAGTGTGAGGGTTGGGCTCTCAGTGTGAGGGTTGCGCTCTCAGTGTGAGGGTTGGGCTCTCGGTGTGAGGGTTGGGCTCTCAGTGTGAGGGTTGGGCTCTCAGTGTGAGGGTTGGGCTCTCAAGGTGAGGGATGGCTCTCAGTGTGAGGGTTGGGCTCTCCCTGTGAGGGTTGGGTTCTCAGTGTGAGGGTTGGGCTCTCAGTGTGAGGGTTGGGCTCCCGGAGTGAGGGTTGGGCTCCTGTTGTGAGGGTTGGGCTCCCGGTGTGAGGGTTGGGTTCCTGGTGTGAGGGTTGGGCTCTCGGTGTGAGGGTTGGGTTCCCGGTGTGAGGATTGGGTTCCCGGTATGAGGTTGGGTTCTCAGTGTGAGGGTTGGTTTCCCGTTGTGAGGGTTGGGCTCTTGGTGTGAGGGTTGGGCTCTCGGTGTGAGGGTTGGGCTCTCAGTGTGAGGGTTGGGTTCCCGGTGTGAGTGTTGGGTTCCCGCTGTGAGGGTTGGGTTCCCGTTGTGAGGGTTGAGTTCCCGGTGTGAGGGTTGGGTTCTCGGTGTGAGGGTTGGGCTCTCGATTTGAGGGATGGGTTCCCGGTGTGAGGGTTGGGTTCACGGTGTGAGGGTTGGGCTCTCAGTGAGAGCGTTGGGTTCTCGGTGTGAGGGTTGGGCTCTCGATGTGAGGGATGGGTTCCCGGTGTGAGGGTTGGGTTCCCGGTGTGAGGGTTGGGCTCTCGGTGTGAGGGTTGGGTTCCCGGTGTGAGGGTTGGGCTCTCAGTGTGAGGGTTGAGTTCCCGGTGTGAGGGTTGGGCTCTCAGTGTGAGGGTTGGGTTCCCGGTGTGAGGGTTGGGTTCCCGGTGTGAGGGTTGGGCTCTCAGTGTGAGGGTTGGGTTCCCGGTATGAAGGTTGGGTTCCCGGTGTGAGGGTTGGGCTCTCAGTGTGAGGGTTGTGCTCTTAGTGTGAGGGTTGGCTTCCTGGTGTGAGGGTTGGGCTCCCGGTGTGAGGGTTGGGTTCCCGGTGTGAGGGTTGGGCTCCCGTTGTGAGTGTTGGGTTCCCGGTGTGAGGGTTGGGCTCTCAGTGTGAGGGTTGTGCTCTTAGTGTGAGGGTTGGCTTCCTGGTGTGATGGTTGGGTTCCCGGTGTGAGGGTTGCGTTCCCGGTGTGAGGGTTGGGCTCTCGGTGTGAGGGTTGGGCTCCTGTTGTGAGTGTTGGGTTCCCGGTGTGAGGGTTGGGCTCCCAGTGGGAAGGTTGTGCTCTTAGTGTGAGGGTTGGCTTCCCGGTATGAGGGTTGGGCTCCCGGTGTGAGGGTTGTGCTCTTAGTGTGAGGGTTGGCTTCCCGGTGTGAGGGTTGGGCTCCCAGTGGGAAGGTTCGGCTCTCGGTGTGAGGGTTGGGCTCCCGTTGTGAGTGTTGGGTTCTCGGTGTGAGAGTTGGGTTCCCGGTGTGAGGGTTGGGTTCCCGGAGTGAGGATTGGGTTCCCGGTATGAGGTTGGGTTCTCGGTGTGAGGGTTGGGCTCTCGGTGTGAGGGTTGGGTTCTCGGTGTGAGGGTTGGGTTTCCGGTGTGAGGATTGGGTTCCCGGTGTGAGGATTGGGTTCCCGGTATGAGGATTGGGTTCTCGGTGTGAGGGTTGGGCTCTCGGTGTGAGGGTTGGGTTCTCGGTGTGAGGGTTGGGTTCTCGGTGTGAGGGTTGGGCTCTCAGTGTGAGGGTTGGGGTCCCGGTGTGAGGGTTGGGCTCTCGGTGTGAGCGTTGGGTTCTCGGTGTGAAGGTTGGGTTCCCATTGTGAGTGTTGGGCTCTCGGTGTGAGGGTTGGGCTCTCAGTGTGAGGGTTCGGTTCCCGGTGTGAAGGTTGGGCTCCCGGTGTGAGGGTTGGGTTCCCGTTGTGAAGGTTGGGTTCCCTTGTGAGGGTTGGTCTCTCGGTGTTAAGGTTGGGTTCCCGGTGTGAGGGTTGGGTTCCCGCTGTGAGGGTTGGGTTCCCGGTGTGAGGGATGGGCTCTCAGTGTGAGGGTTGGGCTCTCGGTGTGAGTGTTGGGTTCCCGCTGTGAGGGTTGGGTTCCCGGTGTGAGGGTTGGGTTCCCGGTGTGAGGGATGGGCTCTCAGTGTGAATGTTGGATTCTCGGTGTGAGGGTTGGGTTCCCGCTGTGAGGGTTGGGTTCCCGGTGTGAGGGTTGGGCTCTCAGTGTGAGTGTTGGGTTCCCGCTGTGAGGGTTGGGTTCCCGGTGTGAGGGTTGGGCTCTCGGTGTGAGGGTTGGGTTCCCGTTGTGAGAGTTGCGTTCCCGGTGTGAGGGTTGGGCTCTTGGTGTGAGAGTTGGGCTCTCAGTGTGAGTGTTGGGTTCCCGCTGTGAGGGTTGGGTTCCCGTTGTGAGGATTGGGTTCCCGGTGTGAGGGTTGCGTTCCCGGTGTGAGGGTTGGGCTCTTGGTGTGAGGGTTGGGCTCTCAGTGTGAGTGTTGGGTTCCCGCTGTGAGGGTTGGGTTCCCGTTGTGAGGGTTGGGTTCCCGGTGTGAGGGTTGGGCTCTCGGTGTGAGGGTTGGGTTACTGGTGTGAAGGCTGGGCTCTCGGTGTGAGGGTTGGGCTCCCGTTGTGAGGGTTGGGTTCCCGGTGTGAGGGTTGGTATCTCGGTGTGAGGGTTGGGTTACTGGTGTGAGGTTTGGGCTCTCAGTGTGAGGGTTGGGTTCTCGGTGTGAAGGTTGGGTTCCCATTGTGAGTGTTGGGCTCTCGGTGTGAGGGTTGGGCTCTCGGTGTGAGGGTTGGGCTCTCGGTGTGAGGGTTGGGCTCTCAGTGTGAGGGTTCGGTTCCCGGTGTGAGGGTTGGGCTCCCGGTGTGAGGGTTGGATTCCCGGTGTGAGGGTTGGGTTCCCGGTGTGAAGGTTGGGTTCCCTTGTGAGGGTTGGGCTGTCGGTGTGAAGGTTGGGTTCCTGGTGTGAGGGATGGGCTCTCAATGTGACGGTTGGGCTCTCGGTGTGAGGGTTGGGTTCCCGGTGTGAGGGTTGGGTTCCCGGTGTGAGGGTTGGGCTCTCGGTGTGAGGGTTGGGTTCCCGTTGTGAGGGTTGCGTTCCCGGTGTGAGGGTTGGGCTCCTGTTGTGAGGGTTGGGCTCTCGGTGTGAGGGTTGGGTTCCCGGTATGAGGGTTCGGTTCTCGGTGTGAGGGTTGGGTTCCCGATGTGAGGGTTGTGCTCTCGGTGTGAAGGTTGGGTTCCCAGTGTGAGGGTTGCGCTCTCAGTGTGAGGGTTGGGTTCTCGGTGTGAGGGTTCGGTTCCCGGTGTGAGGGTTGGGCTCTCGGTGTTAACGTTGGGTTCCTAGTGTGATGGTTGGGCTCTCAGTGTGAGGGTTGTGCTCTCAGTGTGAGGGTTGGGCTCGTGGTTTGAGGGATTGTCTCCCGTTGTGAGGGTTGGGTTTCCGGTGTGGGGGTTGGGTTCCCGGTGTGAGGGTTGTGCTCTCGGTGTGAGGGTTGGGCTCTCAGTGTGAGGGTTGGGCTCTCAGTGTGAGGGTTGCGCTCTCAGTGTGAGGGTTGGGCTCTCGGTGTGAGGGTTGGGCTCTCAGTGTGAGGGTTGGGCTCTCAGTGTGAGGGTTGGGCTCTCAAGGTGAGGGATGGCTCTCAGTGTGAGGGTTGGGCTCTCCCTGTGAGGGTTGGGTTCTCAGTGTGAGGGTTGGGCTCTCAGTGTGAGGGTTGGGCTCCCGGAGTGAGGGTTGGGCTCCTGTTGTGAGGGTTGGGCTCCCGGTGTGAGGGTTGGGTTCCTGGTGTGAGGGTTGGGCTCTCGGTGTGAGGGTTGGGTTCCCGGTGTGAGGATTGGGTTCCCGGTATGAGGTTGGGTTCTCAGTGTGAGGGTTGGTTTCCCGTTGTGAGGGTTGGGCTCTTGGTGTGAGGGTTGGGCTCTCGGTGTGAGGGTTGGGCTCTCAGTGTGAGGGTTGGGTTCCCGGTGTGAGTGTTGGGTTCCCGCTGTGAGGGTTGGGTTCCCGTTGTGAGGGTTGAGTTCCCGGTGTGAGGGTTGGGTTCTCGGTGTGAGGGTTGGGCTCTCGATTTGAGGGATGGGTTCCCGGTGTGAGGGTTGGGTTCACGGTGTGAGGGTTGGGCTCTCAGTGAGAGCGTTGGGTTCTCGGTGTGAGGGTTGGGCTCTCGATGTGAGGGATGGGTTCCCGGTGTGAGGGTTGGGTTCCCGGTGTGAGGGTTGGGCTCTCGGTGTGAGGGTTGGGTTCCCGGTGTGAGGGTTGGGCTCTCAGTGTGAGGGTTGAGTTCCCGGTGTGAGGGTTGGGCTCTCAGTGTGAGGGTTGGGTTCCCGGTGTGAGGGTTGGGTTCCCGGTGTGAGGGTTGGGCTCTCAGTGTGAGGGTTGGGTTCCCGGTATGAAGGTTGGGTTCCCGGTGTGAGGGTTGGGCTCTCAGTGTGAGGGTTGTGCTCTTAGTGTGAGGGTTGGCTTCCTGGTGTGAGGGTTGGGCTCCCGGTGTGAGGGTTGGGTTCCCGGTGTGAGGGTTGGGCTCCCGTTGTGAGTGTTGGGTTCTCGGTGTGAGGGTTGGGTTCCCGGTGTGAGGGTTGCGTTCCCGGTGTGAGGGTTGGGCTCTCGGTGTGAGGGTTGGGCTCCTGTTGTGAGTGTTGGGTTCCCGGTGTGAGGGTTGGGCTCCCAGTGGGAAGGTTGTGCTCTTAGTGTGAGGGTTGGCTTCCCGGTATGAGGGTTGGGCTCCCGGTGTGAGGGTTGTGCTCTTAGTGTGAGGGTTGGCTTCCCGGTGTGAGGGTTGGGCTCCCAGTGGGAAGGTTCGGCTCTCGGTGTGAGGGTTGGGCTCCCGTTGTGAGTGTTGGGTTCTCGGTGTGAGAGTTGGGTTCCCGGTGTGAGGGTTGGGTTCCCGGAGTGAGGATTGGGTTCCCGGTGTGAGGGTTGGGCTCCCGGTGTGAGGGTTGGATTCCCGGTGTGAGGGTTGGGTTCCCGGTGTGAAGGTTGGGTTCCCTTGTGAGGGTTGGGCTGTCGGTGTGAAGGTTGGGTTCCTGGTGTGAGGGATGGGCTCTCAATGTGACGGTTGGGCTCTCGGTGTGAGGGTTGGGTTCCCGGTGTGAGGGTTGGGTTCCCGGTGTGAGGGTTGGGCTCTCGGTGTGAGGGTTGGGTTCCCGTTGTGAGGGTTGCGTTCCCGGTGTGAGGGTTGGGCTCCTGTTGTGAGGGTTGGGCTCTCGGTGTGAGGGTTGGGTTCCCGGTATGAGGGTTCGGTTCTCGGTGTGAGGGTTGGGTTCCCGATGTGAGGGTTGTGCTCTCGGTGTGAAGGTTGGGTTCCCAGTGTGAGGGTTGCGCTCTCAGTGTGAGGGTTGGGTTCTCGGTGTGAGGGTTCGGTTCCCGGTGTGAGGGTTGGGCTCTCGGTGTTAACGTTGGGTTCCTAGTGTGATGGTTGGGCTCTCAGTGTGAGGGTTGTGCTCTCAGTGTGAGGGTTGGGCTCGTGGTTTGAGGGATTGTCTCCCGTTGTGAGGGTTGGGTTTCCGGTGTGGGGGTTGGGTTCCCGGTGTGAGGGTTGTGCTCTCGGTGTGAGGGTTGGGCTCTCAGTGTGAGGGTTGGGCTCTCAGTGTGAGGGTTGCGCTCTCAGTGTGAGGGTTGGGCTCTCGGTGTGAGGGTTGGGCTCTCAGTGTGAGGGTTGGGCTCTCAGTGTGAGGGTTGGGCTCTCAAGGTGAGGGATGGCTCTCAGTGTGAGGGTTGGGCTCTCCCTGTGAGGGTTGGGTTCTCAGTGTGAGGGTTGGGCTCTCAGTGTGAGGGTTGGGCTCCCGGAGTGAGGGTTGGGCTCCTGTTGTGAGGGTTGGGCTCCCGGTGTGAGGGTTGGGTTCCTGGTGTGAGGGTTGGGCTCTCGGTGTGAGGGTTGGGTTCCCGGTGTGAGGATTGGGTTCCCGGTATGAGGTTGGGTTCTCAGTGTGAGGGTTGGTTTCCCGTTGTGAGGGTTGGGCTCTTGGTGTGAGGGTTGGGCTCTCGGTGTGAGGGTTGGGCTCTCAGTGTGAGGGTTGGGTTCCCGGTGTGAGTGTTGGGTTCCCGCTGTGAGGGTTGGGTTCCCGTTGTGAGGGTTGAGTTCCCGGTGTGAGGGTTGGGTTCTCGGTGTGAGGGTTGGGCTCTCGATTTGAGGGATGGGTTCCCGGTGTGAGGGTTGGGTTCACGGTGTGAGGGTTGGGCTCTCAGTGAGAGCGTTGGGTTCTCGGTGTGAGGGTTGGGCTCTCGATGTGAGGGATGGGTTCCCGGTGTGAGGGTTGGGTTCCCGGTGTGAGGGTTGGGCTCTCGGTGTGAGGGTTGGGTTCCCGGTGTGAGGGTTGGGCTCTCAGTGTGAGGGTTGAGTTCCCGGTGTGAGGGTTGGGCTCTCAGTGTGAGGGTTGGGTTCCCGGTGTGAGGGTTGGGTTCCCGGTGTGAGGGTTGGGCTCTCAGTGTGAGGGTTGGGTTCCCGGTATGAAGGTTGGGTTCCCGGTGTGAGGGTTGGGCTCTCAGTGTGAGGGTTGTGCTCTTAGTGTGAGGGTTGGCTTCCTGGTGTGAGGGTTGGGCTCCCGGTGTGAGGGTTGGGTTCCCGGTGTGAGGGTTGGGCTCCCGTTGTGAGTGTTGGGTTCTCGGTGTGAGGGTTGGGTTCCCGGTGTGAGGGTTGCGTTCCCGGTGTGAGGGTTGGGCTCTCGGTGTGAGGGTTGGGCTCCTGTTGTGAGTGTTGGGTTCCCGGTGTGAGGGTTGGGCTCCCAGTGGGAAGGTTGTGCTCTTAGTGTGAGGGTTGGCTTCCCGGTATGAGGGTTGGGCTCCCGGTGTGAGGGTTGTGCTCTTAGTGTGAGGGTTGGCTTCCCGGTGTGAGGGTTGGGCTCCCAGTGGGAAGGTTCGGCTCTCGGTGTGAGGGTTGGGCTCCCGTTGTGAGTGTTGGGTTCTCGGTGTGAGAGTTGGGTTCCCGGTGTGAGGGTTGGGTTCCCGGAGTGAGGATTGGGTTCCCGGTATGAGGTTGGGTTCTCGGTGTGAGGGTTGGGCTCTCGGTGTGAGGGTTGGGTTCTCGGTGTGAGGGTTGGGTTTCCGGTGTGAGGATTGGGTTCCCGGTGTGAGGATTGGGTTCCCGGTATGAGGATTGGGTTCTCGGTGTGAGGGTTGGGCTCTCGGTGTGAGGGTTGGGTTCTCGGTGTGAGGGTTGGGTTCTCGGTGTGAGGGTTGGGCTCTCAGTGTGAGGGTTGGGGTCCCGGTGTGAGGGTTGGGCTCTCGGTGTGAGCGTTGGGTTCTCGGTGTGAAGGTTGGGTTCCCATTGTGAGTGTTGGGCTCTCGGTGTGAGGGTTGGGCTCTCGGTGTGAGGGTTGGGCTCTCAGTGTGAGGGTTCGGTTCCCGGTGTGAAGGTTGGGCTCCCGGTGTGAGGGTTGGGTTCCCGTTGTGAAGGTTGGGTTCCCTTGTGAGGGTTGGTCTCTCGATGTTAAGGTTGGGTTCCCGGTGTGAGGGTTGGGTTCCCGCTGTGAGGGTTGGGTTCCCGGTGTGAGGGATGGGCTCTCAGTGTGAGGGTTGGGCTCTCGGTGTGAGTGTTGGGTTCCCGCTGTGAGGGTTGGGTTCCCGGTGTGAGGGTTGGGTTCCCGGTGTGAGGGATGGGCTCTCAGTGTGAATGTTGGATTCTCGGTGTGAGGGTTGGGTTCCCGCTGTGAGGGTTGGGTTCCCGGTGTGAGGGTTGGGCTCTCAGTGTGAGTGTTGGGTTCCCGCTGTGAGGGTTGGGTTCCCGGTGTGAGGGTTGGGCTCTCGGTGTGAGGGTTGGGTTCCCGTTGTGAGAGTTGCGTTCCCGGTGTGAGGGTTGGGCTCTTGGTGTGAGAGTTGGGCTCTCAGTGTGAGTGTTGGGTTCCCGCTGTGAGGGTTGGGTTCCCGTTGTGAGGATTGGGTTCCCGGTGTGAGGGTTGCGTTCCCGGTGTGAGGGTTGGGCTCTTGGTGTGAGGGTTGGGCTCTCAGTGTGAGTGTTGGGTTCCCGCTGTGAGGGTTGGGTTCCCGTTGTGAGGGTTGGGTTCCCGGTGTGAGGGTTGGGCTCTCGGTGTGAGGGTTGGGTTACTGGTGTGAAGGCTGGGCTCTCGGTGTGAGGGTTGGGCTCCCGTTGTGAGGGTTGGGTTCCCGGTGTGAGGGTTGGTATCTCGGTGTGAGGGTTGGGTTACTGGTGTGAGGTTTGGGCTCTCAGTGTGAGGGTTGGGTTCTCGGTGTGAAGGTTGGGTTCCCATTGTGAGTGTTGGGCTCTCGGTGTGAGGGTTGGGCTCTCGGTGTGAGGGTTGGGCTCTCGGTGTGAGGGTTGGGCTCTCAGTGTGAGGGTTCGGTTCCCGGTGTGAGGGTTGGGCTCCCGGTGTGAGGGTTGGATTCCCGGTGTGAGGGTTGGGTTCCCGGTGTGAAGGTTGGGTTCCCTTGTGAGGGTTGGGCTGTCGGTGTGAAGGTTGGGTTCCTGGTGTGAGGGATGGGCTCTCAATGTGACGGTTGGGCTCTCGGTGTGAGGGTTGGGTTCCCGGTGTGAGGGTTGGGTTCCCGGTGTGAGGGTTGGGCTCTCGGTGTGAGGGTTGGGTTCCCGTTGTGAGGGTTGCGTTCCCGGTGTGAGGGTTGGGCTCTTGGTGTGAGGGTTGGGCTCTCAGTGTGAGTGTTGGGTTCCCGCTGTGAGGGTTGGATTCCCGGTGTGAGGGTTGGGTTCCCGTTGTGAGGGTTGGGTTCCCGGTGTGAGGGTTGGGTTCCCGGAGTGATGGTTGAGCTCTCGGTGTGAGGGTTGGGATCCCGCTGTGAGGGTTGGGTTCCCGGTGTGAGGGTTGGGTTCCCGGAGTGAGGGTTGGGCTCTCTGTGTGAGGGTTGGGCTCCCGGTGCCAGGGTTGGGCTCTCAGTATGAGGGTTGGGCTGTTATTGTGAGGGTTGGGTTCCTGGTGTGAGGGTTGGGCTCTCGGTGTGAGGGTTGGGCTCTCAGTGTGAGGGTTGGGCTCTCAGTGTGAGAGTTGCGCTCTCAGTGTGAGGGCTGGGATCCCGGTGTGAGGGTTGGGCTCTCAGTGAGAGGGTTGGGCTCTCAGTGAGAGGGTTGGGGTCTCAAGGTGAGGGATGGCTCTCAGTGTGAGGGTTGGGCTCTCCCTGTGAGGGTTGGGTTCTCAGTGTGAGGGTTGGGCTCTCAGTGTGAGGGTTGGGCTCCCGGAGTGAGGGTTGGGCTCCTGTTGTGAGGGTTGGGCTCCCGGTGTGAGGGTTGGGTTCCTGGTGTGAGGGTTGGGCTCTCGGTGTGAGGGTTGGGTTCCCGGTGTGAGAATTGGGTTCCCGGTATGAGGTTGGGTTCTCAGTGTGAGGGTTGGTTTCCCGTTGTGAGGGTTGGGCTCTTGGTGTGAGGGTTGGGCTCTCGGTGTGAGGGTTGGGCTCTCAGTGTGAGGGTTGGGTTCCCGGTGTGAGTGTTGGGTTCCCGCTGTGAGGGTTGGGTTCCCGTTGTGAGGGTTGAGTTCCCGGTGTGAGGGTTGGGTTCTCGGTGTGAGGGTTGGGCTCTCGATGTGAGGGATGGGTTCCCGGTGTGAGGGTTGGGTTCACGGTGTGAGGGTTGGGCTCTCAGTGAGAGCGTTGGGTTCTCGGTGTGAGGGTTGGGCTCTCGATGTGAGGGATGGGTTCCCGGTGTGAGGGTTGGGTTCCCGGTGTGAGGGTTGGGCTCTCGGTGTGAGGGTTGGGTTCCCGGTGTGAGGGTTGGGCTCTCAGTGTGAGGGTTGAGTTCCCGGTGTGAGGGTTGGGCTCTCAGTGTGAGGGTTGGGTTCCCGGTGTGAGGGTTGGGTTCCCGGTGTGAGGGTTGGGCTCTCAGTGTGAGGGTTGGGTTCCCGGTATGAAGGTTGGGTTCCCGGTGTGAGGGTTGGGCTCTCGGTGTGAGGGTTGGGTTCCCGTTGTGAGGGTTGCGTTCCCGGTGTGAGGGTTGGGCTCTTGGTGTGAGGGTTGGGCTCTCAGTGTGAGTGTTGGGTTCCCGCTGTGAGGGTTGGATTCCCGGTGTGAGGGTTGGGTTCCCGTTGTGAGGGTTGGGTTCCCGGTGTGAGGGTTGGGTTCCCGGAGTGATGGTTGAGCTCTCGGTGTGAGGGTTGGGATCCCGCTGTGAGGGTTGGGTTCCCGGTGTGAGGGTTGGGTTCCCGGTGTGAGGGTTGGGCTCTCAGTGAGAGGGTTGGGCTCTCAGTGAGAGGGTTGGGGTCTCAAGGTGAGGGATGGCTCTCAGTGTGAGGGTTGGGCTCTCCCTGTGAGGGTTGGGTTCTCAGTGTGAGGGTTGGGCTCTCAGTGTGAGGGTTGGGCTCCCGGAGTGAGGGTTGGGCTCCTGTTGTGAGGGTTGGGCTCCCGGTGTGAGGGTTGGGTTCCTGGTGTGAGGGTTGGGCTCTCGGTGTGAGGGTTGGGTTCCCGGTGTGAGAATTGGGTTCCCGGTATGAGGTTGGGTTCTCAGTGTGAGGGTTGGTTTCCCGTTGTGAGGGTTGGGCTCTTGGTGTGAGGGTTGGGCTCTCGGTGTGAGGGTTGGGCTCTCAGTGTGAGGGTTGGGTTCCCGGTGTGAGTGTTGGGTTCCCGCTGTGAGGGTTGGGTTCCCGTTGTGAGGGTTGAGTTCCCGGTGTGAGGGTTGGGTTCTCGGTGTGAGGGTTGGGCTCTCGATGTGAGGGATGGGTTCCCGGTGTGAGGGTTGGGTTCACGGTGTGAGGGTTGGGCTCTCAGTGAGAGCGTTGGGTTCTCGGTGTGAGGGTTGGGCTCTCGATGTGAGGGATGGGTTCCCGGTGTGAGGGTTGGGTTCCCGGTGTGAGGGTTGGGCTCTCGGTGTGAGGGTTGGGTTCCCGGTGTGAGGGTTGGGCTCTCAGTGTGAGGGTTGAGTTCCCGGTGTGAGGGTTGGGCTCTCAGTGTGAGGGTTGGGTTCCCGGTGTGAGGGTTGGGTTCCCGGTGTGAGGGTTGGGCTCTCAGTGTGAGGGTTGGGTTCCCGGTATGAAGGTTGGGTTCCCGGTGTGAGGGTTGGGCTCTCGGTGTGAGGGTTGGGTTCCCGTTGTGAGGGTTGCGTTCCCGGTGTGAGGGTTGGGCTCTTGGTGTGAGGGTTGGGCTCTCAGTGTGAGTGTTGGGTTCCCGCTGTGAGGGTTGGATTCCCGGTGTGAGGGTTGGGTTCCCGTTGTGAGGGTTGGGTTCCCGGTGTGAGGGTTGGGTTCCCGGAGTGATGGTTGAGCTCTCGGTGTGAGGGTTGGGATCCCGCTGTGAGGGTTGGGTTCCCGGTGTGAGGGTTGGGTTCCCGGAGTGAGGGTTGGGCTCTCTGTGTGAGGGTTGGGCTCCCGGTGCCAGGGTTGGGCTCTCAGTATGAGGGTTGGGCTGTTATTGTGAGGGTTGGGTTCCTGGTGTGAGGGTTGGGCTCTCGGTGTGAGGGTTGGGCTCTCAGTGTGAGGGTTGGGCTCTCAGTGTGAGAGTTGCGCTCTCAGTGTGAGGGCTGGGATCCCGGTGTGAGGGTTGGGCTCTCAGTGAGAGGGTTGGGCTCTCAGTGAGAGGGTTGGGGTCTCAAGGTGAGGGATGGCTCTCAGTGTGAGGGTTGGGCTCTCCCTGTGAGGGTTGGGTTCTCAGTGTGAGGGTTGGGCTCTCAGTGTGAGGGTTGGGCTCCCGGAGTGAGGGTTGGGCTCCTGTTGTGAGGGTTGGGCTCCCGGTGTGAGGGTTGGGTTCCTGGTGTGAGGGTTGGGCTCTCGGTGTGAGGGTTGGGTTCCCGGTGTGAGAATTGGGTTCCCGGTATGAGGTTGGGTTCTCAGTGTGAGGGTTGGTTTCCCGTTGTGAGGGTTGGGCTCTTGGTGTGAGGGTTGGGCTCTCGGTGTGAGGGTTGGGCTCTCAGTGTGAGGGTTGGGTTCCCGGTGTGAGTGTTGGGTTCCCGCTGTGAGGGTTGGGTTCCCGTTGTGAGGGTTGAGTTCCCGGTGTGAGGGTTGGGTTCTCGGTGTGAGGGTTGGGCTCTCGATGTGAGGGATGGGTTCCCGGTGTGAGGGTTGGGTTCACGGTGTGAGGGTTGGGCTCTCAGTGAGAGCGTTGGGTTCTCGGTGTGAGGGTTGGGCTCTCGATGTGAGGGATGGGTTCCCGGTGTGAGGGTTGGGTTCCCGGTGTGAGGGTTGGGCTCTCGGTGTGAGGGTTGGGTTCCCGGTGTGAGGGTTGGGCTCTCAGTGTGAGGGTTGAGTTCCCGGTGTGAGGGTTGGGCTCTCAGTGTGAGGGTTGGGTTCCCGGTGTGAGGGTTGGGTTCCCGGTGTGAGGGTTGGGCTCTCAGTGTGAGGGTTGGGTTCCCGGTATGAAGGTTGGGTTCCCGGTGTGAGGGTTGGGCTCTCAGTGTGAGGGTTGTGCTCTTAGTGTGAGGGTTGGCTTCCTGGTGTGAGGGTTGGGCTCCCGGTGTGAGGGTTGGGTTCCCGGTGTGAGGGTTGGGCTCCCGTTGTGAGTGTTGGGTTCTCGGTGTGAGGGTTGGGTTCCCGGTGTGAGGGTTGCGTTCCCGGTGTGAGGGTTGGGCTCTCGGTGTGAGGGTTGGGCTCCTGTTGTGAGTGTTGGGTTCCCGGTGTGAGGGTTGGGCTCCCAGTGGGAAGGTTGTGCTCTTAGTGTGAGGGTTGGCTTCCCGGTATGAGGGTTGGGCTCCCGGTGTGAGGGTTGTGCTCTTAGTGTGAGGGTTGGCTTCCCGGTGTGAGGGTTGGGTTCTCGGTGTGAGAGTTGGGTTCCCGGTGTGAGTGTTGGGTTCTCGGTGTGAGAGTTGGGTTCCCGGTGTGAGGGTTGGGTTCCCGGAGTGAGGATTGGGTTCCCGGTATGAGGTTGGGTTCTCGGTGTGAGGGTTGGGCTCTCGGTGTGAGGGTTGGGTTCTCGGTGTGAGGGTTGGGCTCTCAGTGTGAGGGTTGGGGTCCCGGTGTGAGGGTTGGGCTCTCGGTGTGAGCGTTGGGTTCTCGGTGTGAAGGTTGGGTTCCCATTGTGAGTGTTGGGCTCTCGGTGTGAGGGTTGGGCTCTCGGTGTGAGGGTTGGGCTCTCAGTGTGAGGGTTCGGTTCCCGGTGTGAGGGTTGGGCTCCCGGTGTGAGGGTTGGGTTCCCGTTGTGAAGGTTGGGTTCCCTTGTGAGGGTTGGTCTCTCGGTTTTAAGGTTGGGTTCCCGGTGTGAGGGTTGGGTTCCCGCTGTGAGGGTTGGGTTCCCGGTGTGAGGGATGGGCTCTCAGTGTGAGGGTTGGGCTCTCGGTGTGAGTGTTGGGTTCCCGCTGTGAGGGTTGGGTTCCCGGTGTGAGGGTTGGGTTCCCGGTGTGAGGGTTGGGTTCCCGTTGTGAGAGTTGCGTTCCCGGTGTGAGGGTTGGGCTCTCAGTGTGAATGTTGGGTTCTCGGTGTGAGGGTTGGGTTCCCGCTGTGAGGGTTGGGTTCCCGGTGTAAGGGTTGGGCTCTCAGTGTGAGTGTTGGGTTCCCGCTGTGAGGGTTGGGTTCCCGGTGTGAGGGATGGGCTCTCAGTGTGAATGTTGGGTTCTCGGTGTGAGGGTTGGGTTCCCGCTGTGAGGGTTGGGTTCCCGGTGTGAGGGTTGGGCTCTCAGTGTGAGTGTTGGGTTCCCGCTGTGAGGGTTGGGTTCCCGGTGTGAGGGTTGGGCTCTCGGTGTGAGGGTTGGGTTCCCGTTGTGAGAGTTGCGTTCCCGGTGTGAGGGTTGGGCTCTTGGTGTGAGGGTTGGGCTCTCAGTGTGAGTGTTGGGTTCCCGCTGTGAGGGTTGGGTTCCCGTTGTGAGGATTGGGTTCCCGGTGTGAGGGTTGCGTTCCCGGTGTGAGGGTTGGGCTCTTGGTGTGAGGGTTGGGCTCTCAGTGTGAGTGTTGGGTTCCCGCTGTGAGGGTTGGGTTCCCGTTGTGAGGGTTGGGTTCCCGGTGTGAGGGTTGGGCTCTCGGTGTGAGGGTTGGGTTACTGGTGTGAAGGCTGGGCTCTCGGTGTGAGGGTTGGGCTCCCGTTGTGAGGGTTGGGTTCCCGGTGTGTGGGTTGGTATCTCGGTGTGAGGGTTGGGTTACTGGTGTGAGGTTTGGGCTCTCAGTGTGAGGGTTGGGTTCTCGGTGTGAAGGTTGGGTTCCCATTGTGAGTGTTGGGCTCTCGGTGTGAGGGTTGGGCTCTCGGTGTGAGGGTTGGGCTCTCGGTGTGAGGGTTGGGCTCTCAGTGTGAGGGTTCGGTTCCCGGTGTGAGGGTTGGGCTCCCGGTGTGAGGGTTGGATTCCCGGTGTGAGGGTTGGGTTCCCGGTGTGAAGGTTGGGTTCCCTTGTGAGGGTTGGGCTGTCGGTGTGAAGGTTGGGTTCCTGGTGTGAGGGATGGGCTCTCAGTGTGACGGTTGGGCTCTCGGTGTGAGGGTTGGGTTCCCGGTGTGAGGGTTGGGTTCCCGGTGTGAGGGTTGGGCTCTCGGTGTGAGGGTTGGGTTCCCGTTGTGAGGGTTGCGTTCCCGGTGTGAGGGTTGGGCTCTTGGTGTGAGGGTTGGGCTCTCAGTGTGAGTGTTGGGTTCCCGCTGTGAGGGTTGGATTCCCGGTGTGAGGGTTGGGTTCCCGTTGTGAAGGTTGGGTTCCCGGTGTGAGGGTTGGGTTCCCACTGTGAGGGTTGGGTTCCCGGTGTGATGGTTGAGCTCTCGGTGTGAGGGTTGGGTTCCCGCTGTGAGGGTTGGGTTCCCGGTGTGAGGGTTGGGTTCCCGGAGTGAGGGTTGGGCTCTCAGTGTGAGGGCTGGGCTCCCGGTGCCAGGGTTGGGCTCTCAGTATGAGGGTTGGGCTCTTATTGTGAGGGTTGGGTTCCTGGTGTGAGGGTTGGGCTCTCGGTGTGAGGGTTGGGCTCTCAGTGTGAGGGTTGGGCTCTCAGTGTGAGAGTTGCGCTCTCAGTGTGAGGGCTGGGATCCCGGTGTGAGGGTTGGGCTCTCAGTGAGAGGGTTGGGCTCTCAGTGAGAGGGTTGGGCTCTCAGTGTGAGGGTTGGGCTCTCAGTGTGAGTGTTGGGTTCCCGGTGTGAGGGTTGGGCTCTCAGTGTAAGGGTTGGGCTCTCAGTGTAAGGATTGGGTTCTCAGTGTGAGAGTTGCGCTCTCAGTGTGAGGGTTGGGCTCTCAGTTGTGAGGGTTGGGTTCCCGGTGTGAAGGCTGGGCTCTCGGTGTGAGGGTTGGGCTCCCGTTGTGAGGGTTGGGTTCCCGGTGTGAGGGTTGGGCTCTCGGTGTGAGGGTTGGGCTCTCAGTGTGAGGGTTGGATTACTGGTGTGAGGTTTGGGCTCTCAGTGTGAGGGTTGGGTTCTCGGTGTGAAGGTTGGTTTCCCATTGTGAGTGTTGGGCTCTCGGTGTGAGGGTTGGGCTATCGGTGTGAGGGTTCGGTTCCCGGTGTGAGGGTTGGGCTCCCGATGTGAGGGTTGGATTCCCGGTTTGAGGGTTGGGTTCCCAGTGTGAGGGGTGGGTTCTCGGTGTGAGGGTTGGGCTCTCAGTGTTAAGGTTGGGTTCCCGGTGTGAGGGTTGGGCTCTCAGTGTGAGTGTTGGGTTCCCGCTGTGAGGGTTGGGTTCCCGTTGTGAGGGTTGGGCTCTTGGTGTGAGTGTTGGGTTTCCGCTGTGAGGGTTGGGTTCCCGTTGTGAGGGTTGGGCTCTCGGTGTGAGGGTTGGGTTCCCGTTGTGAGGGTTGCGTTCCCGGTGTGAGGGTTGGGCTCTTGGTGTGAGGGTTGGGCTCTCAGTGTGAGTGTTGGGTTCCCGCTGTGAGGGTTGGGTTCCCGTTGTGAGGGTTGGGCTCTCGGTGTGAGGGTTGGGTTCCCGGTGTGAGGGTTGGGTTCCCGGTGTGAGGGTTGGGTTCTCGGTGTGAGGGGTGGGCTCTCGATGTGAGGGATGGGATTCCGGTGTGAGGGTTGCGTTCCCGGTGTGAGGGTTGGGCTCTCGGTGTGAGGGTTGGGCTCTCAGTGTGAGGGTTGGGCTCTCAGTGTGAGGGTTGGGCTCTCAGTGAGAGGGTTGGGCTCTCAGTGTGAGTGTTGGGCTCTCAGTGAGAGGGTTCGGCTCTCAGTGTAAGGGTTGGGCTCTCAGTGTAAGGATTGGGTTCTCAGTGTGAGAGTTGCGCTCTCAGTGTGAGGGTTGGGCTCTCAGTGTGAGTGTTGGGCTCTCGGTGTGAGGGTTGGGATCCCGGTGTGAGGGTTGGGTTCCCGGTGTGAGGGTTGGGCTCCCGGTGTAAGGGTTGGGCTCTCGGTGTGAAGGTTGGGTTCCCGGTGTGAGGGTTGGGCTCCCGTTGTGAGGGTTGGGTTCCCGGTGTGAGGGTTGGGCTCTCGGTGTGAGGGTTGGGCTCTCAGTGTGAGGGTTGGATTACTGGTGTGAGGTTTGGGCTCTCAGTGTGAGGGTTGGGTTCTCGGTGTGAAGGTTGGTTTCCCATTGTGAGTGTTGGGCTCTCGGTGTGAGGGTTGGGCTATCGGTGTGAGGGTTGGGCTCTCAGTGTGAGGGTTCGGTTCCCGGTGTGAGGGTTGGATTCCCGGTTTGAGGGTTGGGTTCCCAGTGTGAGGGTTGGGCTCTCGGTGTTAAGGTTGGGTTCCCGGTGTGAGGGTTGGGCTCTCGGTGTGAGGGTTGGGCTCTCGGTGTGAGGGTTGGGTTCCCAGTGTGAGGGTTGGGCTCTCGGTGTGAGGGTTGGGCTCTCGGTGTGAGGGTTGGGTTCCCGGTGTGAGGGTTGGGCTCTCTGTGTGAGGGTTGGGTTACTGGTGTGAAGGCTGGGCTCTCGGTGTGAGGGTTGGGCTCCCGTTGTGAGGGTTGGGTTCCCGGTGTGTGGGTTGGGCTCTCGGTGTGAGGGTTGGGTTACTGGTGTGAGGTTTGGGCTCTCAGTGTGAGGGTTGGGTTCTCGGTGTGAAGGTTGGGTTCCCATTGTGAGTGTTGGGCTCTCGGTGTGAGGGTTGGGTTCCCTTGTGAGGGTTGGGCTCTCGGTGTTAAGGTTGGGTTCCCGGTGTGAGGGTTGGGTTCCCGGTGTGAGGGTTGGGCTCTCGGTGTGAGGGTTGGGTTCCCGGTGTGAGGGTTAGGTTCCCATTGTGAGGGTTGGGCTGTCGGTGTGAAGGTTGGGTTCCTGGTGTGAGGGATGGGCTCTCAGTGTGACGGTTGGGCTCTCAGTGTGAGTGTTGGGTTCCCGTTGTGAGGGTTGGGTTCCCGGTGTGAGGGTTGGGCTCTCGGTGTGAGGGTTGGGTTCCCGTTGTGAGGGTTGCGTTCCCGGTGTGAGGGTTGGGCTCTTGGTGTGAGGGTTGGGTTCCCGGTGTGAGGGTTGCGCTCTCGGTGTGAGGGTTGGGTTCCCGTTGTGAGGGTTGGGTTCCCGGTGTGAGGGTTGGGCTCTCGGTGTGAGGGTTGGGCTCCCGGTGTGAGGGTTGGGCTCTCGGTATGAGGGTTGGGCTCTCGGTGTGAAGGTTGGGTTCCCGGTGTGAGGGTTGGGTTCCCGGTGTGAGGGTTGGGTTCTCGGTGTGAGGGTTGGGCTCTCGATGTGAGGGATGGGTTCCCGGTGTGAGGGTTGGGTTCCCGGTGTGAGGGTTGGGTTCCCGGTGTGAGGGTTGGGTTCCCGGTGTGAGGGTTGGGCTCCCGGTGCCAGGGTTGGGCTCTCAGTGTGAGGGTTGGGCTCTTATTGTGAGGGTTGGGTTCCCGGTGTGAGGGTTGCGTTCCCGGTGTGAGGGTTGGGCTCTCGGTGTGAGGATTAGGCTCCCGGTGTGAGGGTTGGGCTCTCAGTGTGAGGGTTGGGCTCTCAGTGTGAGGGTTGGGCTCTCAGTGTGAGGGTTGGGCTCTCAGTGTGAGAGTTGGGCTCTCAGTGTGAGGGTTGGGCTCCCGGTGTGAGGGTTGGGTTCCCGGTGTGAGGGTTGGGCTCCCGGTGTGAGGGTTGGGCTCTCAGTGTGAGGGTTGGGCTCCCGGTGTGAGGGTTGGATTCCCGGTGTGAGGGTTGGGCTCCCGGTGTGAGGGTTGGGTTCCCGGTGTGAGGGTTGGGCTCTCAGTGTGAGGGTTGGGCTCTCAGTGTGAGGGTTGGGCTCCCGGTGTGAGGGTTGGGTTCCCGGTGTGAGGGTTGGGCTCCCGGTGTGAGGGTTGGGCTCTCGGTGTGAGGTTTGCGCTCTCTGTGTGAGGGTTGGGTTCCCGGTGTGAGGGTTGGGTTCCCGGTGTGAAGGTGGGGCTCTTGGTGTGAGGGTTGGGCTCTCAGTGTGAGGGTTGGGCTCCCGGTGTGAGGGTTGGGCTCCCGTTGTGAGTGTTGGGTTCCCGGTGTGAGGGTTTGGCTCTCGGTGTGAGGGTTGGGTTCCCGGTGTGAGGGTTGGGCTCCCAGTGGGAAGGTTGGGCTCTCGGTGTGAGGTTTGGGCTCCCGTTGTGAGTGTTGGGTTCCCGGTGTGAGGGTTGGGCTCCCAGTGGGAAGGTTGGGCTCTCGGTGTGAGGGTTGGGCTCCCGTTGTGAGTGTTGGGTTCCCGGTGTGAAGGTTGGGCTCTCGGTGTGAGGGTTGGATTCCCGTGTGAGGGTTGGGTTCCCGGTGTGATGGTTGAGCTCTCGGTGTGAGGGTTGGGTTACAGGTGTGAGGGTTGGGCTCTCGGTGTGAGGGTTGGGTTCCCGGTGTCAGGGTTGGGCTCTCAGTGTGAGGGTTGGGCTCCCGGTGTGAGGGTTGGGCTCCCGTTGTGAGTGTTGAGTTCCCGGTGTGAGGGTTTGGCTCTCGGTGTGAGGGTTGGGTTCCCGGTGTGAGGGTTGGGCTCCCAGTGGGAAGGTTGGTCTCTCGGTGTGAGGTTTGGGCTCCCGTTGTGAGTGTTGGGTTCCCGGTGTGAGGGTTGGGCTCCCAGTGGGAAGGTTGGGCTCTCGGTGTGAGGGTTGGGCTCCCGTTGTGAGTGTTGGGTTCCCGGTGTGAAGGTTGGGCTCTCGGTGTGAGGGTTCGGCTCCCGTTGTGAGGGTTGGGCTCTCGGTGTGAGGGTTGGGCTCCCAGTGGGAAGGTTGGGCTCTCGGTGTGAGGGTTGGTTTCCCGGTGTGAGGGTTGGGCTCTCGGTGTGAGGGTTGGGTTCCCGGTGTGAGGGTTGACTTCCCGGTGTGAGGGTTGGGCGCCCGTTGTGAGGGTTGGGCTCTCGGTGTGAGGGTTGGGCTCTCGTTGTGAGGGTTGGGTTTCCGGTGTGCGGGTTGGGCTCTCAGTGTGAGGGTTGGGCTCTCGGTGTGAGGGTTGGGTTCCCGGTGTGAGGGTTGGGCACCCGTTGTGAGGGTTGGGCTCCCGGTGTGAGGGTTGGGTTCCGGTGTGAGGGTTGGGCTCTCAGTGTGAGGGTTGGGCTCTCGGTGTGAGGTTTGGGTTCCCGGTGTGAGGGTTGGGCTCCCGTTGTGAGGGTTGGGCACCCGGTGTGAGGGTTGGGCTCTCAGTGTGAGGGTTGGGCTCTCGGTGTGAGGGTTGGGTTCCCGGTGTGAGGGTTGGGCACCCGTTGTGAGGGTTGGGCTCCTGGTGTGAGGGTTGAGTTCCGGTGTGAGGGTTGGGCTCTCGGTGTGAGGGTTGGGCTCTCTGTGTGAGGGTTGGGTTCCCGGTGTGTGGGTTGGGCTCTCGGTGTGAGGGTTGGGTACCCGTTTGAGGGTTGGGTTCCCGGTGTGATGGTTGAGCTCTCGGTATGATGGTTGGGTTCCCGGTGTGAGGGTTGGGCTCTCAGTGTGAGGGTTGGGTTCCCGGTGTGAGGGTTGGGCTCTCTGTGTGAGGGTTGGGTTCCCGGTGTGAGGGTTGGGCTCTCGGTGTGAGGGTTGGGTTCCCGGTGTGAGGGTTGGGCTCTCTGTGTGAGGGTTGGGTTCCCGGTGTGAGGGTTGGGCTCTCGGTGTGAGGGTTGGGTACCCGTTTGAGGGTTGGGTTCCCGGTGTGATGGTTGAGCTCTCGGTGTGAGGGTTGGGTTCCCGGTGTGAGGGTTGGGTTCCCGGTGTGAGCGTTGGGTTCCCGGTGTGAGGGTTGGGCTCTCTGTGTGAGGGTTGGGTTCCCGGTGTGAGGGTTGGGCTCTCAGTGTGAGGGTTGGGTTCCCGGTGTGAGGGTTGGGTTCCCGGTGTGAGCGTTGGGTTCCCGGTGTGAGGGTTGGGCTCTCTGTGTGAGGGTTGGGTTCCCGGTGTGAGGGTGGGGCTCTCGGTGTGAGGGTTGGGTTCCCCTGTGAGGGTTGGGTTCCCGGTGTGATGGTTGAGCTCTCGGTGTGAGTGTTGGGTTACCGGTGTGAGGGTTGGGCTCTCGTTGTGAGGGTTGGGTTCCCGGTATGAAGGTTGAGCTCTCGGTGTGAGTGTTGGGTTACCGGTGTGAGGGTTGGGCTCCCGTTGTGAGTGTTGGGTTCCCGGTGTGAGGGTTTGGCTCTCGGTGTGAGGGTTGGGTTCCCGGTGTGAGGGTTGGGCTCCCAGTGGGAAGGTTGGGCTCTCGGTGTGAGGTTTGGGCTCCCGTTGTGAGTGTTGGGTTCCCGGTGTGAGGGTTGGGCTCCCAGTGGGAAGGTTGGGCTCTCGGTGTGAGGGTTGGGTTCCCGGTGTGAAGGTTGGGCTCTTCGTGTGAGGGTTCGGCTCCCGTTGTGAGGGTTGGGCTCTCGGTGTGAGGGTTGGGCTCCCAGTGGGAAGGTTGGGCTCTCGGTGTGAGGGTTGGTTTCCCGGTGTGAGGGTTGGGCTCTCGGTGTGAGGGTTGGGTTCCCGGTGTGAGGGTTGACTTCCCGGTGTGAGGGTTGGGCTCTCGGTGTGAGGGTTGGGCTCTCGGTGTGAGGGTTGGGTTCCCGGTGTGAGGGTTGGGCTCTCAGCGTGAGGGTTGTGTTCCCGGTGTGAGGGTTGGGCTCTCGGTGTGAGGGTTGGGCTCCCGGTGTGAGGGTTGTGTTCCTGGTGTGAGGGTTGGGCTCTCGGTGTGAGGATTGGCCTCCCGTTGTGAGTGTTGGGTTCCCGGTGTGAGGGTTGGGCTCTCAGCATGAGGGTTGGGCTCTCGGTGTGAGGGTTGGGTTCCCGGTGTGAGAGTTGGGGTCTCAAGTGTGAGGGTTGTGTTCCCGGTGTGAGGGTTGGGCTCTCGGTGTGAGGGTTGGGTTTCCGGTGTGAGGGTTGGGCTCTCGGTGTGAGGGTTGGGTTCTCGGTGTGAGGGTTGGGCTCTCGGTGTGAGGGTTGGGCTCTCGGTGTGAGGGTTGGGCTCTCGGTGTGAGGGTTGGGTTCCCGGTCTGATGGTTGGGCTCTCGGTGTGAGGGTTGGGCTCTCGGTGTGAGGGTTGGGTTCCCGTGTGAGGGTTGGGCTCTCGGTGTGAGGGTTGGGTTCCCGGTGTGATGGTTGGGCTCTCGGTGTGAGGATTGGGTTCCCGGTGTGAGGCTTGGGTTCCTGGTGTGAGGGTTGGGCTCTCGGTGTGAGGGTTGGGCTCTCGGTGTGAGGGTTGGGTTCCCGTTGTGAGTGTTGGGTTCCCGGTGTGAGGGTTGGGCTCTCTGTGTGAGGGTTGGGCTCTCGGTGTGAAGGTTGGGTTCCCGGTGTGAGGGTTGGCTTCCCGGTGTGAGAGTTGGGTTCTCGGTGTGAGGGTTGGGCTCTCGGTGTGAGGGTTGGGCTCTCGGTGTGAGTGTTGGGCTCCCGGTGTGAGGTTTGGGCTCTCGGTGTGAGGGTTGTGTTCCCGGTATGAAGGTTGCTTTCCCGGTGTGAGGGTTGGGTTCCCGGTGTGAGGGTTGGGTTCCCGGTGTGAGGGTTGGGCTCTCGGTGTGAGGGTTGGGCTCTCGGTGTGAGGATTGGGCTCTCGGTGTGAGGATTGGGCTCTCGGTGTGAGGATTGGGCTCTCGGTGTGAGGATTGGGCTCCCGTTGTGAGTGTTGGGTTCCCGGTGTGAGGTTTGGGCTCTCGGTGTGAGGGTTGGGCTCTCGGTGTGAGGGTTGGGTTTCCGGTGTGAGGGTTGGGCTCTCGGTGTGAGGGTTGGGCTCTCGGTGTGAGGATTGGGCTCTCGGTGTGAGGATTGGGCTCTCGGTGTGAGGATTGGGCTCTCGGTGTGAGGATTGGGCTCTCGGTGTGAGGATTGGGCTCCCGTTGTGAGTGTTGGGTTCCCGGTGTGAGGTTTGGGCTCTCGGTGTGAGCGTTGGGCTCTAGGTGTGAGGGTTGGGCTCTCAGTGTGAGGGTTGGTCTCTCAGTCTGAGGGTTGGTCTCCCGTTGTGAGTGTTGGGTTCCCGGTGTGAGGGTTGGGCTCTCAGTGTGAGGGTTGGGCTCCCGTTGTGAGTGTTGGGTTCCCGGTGTGAGGGTTGGGCTCTCAGTGTGAGGGTTGGGCTCTCAGTGTGAGTGTTGGGTTCCCGGTGTGAGGGTTGGGCTCTCAGTGTGAGGGTTGGGCTCTCAGTGTGAGTGTTGGGTTCCCGGTGTGAGGGTTGGGCTCTCAGTGTGAGGGTTGGGTTCCCGGTGTGAGGGTTGGGCTCTCAGTGTGAGGGTTGGGTTCCCGGTGTGAGTGTTGGGTTTCCGGTGTGAGGATTGGGCTCTCGGTGTGAGGGTTGGGCTCCCGTTGTGAGGGTTGGGCTCTCAGTGTGAGGGTTGGGTTCCCGGTGCGAGGGTTGGGCTCTCGGTGTGAGGGTTGGGCTCTCGGTGTGAGGGTTGTGTTCCCGGTGTGAGGGTTGGTCTCCCGTTTTGAGGGTTGGGTTTCCGGTGTGAGGGTTGGGCTCTCAGTGTGAGGGTTGGGTTCCCGGTGTGCGGGTTGGGCTCTCAGTGTGAGGGTTGGGCTCTCGGTGTGAAGGTTGGGTTCCCGGTGTGAGGGTTGGGCTCTCAGTGTGAGGGTTGGGCTCTCGGTGTGAAGGTTGGGTTCCCGGTGTGAGGGTTGGGCTCTCAGTGTGCGGGTTGGGTTTCCGGTGGGAGGGTTGGGCTCTCGGTGTGAGGGTTGGGCTCTCAGTGTGAGGGTTGGGCTCTCGGTGTGAGGGTTGGGCTCTCGGTGTGAAGGTTGGGTCCCCGGTGTGAGGATTGGGCTCTGTGTGAGGGTTGGGCTCTCGGTGTGAGGGTTGGGCTCTCGGTGTGAGGGTTGGGCTCTCGGTGTGAGGGTTGGGCTCTCGGTGTGAGGGTTGGGCTCCCGTTGTGAGGGTTGGGTTCCCGGTGTGAGGGTTGGGGTCCCAGTGGGAGGTGTTTGATGTTTTTTTTTACTCTCCCCTCCACAAGTATTATTGTAAATTCATTTGGCAGAATTTTCCCAAATGCGCAAACGAGAGAATCACGCTGGCTATTCCAATGAGCTGTCGACCAGTGAGTCAATTGAGTGGGTGGTTTGGGAGTGGAGCCGAAGCTTGCGGTGTAGCCGGCTGCAGAGCACTTGGGGCGCCATTGCGCAGGAACCCCGATCTCCTGATGTACTGGAAGATACCTGCCACCTCCTCAGGCACAGTTATGGTGCCCAGTAGAAGCCCACAGGCATTATCCAGCTCTGCCCTCTCCACATGAAGGGGGGAAATGCCCAGGGAGACTGGAAATAGGCATTCCGGGCTGATTAATGACATGCTGTTCCCATATCCATGAGTGCACAGAGGGCCAGAGGATCTGGAGAGAAAACTTGCAGGGTAGCGGGATAGCTACAGTGTTGTTTCTCAGCTCAGCCAGCACTCTGTACACAGAGTACAAAATTCCACCCTTTCAATCCATTCACCCCTGTCTGCCTCCCTCTCTTTCTTTCTGTATCTCGAGAGCCTGTACAAAGGCAAACACAGACACTCGAGTTTATCGTTGTCTCTAATTCGCTAGTTCAGCCTCTGGCTGACTGAGGTGGAGACTATTTGAGGAGCAAGGTCTCAAACTGGAGATTCAGGTCATGGTTTATCAGGCAGGAATGGCCCCCATACTCTCATTGGCTTCAGAGTGTCAGACAACAGAGGGCGGACACCCCAACATTCAGGAGAAATACCATCCATGCTGTCTTCACAATGGCCAGCAAATTTGGCAGCAGGTGAGGTGATCCAACATCAGTGTCCTCTCCCAGTGTCCAGCATCAAGGCACTAATCACTCAAATCCCACTTCTCTGAGTGAAACTTGTTGCTCATTTACCTGATGCCAGACTCCAGAAACAACTGCCCTACTCAGAACTCGGTTATGGGAGGAGGCTTCCAAGAGGATAGCGGGAATGTTTTAGCACTATCCCTGGAAAGATCAAACATTCCCATCAACTGGTTGATGTCCCTTGCCAATGACTGAGTAAAATGGAGAAGGTTCACTCGCAAAGGCACAGAATACATCTACAGGCTGTGTCAAGATATCACAGAGATACAGCCCGGATATCACAGAGATACAGCCCGGATACCACAGAGATACAGCCCGGATATCACAGAGATACAGCCCGGATATCACAGAGATACAGCCCGGATATCACAGAGATACAGCCCGGATATCACAGAGATACAGCCCGGATATCACAGAGATACAGCCCGGATACCACAGAGATACAGCCCGGATACCACAGAGATACAGCCCGGATACCACAGAGATACAACCCGGATATCACAGAGATACAGCCCAGATATCACAGAGATACACCCCGGATATCACAGAGATAAAGCTCGGATACCACAGAGATACAACCCGGATATCGCAGAGATTCAGCCCTGGTATCACAGAGATACAGCCCGGATATCACAGAGATACAGCCCGGATACCACAGAGATACAGCCCGGATATCGCAGATTTACAGCCCGGATATCGCAGAGATACAGCCCGGATATCGCAGAGATACAGCCCAGATATCACAGAGATACAGCCCAGATATCTCAGAGATACAGCCCGGATACCACAGAGATACAGCCCGGATATCACAGAGATACAGCCCGGATATCACAGAGATACAGCCCAGATATCACAGAGATACAGCCCAGATATCACAGAGATACAGCCCGGATATCGCAGAGATACAGCCCGGATATCACAGAGATACAGCCCAGATACCACAGAGATACAGCCCGGATACCACAGAGATACAACCCGGATATCACAGAGATACAGCCCAGATATCACAGAGATACACCCCGGATATCACAGAGATAAAGCTCGGATACCACAGAGATACAACCCGGATATCGCAGAGATTCAGCCCTGGTATCACAGAGATACAGCCCGGATACCACAGAGATACAGCCCGGATATCGCAGATTTACAGCCCGGATATCGCAGAGATACAGCCCGGATATCGCAGAGATACAGCCCAGATATCACAGAGATACAGCCCAGATATCTCAGAGATACAGCCCGGATACCACAGAGATACAGCCCGGATATCACAGAGATACAGCCCGGATATCACAGAGATACAGCCCAGATATCACAGAGATACAGCCCAGATATCACAGAGATACAGCCCGGATATCGCAGAGATACAGCCCGGATATCACAGAGATACAGCCCGGATACCACAGAGATACAGCCCGGATATCACAGAGATACAGCCCGGATATCGCAGAGATACAGCCCGGATATCACAGAGATACAGCCCGGATATCACAGAGATACAGCTCGGATATCACAGAGATACAGCCCGGATATCACAGAGATACAGCTCAGATATCACAGAGATACAGCCCAGATATCACAGAGATACAGCCCAGATATCACAGAGATACAGCCCGGATATCGCAGAGATACAGCCCGGATATCACAGAGATACAGCCCGGATACCACAGAGATACAGCCCGGATATCACAGAGATACAGCCCGGATACCACAGAGATACAGCCCGGACATCACAGAGATACAGCCCGGATATCGCAGAGATACAGCTCAGATATCACAGAGATACAGCCCGGATATCACAGAGATACAGCCCGGATATCAGAGAGATACAGCCCGGATATCACAGAGATACAGCCCGGATACCACAGAGATACAGCCCGGATACCGCAGAGATACAGCCCGGATATCGCAGAGATACAGCCCGGATATCACAGAGATACAGCCCGGATATCACAGAGATACAGCCCGGATACCACAGAGATACAGCCCGGATACCACAGAGATACAGCCCGGATATCACAGAGATACAGCCCGGATATCACAGAGATACAGCCAGGACATCACAGAGATACAGCCAGGATATCACAGAGATACAGCTCAGATATCACAGAGATACATCCCAGATATCACAGAGATACATCCCAGATATCACAGAGATACAGCTCGGATATCACAGAGATACAGCCAGGATATCGCAGAGATACAGCCCGGATATCACAGAGATACAGCCCGGATATCGCAGAGATACAGCTCGGATATCACAGAGATACAGCTCGGATATCACAGAGATACAGCCTGGATATCACAGAGATACAGCCTGGATATCACAGAGATACAGCCCGGATATCACAGAGATACAGCCAGGATATCACAGAGATACAGCCCAGATATCACAGAGATACAGCCCAGATATCACAGAGATACAGCTCAGATATCACAGAGATACAGCCCAGATATCACAGAGATACAGCCAGGATATCACAGAGATACAGCCAGGATATCACAGAGATACAGCCCAGATATCACAGAGATACAGCCCAGATATCAGAGATACAGCTCAGATATCACAGAGATACAGCCCAGATATCATAGAGATACAGCTCAGATATCACAGAGATACAGCTCAGATATCACAGAGATACAGCCCGGATCTCGTACATATGCAGCCAGGATCTTGCAGAGAATCCCCAAACTGCCCATCTAGCCAACCTTTCCAGCACCATCTGCCTCACATCTGGCACCGTCTGCCCATTCAGCAGTATCAGCCATCCCAGAACCTATTAATCAGGAGTGAAAGCAAGCCATTCTCGATCTGAGGGTCTGCTTAAAAAGACATTTTGTTCCAGTTTCTCTCCTATCCTTTCTCCTCCTTCCCTCCCCTCCCTCCTTCCCTTTCTCCCTCCGTACATAAACTGTAAGCAGATTAATGAGTAGATGTTAGTTATTGTGACTGGAAAGTTGTAAAAAGTATGCTTCTTGTTATCTAGTCAATCTAAACCCAGCAAGAGAGGATTTGCAGAGCGTGAGAATGGGATTGCCATGTAGAATAAGCTGAGAGTAAATTAAACCAAGGGATGGCAGTAAAGAAGTAATCAGGAATGAATTCAAACTTGGAGATTAAAACTAGCTGAAGGGAAGACACTAACACTAAAGAGATTTTAGGATTTGTTCACAGGATGTGTGTGTCACTCACAACTCCATTTGTCAATCTCCTCTAATGTGGCAAAAATCTGATTCACAATTTCTGTTGGAGAATGAAGTATTTAATTTCAGGAATTAAAGGTGAATAGAAGATTCTGTTTGAAAAATTGGTAATAACTCTGATGTAAATACAATTAAAACGAGCCTGGGTTAATTACACTTGGAAGGTAAACGTGTATTTATTTTCAAGGTCAGATTTTAACAGATGGGACTCATAAACAATGAGGAGTCTTCTTTCTGAGCACAATACAGCCAAGAGTTCTGCCCTTCCATACTGAATTTAAATTCTCTATCTAGCTTCCAGGTCAAAGGAAGCAGATTTGTCAACACTGGCTTTCTTCGTTACCAGGGAGTTTGGAGAGAGGATTGGAGAATTCCACAAACAAGGTAATTATTCATGTGGGTTGCAGAATCTAAGAATGAAATAATTTAAAACCTAATAATTAACTGACAAAACCATACTGCAAGATTACAGATTTTTAAGCAAAAAACAATCTTTATAGTAAATCAAAAAGAATTTTAAAAAGTATGTACCATTCACTTATTTTACAACTCTACATTATGAACCTTGTGTTACTTTTTACTCCCCCGCCAACAATTTTTCACACGTTTAAAAAGTCTTGAAGGTACATTTACTTCTCAACAGATCAAATCAAAGGCATGCCATAGTCCTCCAGTATTCACTTTAATTCTCAGTACTTCAGTTATCCTCAGAGATAAGATTCAATGGGATTCCTTCCATTAACTTTTTGACTATGTGACCCTCCACATTTTCTTTATAGATCTCATGACTGTGGATGTCACTGCTCCTTGTTCAGGTGACAGCAGTAAATCAACTGCTTATGAGGCTTATGTTCGGATGAGGCTTGAGGGCTCAGGTAGTGCACTAGAAAGTTTTAGATTGGCTAGGAGAGAGTTGAAGAGGGAGTTAAGAAGGGCTAAAAGAGGACATAGAACATAGAACATTACAGCACAAACAGGCCCTTCGGCCCTCGAGTTGCGCCGATCACATCAACCCCATCTATAGACCTATCTATAACCCCCAATCCCACTAAACTCCATATACTCATCCAGAAGTCTTTTAAAAGACCCCAGCGAGTTCGCCTCCACCACCGATGATGGCAGCCGATTCCATTCACTCACCACCCTCTGAGTGAACAACTTACCCCTAACATCACCTCTGTACTTCCCTCCCCGCACCTTAAATCTGTGTCCTCTCGTAGCGACCATTTCAACCCGGTGAAATAGCCTCTGAGAGTCCACCCTATCTATTCCTCTCAACATTTTATAAACTTCTATCAGGTCGCCTCTCAACCTTCGCCTCTCCAGGGAAAAGAGTCCCAGCTCCCTCAACCTATCTTCATAAGGCATGCCTCCCAGTCCAGGCAACATCCTTGTAAATCTCCTCTGCACCCTTTCAATAGCTTCTACGTCTTTCCTATAGTGAGGCGACCAGAACTGCGCACAGTACTCCAAATGAGGCTTGACGAGGGTCCTGTAAAGTTGCAGCATTACCTCCCCACTCCTAAACTCAATCCCTCGATTAATGAAGGCCAGTACACCATACACCTTCTTGACCACCTCCTCCACCTGCGAGGCCGATTTAAGAGTCCTGTGGGCCCGGACCCCGAGATCCTTCTGTTCTTCAACGCTACTAAGACTCCTGCCCTTGATAGTGTACTCGTTCATCCTGTTGGTTCTGCCGAAATGGACGACTACACATTTATCCGCGTTGAAGTCCATCTGCCACTTCTCCGCCCATTCCTGCATCCTATCTATGTCCTGCTGCAACTTTTGACATCCTTCCAGACCATCCACAACACCACCGACCTTCGTGTCATCAGCAAACTTGCTAACCCATCCCTCCACTTCCTCATCCAGGTCATTTATGAAAATGACAAACAGTAAGGGTCCCAGAACAGATCCCTGGGGCACCCCACTGGTGACTGACCTCCATTCCGAAAAAGACCCATCCACAACCACTCTCTGCCTTTTGCAGGCAAGCCAGTTCTGGATCCACAAGGCCAAAGGCCCTTGGATCCCATGCCCTCTCACCTTCTCAAGTAGTCTTGCATGGGGGACCTTATCAAACGCCTTGCTGAAGTCCATGTACACTACATCCACGGCACTTCCTTCGTCAATGTGTTCAGTCACACTATCGAAGAACTCAACTAGGCTCGTAAGGCACGACCTGCCCTTGACAAATCCATGCTGACTATTCCTGATCATGTCAAACCTCTCCAAATGCTCGTAAATCTTGTCCCTCAGAAGCCTCTCCATCAGCTTACCAACCACTGAGGTCAGACTCACCGGGCGGTAATTTCCCGGGCTATCTCTGTTCCCTTTCTTGAAAATAGGGACTACATCCGCAATCCTCCAATCTTCCGGAACCTCTCCCGTCTCCATTGACGACGCAAAGATCATCGCCAAGGGCTCTGCAATCACTTCCCTGGCCTCCCACAGTATCCATGAGATGACTTTGGCTGATAGGATTAAGGAGAACCCTAAGGCGTTTTACAGGTATGTCAAGAACAGAAGGTTGGTTAGAGCAAGATTAGGGCCAGTAACAGACAGTAGAGGGAAGTTGTGTGTGGAACCGGAGGAGATTGGAGAGGCGTTGAACCAATATTTCTCTTCGGTGTTCACGCAAGGGGACATGAATGTAGCTGAGGAGGACACTGGGGTGCAGGGGTGTAAAATAGATAGTATTGCAGTTGATACGGGGGATGTGCTGGATATTTTAGAGGGTTTGAAAATAGATAAGTCCCCTGGTCCGGATGGGATTTACCCGAGGATTCTTTGGGAGGCAAGAGAGGTGATTGCGAAGCCTCTGGCTCTGATCTTCAGGTTGTCGTTGGTCTCTGGTATAGTACCGGAAGATTGGAGGACAGCAAATGTTAGCATAGAACATAGAACATTACAGCACAAACAGGCCCTTCGGCCCTCGAGTTGCGCTGATCGCATCAACCCCACCAATCTATTGACCTATCTATAACCCCCAATCCCATTAAACCCCATATACTCATCCAGAAGTCTTTTAAAAGACCCCAGCGAGTTCGCCTCCACCACCGACGACGGCAGCCGATTCCATTCACTCACCATCCTCTGAGTGAAAAACTTACCCCTAACATCACCTCTGTACTTCCCTCCCCGCACCTTAAATCTGTGTCCTCTCGTAGCGACCATTTCAACCCGGGGAAATAGCCTCTGAGAGTCCACCCTATCTATTCCTCTCAACATTTTATAAACTTCTATCAGGTCGCCTCTCAACCTTCGCCTCTCCAGGGAAAAGTTGTCCCATTGTTTAAGAAGGAGAGAAGAGACTTCCCTGGGAATTATAGATCGGTGAGTCTTACTTCTGTGGTGGGTAAGGTTTAGAGACAGGATTTATAGTTATTTGGAGAGTAATGAGTTGATTAGAGACAGTCAGCATGGTTTTGTAGCGGGTAGGTCGTGCCTTACTAACCTTATCGAGTTCTTTGAGAAAGTGACCAAAGAGGTGGATAGGGGTAAGGCAGTTGATGTGGTGTATATGGATTTTAGCAAGGCGTTCGATAAGGTTCAGTTTTGTGTGCAGTTCTGGCCCCCACATTACAGGAAGGATGTGGAGGCTTTGGAGAGGGTGCAGAGGAGGTTTCCTGGTATGGAGGGGAGATCCTATGACGAGAGACTGAGAGATTTGGAGTTGTTTTCGCTGGAAAGAAGGCAGCTAAGAAGGGATCTCATTGAAACATATAAGATGATTAGAGGTTTAGACAGGGTAGATAGTGATAGCCTTTTTCCTAGGATGGAGAAAGCTAGCACGAGGGGGCACGACTTTAAATTAAGGGGGGGTAGTTATAGGACTGATGTCAGGGGTAGGTTCTTTACCCAGAGGGTGGTGAGGGACTGGAATGCCCTGCCAGCTGCAGTTGTAAATGCACCTAGTTTGGGGGCGTTTAAGAGATCTGTGGATAGGTTTATGGATGAAAAGGGATTGGTTTAGGCTAGTGGGTCATTGTTTTGTAACTGGTCGGCGCAACATCGTGGGCCGAAGGGCCTGTTCTGCGCTGTAATGTTCTATGTTCTATGTTCTATGCTTTGTCACACTTTTCTGAACTAATTCTGCTGACTGCTTTCTGCAGCAAGGCTCTATGAGGACCATTCATTGTAAACTAGAGCAAATCTTCCAACTGCTTTTTCCTCCTGAAATCCAAACTGAAATTGAGCTACGGTTGAATTTCGCCAGATGTGTAAGCCTAACTAATTGTCCTGCGGCTTCTCTCTATCCAGAGAGATGCTGCCTACACTGCAGCAAAGCTGCAACTGTCTCTGTCTATTCCTCAAACTGTACTTCTTGTCAGTCACCACACACATACATTAAATAAAGGAACCTTCTGATCTACACAGCCCATCTTTATAACAATGTGGCAAGCTTTGGGATATTCAGACAGAAATACAAATAAATTATTTTAATATCAACACAACTTTTTACCTCTGTAACCAGTATGAATAATTTATATTTCAAATGGATGTAAGTTATATAGAACATAGAACATTACAGCGCAGAACAGGCCCATCGGTCTACGATGTTGCGCCGACCAGTTACAAAACAATGACCCACTAACCTAAACCAATCCCTTATAGAATTATAGAATCATTGAATCCCTACAGTGCAAAAGGAGGCCTTTTGGACCATTGAGCCTGTACCAACAACAATCCTTCCCAGCTCCTATCCCATTAACCCTATTGTTAGTCCTCCACACTAAGGGGCAATTTAGCATGGCCAATCCACCGAACCCGCACATCTTTGGACTGTGGAAGAAAACCGGAGCACCAGGAGGAAACCCATGCAGACACAGGGAGAAAGTGCAAATTGCACACAGTGACCCAAGGCCAGAATTGAACCTATGTCCCTGGTGCTGTGAGGTATCAGTGCTAATCATGGTGCCACCGTGCTGCCCTTTCTCCAACTCTCTGTACAACTAAAAAGTCACTCTTAAATTTGTGTAGAATAATCACAGGGCAGTTAAATCCAAATGTTTGATTTCCCTTTACATTACAGCTGTTCATTAGTTTTTTAATCAAACTTTTTTAGTTATCTTACATTTAACTCTTTAATGTTTAATTTTTTATATTCTAAAACCTCTGAATAATGAACTATATTTTCACAATATTTCATTTATTTAAAAGTGGGTACAGAGATGTTTTATCAATATAGCGGAAAAGATTTATCACTAAAATGCAGAATTTTAAATCAGAGTCAAGTTCACCACCGGGGAGCACTCCAGCTATTAGTGACTGAAAATGGATTTGAAAAAGGAAACTGAACCATTGATAGAACCAAGAATGACAGCCCATATAGAGACAAAACTGTATATGATGAGAATCATTTAGAACCATGTTTACAAGTTGGCCAAGATTGGATCTAAATATTCAAGGATATTTGCCATTACTGAAGGACAAGAGATGAGAGAATGGTGATGGGGTAGCTCTGTTAATTAAGGGTGATATTAGTACAATCATGAGAGAAGACCTTAATTCAGGTCAAGATGTAGAATCAGTTTGGGTGGAAATAACCAATAGGAATTGTAGGCACTCACTGTGGGAACAGTTGCAAGGTCCCCTAATAGCAACTACAATATTGGACAGAGTAGAGGAAGAAATAATGGGGTAGAAACAAAGATTATTGAAAAAATTCTGAGTGACTTTAATCTTCACATCAACTGGACAAATAAAAATGGCAAAGGTAGCTTGGAGGATGGGTTTCTAGCGTGTATATAGTAGTATATAGTATATACGGGCGGCACGGTAGCACAGTGGTTAGCACTGCTGCTTCACAGCTCCAGGGTCCTGGGTTCGATTCCCGGCTCGGGTCACTGCCTGTGTGGAGTTTGCACATTCTCCTCGTGTCTGCGTGGGTTTTCTCCGGGTGCTCCGGTTTCCTCCCACAGTCCAAAGATGTGCGGGTTAGGTTCATTGGCTATGCTAAAATTGCCCCTTAGTGTCCTGGGATGTGTAGGTTAGAGGGATTAGCAGGTAAATGTGTAGGGATATGGGGATAGGGTCTGGGTGGGATTGTGTTCGGTGCAGACTCGATGGGCCGAAGGGCCTGTTTCTGCACTGTAGGGTTCTATGTTCTGTAAGGGTGGCACGGTGGCTGAGTGGTTAGCACTGCTGCCTCACAGCATCAGGAACCCAGGTTCAATTCCAACCTCTGGCCACTGTCTGTGTCGAGTCTGCATATTCTCCCCGTGTCTGTGTGGGTTTCCTCCAGGTGCTCCAGTTTCCTCCCACAGTCCAAAAATGTGCAGGTTAGGTGGCCATGCTAAATTGCCCCTTAGTGTCAGAGGGACTAGCTAGGGTAAACACATGGGGCTATGGGGATAGGGCCTGGGTGGTTGGTGCAGGCTTGATGGTTGAATAGCCTCCTTCTGCACTGTATGATTCTATCACTCGGGACAATAGTTTAGAACAATATGTTCTAGTACTGGTTGAGTTGGGGGGAGACACTATTTTAAACTTGATAACATGCAAGGAGATAAAACTAATGAATGACTTCAAAGTAAAGGAACCTTGAGGCAACAATCATCATTAGATGATAGAATTTCACATTTGCTTTGAGGGTGAAAAATGTGGGTCTGGGAATAGTTTCTCAAACTTTAATGAAGGAAATTCAGATGATATGGAGATGGGAGCTGGATAAAGTAAACTGAGAAAATGTGATGAAGGGTCATCCAGACTCGAAATGTTGAACATAGAACATAGAACATTACAGCGCAGAACAGGCCCTTCGGCCCACGATGTTGCGCCGACCAGTTTTTTAAAAAAAAAAACACTGACTCTATTCTCTCTCTGCAGATACTGTCAGACCTGCTGAGATTTTCCAGCAGTTTCTGTTTTGTTTCAGATTCTAACACCCGCAGTATTTTGAATTACTTTGCATCTGTCATTACAAAGGAAGAATCATAAAATCCATCGAATTTAGAAGAATGAAGGGAGATCTCATTGAGACGTATAAGATGATGAATGGGATGGATAGGATAGAGGTGGAGAGACTCTTCCCGCTCAGAAAGGACAATAGGACTAGGGGGCACAGCCTCAAGATAAAAGGGGGGCGGTTTAGAACGGAGTTGAGGAGGGACTTCTTCACTCAAAGGGTGGTGAATCTCTGGAATTCTCTGCCCGTTGAAGTGGTGAAGGCTGCTTCGCTAAATATTTTTAAGACGCGGGTTGATGGGTTTTTGATAAGAGAGGGGATTAAGGGTTATGGGGAGAGGGCGGGAATGTGGAACTGAGCAGCGACAGATCAGCCATGATCTTATTGAATGGCGGGGCAGGCTCGAAGGGCTAGATGGCCTACTCCTGCTCCTATTTCTTATGTTCTTATGTTCTTATTATAGAAATGCCTACAGTATAGAAGGAATGGCCTTTCCAGCATTCACTGACAACAATCCCACCCATGCACTATTCCCCTAACCCCACTTATTTACGCTGCTAAACCCCCCCAACACCAAGGGAGAATTTATCATGGCCAATCCACCTAACCAGCACGTCTTTCAGACTGTGGGAGGAAACAGCAGCACCCGGAGGAAGCTTATGCAGACATGGGGAGAATGTGCAAACTCCAGTCATATAGTCACCCAAGGTTGGAATTGAGCCTGGGTCGCTGGTGCAGTGAAGCAGCAGTGCCAGAGAATACAACCCAGGCTATGGTGAAAAATTATGTAACTCAGACACTTTGTGCTTTAAAATTGATGAGAAGTTAACATTGGATAGGCTATCTATGCCTAAAGGTGCTAAGACACCGGACGAGGTAAGATGCATCTAAGGAGAAGAGCAAAGTGCGGCCAAACGGCTAACAGCCTGAGCAACATAAAATTGGGCACTTTAATGTTCAGCTAAACAGCTTCTACAAACAAAAAACCTGATAGAATTCAGATAGAATGAGATTATCACAGGTCAAAATACAACAGGGACCATACCAGGATAAAGGCAAAATATTGTAAATGGTCGAATCTGAAACAAAAACAGAAAATGCTGCAAAAACTCAGCAGGTCTGACAGCATCTAGAAACAGAATAGAGCCTGATGAAGGGTTATCCAGAGTTGAAACATTGGTTCTATTCTCTGTTCACAGATACTGTCAGACCTGCTGAGTTTCTACAGCATTTTCTGTTTAGGGACCATACCAGAGCTGTCTTGCAGCTTGTACTTGACCTTCACAATGGGGGAGTCATTATGACCCAAAACAGAATGTAGATGACATATTGAAAGACAGGCTGAAACTTTACAATGGAAGAATTATTATGGCCCAAAATCCATCAGGAGGTACTCAGCCAGAATAATAGGAAAAGACATTCACCGGAATTCGAGCGCCCAGCCCACCATGGAATTGGAACAGGTGAGAGGCACACATGGAAACGTCTGTGGGTCCTGGGTGGGAATTTCCAGTCTCGCTTGAGCGGGGACATAAAATCCCGCCTATTATGTTTGTGTATTCCCTAGTTTCAGGCAGACTCCCTGCTCTTAACCAAATCCTGAAAGGAGATATGTACAACTAGGATAGTCTGACCTAACCTCATTGAGTACTGTGACTCTTGTCCTGTCACCCCATTGGCTGCAGGCCAAAAAACATGATCTGTAGCAATGGAGGAGGAATTAAAGCAAACAGGGAGAGCAGTTAAAGCAAATTTATTGGGATTTATTGAAAGGGGCATAGAGTACAAGAGCAAGGAACTTCTACAAGATACTAGTGAGATCTCAGCTGGAGTATTGTGTACAATTCTGAACAATGCACTTTAGGAAGGATGTGAAGGCATTGGAGAGAGTGCAGAGAAGATTCAGGAGCATGGCTCCAGGGCTGAAGATCTCCAGTTGTGAAGGTAGAATGGAGAAATTGGGACTAATCTCCTTAGAGGAGACTAAGAGTAGATTTGATAGAGATGTTCAAAATCATGAGTGGTCTAGACAGAGTAGATAGAGAGAAAGTGTTCCCATTGATGGAAGGATTAAGAATGAGAGGGCACAGACTGAAGGTAATTGGAAAAAGAAGCAGAAGTGACAGAGGAGCAACCTTTTCACATCATGAGTGATTAGGATCTGGAATGTACTGTCTGACAGTGTAGTGGAGACAGATTCACACAGTGAGTGGATAGGATCTGGAACGTACTGTCTGACAGTGTGATGAAGGGTGTGATTCACACAGTGAGTGGTCAGGATCAGAATGTACTGCCCGAGAGTGTAGTGGAGACAAATTCACATAGTGAGTGGTTAGAATCTGGAATGTACTGTCCGAAAGTGTGGTGGAGATAAATTCATACAGTGAGTCGTTAGGATCTGGAATATACTGTCTGAGAGTGTGGTAGAATCAGATTCACAGAGTGGATAGGATCTGGAATGTACTGTCTGAGAGTGTGGTGGTGACAGATTCACACAGTGAGTGGATAGGATCTGGAATGCAACGTCTGAGAGTGTGGTGGAGGCAGATTCACACAGTGGTTAGGGCCTAGAATGCACTGTCTGAGAGTGTATTGGAAACAGATCATACGGCAAGTGGTAGGATCTGGAATTCATTATCTGAGAGCGTGGCGGAGACAGATTCACACAGCAAGTAGTTAGTGTCTGAATGTACTGCCTGAGAGTTTAGTGGAAATAGATTTGCACAGCAAGTGGTTAGGATCTGGAATCCACTGTCTGAGAGTGTGATGGAGCCGGATTTGCACAGCGAGTGGTTAGGATCGGGATTGCATCGTCAGAGAGTGTAGTGGAGTCAAATTCATACTGCAAGTGGTTAGGATGTGGAATGCACTGTCAGAGAGTGTGGTAGAATCAGATTCACAAAGTGGTTAGGAGCTGGAATGTACTGTCTGAAAATGCCTCGGAGGCAGATTCACACAGTGAGTGGTTAGGGTCTAGAATGCACTATGTGAGGGTGTATTGGAGACAGATCCACAGGGTAAGTGGTTAGGATCTGGAATCCACTATCTGAGAGTGTGGTGGAGACAAATTCACACAGCGAGTCATTAGAAGCTGGAAGGTACTGCCTGAGAGTTTGATGGGGACAGATTCACACAGCGAATGGATAGGATCTGGAGAAACGAATGGATACTGTCTGAGTGTACGTGGAGGCAAGTTCATGTGAGAATTCCAAGAAGGAATTGGATTATTGTTTGAAAGGGAAGACTGTGCGGGTTTATAAGGAGATGGTGGGGGGAATGTTATGAGGTGTATTGCCAGTTTGGAAAGTTGTACAGCTCTGATGGGCTGAATGGCCTCCTTCCTGAGTTGTAACAATTCTGTGATATGTCATTCATTCAGCTAAGATATATTCTATTGAAAAAGAAGGACTCTACAGAAGATGCTAGCAAAGAAGTGAAGAATATAGTCAAATTGTAAGAAAAAACATACAAAGATTCATGATAGATCAAAGGTTGCACTGATTGTAGAAACCAGCAAAGGAGGATTAAAATTTTTTTTAAAGTTTATTTATTAGCCACTTGTAAGGCTTACATTAACACTGCAATGAAGTTACTGTGAAATTCCTCTAGTCGCCACACTCCGATGCCTATCAGGTTGATGCACCTAACCAGCACATCTTTCAGACTGTGGGAGGAAACCAGAGCACCCGGAAGAAACATACGCAGACACAGGGAGAACATGCAAACTCCACACAGACAATGGCCCAAGCTGGAAATCAAACCCAGGTCCCTGGTGCCGTGAGGCAGCAGCACTAACCACTGTGCCACTGCGCCATAAAGATTAATAAGGAGGGAGAACTTAGAGAATAAGAGAAATCAGCTGCAAATATAAAAACAGCGTATGGATTTGTACAGTTTTAAAAAGGAAAAGAGTAATTATTGATTATTGGTGGGTGACACTGCAGGATAAAAATAAATCTGCAGCATGCGTAGAGGATTGGATAGTAATAGGAAGCAGGGCGTATGAAGAAACTGGTCTTCATTGGCTTGTTACGCTGTTATTAGTGGAGTGCCACAGGAATCAGCACTGGGGCGTCAGCTATTTACAATCTAAATCAATGGCTTGATGAAGGGATTGAAGGGACGGTTGCTAACTTTGCCAATGACACAAAGATAGGTATGAAAAGGACATGAGCAGCCTGCAAAGGGACAAGAGAGGTTCAGTGAGTGGGCCAAAATTTGGCAGATGGAGAATAATGTTGGAAAATGTGAACTTATCCATTTAGGCAGGAAGAATAGAAAAACAGCATATTATTTAAACAGAGAGGGATTAAGGAGCAATGAGGTACAAAGGGATCTGGGTGTCCTGGTACGTGAATCACAAAATGTTATTATGCAGATACAGCAAGTGACTAGGAAGGCAAATGGAATGTTGTTTATTACAAGGGGACAGGAATGGAAAAGCTGGGAAGTTTTATTACAGCTGCACAAGGTGTTGGTGAGACCACATCTGGAATACTGTGGACAGTAGATTCTGATAAGGGTCCTAACAGTCGAAAATAGCGAATGTGGTTTCTCTATTTAGGATAGGAGGAAGATAGAAAGCAGGAAACTAAAGGCCAGTTAGCTTAACATGTGTCATAGAGAAAGTGCTTAATTCTATTATCAAGGAAGTTAAAAATTTACACAGTGAACCGCCTTTGACCACACGTCCATCAGGCACAGTGGTCTGCACAGGATACTCTGACGGAAAAGGAGATGGTGGACCCAGATGGTTCCCTAAGCAGACTGTCAGAGTTATCTGGCAGAATGCCTCATCACCAGAACTTTCAAACAAACACCAAGATCTGGCTTGGCTGGTGGTGAGAAAGGTCCTTCCTGTTAGATCCTGCTACAAACTGGCACATCCTACAGCCCAGGACAACGTGCTGAGGGATGCAGAGACGCAATGGGGAAGGTCACTGTCTAAGACTTTTAGCCATAGTGAACTGAGGGGTGTGGAATGGTATAGAACCCCCAATGACGAACATTGAATGTATACAGTAAATATTACACTTATCACAATTGTATTGAGGCATGTCAGAGTGCAACTCACTCTAGGTAGACAACTTAAATACCTTTGCACCATTTGTAATGACCATTTTGCAATTTCTGTAATGTTTGTTTGGCTGTATTGAAGCCCCAGAATTTAACACGATGTTTGCAGAATAGCTGAACGTTATTATACTGTGTGTGATGGCCATCTTGAAAAGATGTAACGTTCTTTCAGATACCTTACGAATGAAGTGTACTTCTAGAATAAAGGTAATAGTGGCACTTAGGAAATAGTAATGCAAACAGACTGAGTCAACATGGGTTTATGAAAGGGAAATCATGACTAACTTATTGAAGATGTTTGAGGAAGTTGGATAAAGGGGACCCTGTGGATATGGTTTACTTTGATTTTCTGATGACATTTGACAAGGTGCCACATCAAAGGTTACTACTTTGGTTACAGGTGAGACCACACTTACCTACATACAGTTTTAGTCTCCTTACTTAAGGAAGGATATAAATCTGTTCAAAGCAGTTCAGAAAACTCGTCTAATGGCTGGGATGAAGGTTTTTTTTAAATTCTGTCAGTCATGAGCAACGCTGGCTGGGCCAACATTTATTGCTATTCTCTAATTCCCTTGAAATGAACATAGAACATAGACATAGAACGTAGAACATTACAGCGCAGAACAGGCCCTTCGGCCCACGATGTTGCGCTGACCAGTTACAAAACAATGACCCACTAGCCTAAACCAATCCCTTTTCATCCATAAACCTATCCACAGATCTCTTAAACGCCCCCAAACTAGGTGCATTTACAACTGCAGCTGGCAGGGCATTCCAGTCCCTCACCACCCTCTGGGTAAAGAACCTACCCCTGACATCAGTCCTATAACTACCCCCCCTTAATTTAAAGTCGTGCCCCCTCGTGCTAGCTTTCTCCATCCTAGGAAAAAGGCTATCACTATCTACCCTGTCTAAACCTCTAATCATCTTATATGTTTCAATGAGATCCCTTCTTAGCCGCCTTCTTTCCAGCAAAAACAACCCCAAATCTCTCAGTCTCTCCTCATAGGATCTCCCCTCCATACCAGGCAACATCCTGGTAAACCTCCTCTGCACCCTCTCCAAAGCCTCTACATCCTTCCTGTAATGTGGGGACCAGAACTGCACACAAAACTCCCAAGTGTGGCCGCACCAGAGTTGTGTACAGTTGCATCATGACGCTGCGACTTCTAAATTCAATCCCCCTACCAATAAACGCCAAGACACCGTATGCCTTCTTAACAACCTTACCTACTTGATTCCCAACTTTCAGGGATCTATGTACACATACACCTAGATCCCTCTGCTCCTCCACACTATTCAAAGTCCTCCCGTTAGCCCTATACTCAACACATCTGTTATTCCTACCGAAATGAATTACCTCACACTTCTCCACATTAAACTCCATCCGCCACCTCACAGCCCAGCTCTGCAACCTTTCTAAGTCACCCTGCAAACTATGACACCCTTCCTCACAATCTACCACACCTCCGACTTTGGTGTCATCAGCAAACTTACTAATCCACCCAACTATACCCTCATCCAGATCATTAATAAAAATTACAAACAGCAGTGGCCCCAAAACAGATCCCTGAGGCACACCACTCGTAACCGAACTCCATGATGAATATTTACCATCAACCATCACCCTCTGTCTCCTATCCGCTAGCCAATTCCTGATCCAATTACCTAGATCACCCCCAATCCCATACATCTGCATTTTTTGCAGAAGCCTACCATGGTGAACCTTATCAAACGCCTTACTAAAATCCATATACACCACATCAACTGCCTTACCCCTATCCACCTCTTTGGTCACTTTCTCAAAGAACTCGATAAGGTTAGTAAGGCAGTTAGGCCATTTCAGAGTCACTCACATTGCTGTGGCTCTGGAGTGACATGTAAACCAGACCAGGTAAGGATGGCAAATTTCCTTCCCTAAAGGAACCAGCTGGGTTTTTCCAACAATCTACAATGGTTTCAGGGCCACCAGTTACTGATTGTAAATTTCACCATGCTGCAGTTGTAAATGCGCCTAGTTTGGGGGTGTTCAAGAGATCCGTGGATAGGTTTATGGATGGAAAGGGTTTGGTTTAGGTTAGAGGGTCATTGCTTTTTAACTGGTCGGCACAACATCGTGGGCAAAAGGGCCTGTTCTGCGCTGTAATGTTCTATGTTCTATGGTGGGATTTGAACCCGGGTTCCCAGAGCATTGTCCTGATCTCCAGATTACTAGTCCAGTAACTATACCACTATGTCACTGTCTCCCCTAAACCTTATGAGAAATGTTTTGACAGGTTGGGCATGGGTCCATTGAAATTCAGAATTATTGAAACGTAGAAGATCCTGAGGAGATTTAACAGGCTGGCTGCTGAAAGGATGTTTCCCCTTGTGGGAGGGGCTGCAACTAGGGGATATGGATTAAAAATAAGGGTGCCCCAGGAATAAGGAGAATTTGTTTCTCTCAGAGGGTTGTTAGTCTGTGGAATTCTCTTTCCCAAACTCATCTACATCAGCAGAAAAATAGATAATAGAAAGAAATAAATAGGATATTCCCCCCTCAGCTGATGAATAAGGTACTCAGAGGAAGCACTGAGAGTGGCAAGGATGCAAAATGTACTCTGGGTGGGGACTTCAACATCCATCACCAAGACTGGCTCGATAATAACAGCATATTCCGAGCTGGCTGGTTTCTAAAGGACAAAGCTGCTATACTGGGACTGAGGCAGGTGGTGAGGGAACCAACACTTGGTCCTGAGTGAGGGGCTGAAGTGTGGCGTTACCAAGTGTGGCGTGGTCAATCAACGCTCATTACATTGTGGCTGTCAGAGTTGGTGGGGGTGTGGTCCCCCTTAACTCTTTGTATGACTGAGCCCGTACCATTCAAAAAAGTCAGGCCTAGTAGGAGATGTATACATTTGAACATCCAATGATATGAATTAGGAGCAGTAGGTCACTCAGCCTCTTGAGCCAGCTCTAGTATTCAATACGATCATGGCTGGTCTAATTGTAACCTCAAACCTCCCAAACCCTAATGACCTTTTGACTCCACTGTTAGTTCGGAATCTATCTAGTTCAATACTCATTAAGCCAGCCTCCACTACCCACGCCCCTGAGAGAAAACAATTCTCCTTAGCATACAAATGCCAGGCAGTAACCAATACCAATAAGAGACACTCTAACCATTGCCCCTTGACATTCAATGGTGTTATCGTCACTGATTCCCCCACTGTCAACATCCTTGGGGTACCTTTGATCAGAATCTCAACTGGATTCATCAAATAAACACAGTGGCTACAAGAGCAGGTCAGAGGCTAGGAATGCTGTGGTGAATAACTCACCTCCTGACTCCCCAAAGTCTGTCCAGCATCTACGAAGTACAAGTCAGGAGTGTAATGGATTACCCTTCACTTGGCTGGCTGGCTGCAGCTCCAACAACACTCAAGAAGCTTGACACCATCCAGGACAAAGCAGCCCGCTTCATTGGCACCACATTTACAAACATTCAATCCCTCCACCACTGATACTCCGTAGCAGCAGTGTGTACTATCTACAAGATGCACTGCAGCAACTCACCGAAGATCCATAGACAGCACCTTCCAAACCCATGAATACTTCCATCTAGAAGGACAAGGGCAGCAGATAAATGGGAACACCACCATCTGCAAATTCCCCTCTAAATCCTCACTTGGAAATATTCCTTCGCAATCGCTGGGTCAAAATCCTGGAATTCCCTCCCTAACGGCATTGTGGGTCAGCTGACAGCACATGGACTGCAGCGATTCAAGAAGGCAGCTCACCACCACCTTCTCAAGGGCAACTCTAGAGATGGACAATAAATGCTGGCCAGCCAGTGACACCTGCGTCCCACGAGTGTTTTTTTTAAATCACCGGCTTGAATGGAACACCTTTTATTTTTAAAAAGTTTTAATCTCTCCCATGAGGGGAATCATTGGCTGAAACTTTCCGGCCTCGCCCCCTGCGGGAATCGTAGTGGGTGAGACAGAAATGTCAGTGGACCATCTGAAGGTCTATTGAGCTCAGGTGGGAATTTCCGATCTTGGGCTGGAGAAGCCCACCCGTTATCTCAGTGTCCACTCTGTCCAATCCCCTTTCTGTAAGATCACCTCCGACAGATACAGAACCAGCCTGTCCCACCTGTCCATATAAGATAACCCCCTCCCTTCTCAGTGACATGCCAGGATATCTAGTGAGTTCTTTATACACAGAACTCCAGATGTGCTCTCACAACTGCACCAACACATGACTCCATTCTGTTCCATTTCCACTGGAATGAAAGACATACATTTGTTACTGATCCTGGCTGTGGGCACAGATGCTGAGGACTTCATACAGATGTTTGTGCTGGATTTGGGATGCACACACTCTGGCTGGGAGCTGCTGGATCCAATGAGGTTTCCCTGTGCTCTGAGCAGATATAAGGACAGAGAGGGGTAAACTCTGAGAGGGAGAGTTTGTGCGATGTGCTGCTGGAAAAAGCGCTGCTAATACCATCAATCCCAAAATAAACTCCCGGCCACCCAGCGGGCCAGAGTCTCAAGGAGCCAGCAGAGTGACCGCGGGCCGAATAGCCGCCGCCTCTTCCTCTGCACTCTTTCTCTCTGTCTCTATTTCTGTCCTGCCGCAGTCACTCACCCAGAAGCAGAGGTTGAAAGTGAAGAGCAGAATCTTCATACATTTCATCCCACCCGACACCCTGGCCATGCTGAACGCTCACACACACTGAGACTCACTCACTCACTAACACATAGAGCAGGAAACAGGAGTCCGCCCCAGAGGAGGAGCTCACACACACTCACACACTCACTCAGAAAAGGAGGGGGGGAGAGAAGAGTGGGAGAGAGAGAGGGGAGAGAAAGAGAGGAAGGGGGAGAGAGAGGGGAGGACAGAGAGAGGGGGAGGAGAGAGAGGAGGGAAGGAAGAGGGAGATGGGGAAGGGGCAGAGACAGAGGGGGGACAGAGAGAGATGGAGGGAGAGATACAGAGGGGGAGAGAGAGACAGACACACAGAAAGTGACAGAGATGGAGAGAGACAGGAAGAGAGGAAGAGTGAAGACAGAGAGAGAGAAGACAGACAAAGGGGGAGAGAGAGGCGGGTGAGAGACAAAGAGAAGGGGGAGAGAGAGAATGAAGACAGGTAGAGAGAGAGAGTGAAGACAAAGAGAGAGAGGGAGAGAGACAGACAGACAGAGAAATGCGGGAGAGACAGAGGGAGGGGGAGAGACAGACAGAGAAAGAGAGAGAGAAACAAAGAGAGGGAGAGAATTAGAGTGAGAAACAGAGAGAAAGAGACACAGAGAAAAATAGAGAAACAGAGAGGAAGAGAGAAATAGATGGAAATAGAGATAGAGACAGAAAGAGAAGGAGACAGAGAGCAGAGAGACAGAGAGACATATTTATAGAGAGAAATAGAGACAAAATAGTGAGAGAGGAAGAAAGAGAGGGACAGAGAAAGAAATCCAGACTCAGAGAAGGAGAAATACATAGAGAAAGAAATACTTAGGGAAAGAAATAAAGAGGCAGGGAGAGAGAAATATATAGAGAGAGCGATGTAGACAGAAAGAGTGATAGAGAGTGAGGGAGATAGAGAAATAGCGATAGAGAGAGAGAGAAATAGAGAGATATAAAGAGAGAGACATAAAGAAAGAAATAGAGAGACAGAGAGAGAGAAGCAGGCAAACAGACAGAGAGAGAGAAAGATGCAGAAACAGAGAGAGAGAGACAGTCAGAGTTAGACAGAGAGAGACTAGAGAAATAGACAAAGCCATAGACGGAGAGAAAGAGGCAGACAGAGAAAAACAGAGAGAAACAGAGAAATAGAGGCAGAAGCAGAGAAAAGCAGTAAGAGAGTGAGACAGAGAGGAATAGAGAAAGAGAGAAATAGAGAGAGAAAAAAGCAGAGACCAAGATAGAGAAAAAGTAGGAGTGAGACAGAGAGACCAAGAGAGAAATAGGGAGAGAGAGAGAGAGAAAAACAGAGGAATAGAGAGGCAGAGCAAGGGAGGGAAACAGAGAGAGATAGAAATAGCAAGAGGAAAGAGAGTGAAAGAAATGAAAAGAGGAGCAGACAGAGTGAGAGATAAAGAGAGGCAGACAGACAGAGAGAGAGAAACAAAGAGAGGGAGAGAATTAAAGTGAGAAACAGAGAGAAAGAGAGACAGAAAGAGATAAAGAGAGGCAGAGAAAAATAGAGAGACTGAGAAACAAAAGGAGAAATAGAATGATAGAGAAAGAAAAAGAGAGAAAGAGAGTGAAAAAATAGGAAGAGAGAGAGAAAGCGAGTAAAAGAAATAGAAAAAGAGCCTGACAGAGTGAGGGAGAAACAGAATGAAAAATATATAGAGAGAGAGAGACAGAAAGAGGAAATAGAGAGAGAGAGAGAAAGACAGAGGGGGAGACAGTTGAGAGACAAATAGAAAGAGAAAAACAAAAATAGAGAAAAAGAGAGAGAGAGAGCAAAATAGACAGCATGACAGAGGGAGAAAATGAGAAAGAAAAGAGAGAGTGAGAGAAATAGGGGAGTGGAGGAAGGGGGAATGAGTGGCAAAGGAAAGAAAGGGAGGGAGAGGTGAAAGATTTATTTATGAATGTCACAAGCAGACTTACATTAACACTGCAATGAAGTTACTGTGAAAATTCCTTAGTCACCACACTCCAACGCCTGTTCGGGTACACTGAAGGAGAATTTAACACGGCCAATGCACCAAGCCAGCACGTCTTTCGGACTGTGGGAGGAAACTGGAGCACCCAGGGGAAACACATGCAGACATGGGGAGAACGTGCAAACTCTGTACAGACAGTTACCCAAACCGGGAATCGAACCTGAGTCCCTGGCACTGTGGGGCAGCAGAGCTAATCAGTGATAGGGGGAAGAGAGAAATGGTGTGAATGAAGAGAAGGAGAGGAGGGGAAGGGGGTGGGTGAACAGGAGGAGAGAAAGGGCTGGGCGGAGAGGTATCAGTTTGGGAGAGAAAAATGGAGTAAAAGGGAAGGGTGGAGGCGAGGAGGGATTTGGGCCAGAAGTTGGGGTGGCAAGGTGGTTAGCACTGCTGGCACATAGCGCCAGGGACCCGGGCTCGATTCCTGACTTGGGTCACTGTCTGTGTGGAATCATAGAATCATAGAACTCCACAGTACAGAAAGAGGCCCTTTGGCCCATTGAGTCTGCACCAAACACAATCCCACCCAGTCCCTACCCCCATATCCCTACATATTATACCCACTAATCCCTCTAACCTTCACATCCCTGGACACTAAGGGACAATTTCTTAGCATGGCCAATCAACATAGAGACTATGCAAACTCAATGGGCCGAATGGCCTCTTTCTGCACTGTAAATATTCTATGATTCTGTTCTATGAGTGAATTGTAGGGAAAGGGAAGGGAAGTGAATTTTGGAAGCAGGAGGAGTAATTTGGGAAGTCAAGGCCAAGGATTGTGGAGAGGGGTCATGAAGAAAATGGAGGGAGTACAGGAGAGTGGAGGGACTGGGTAGGTGGAAGGGAAGATGTTTGGGAAGGCTACAAGTTGAGGAAGGGGATTTGGGTTGTGAAGAGAGAGGAGGCAGTGGGGAAGTGGATGGACTGTGAGGGAGCAAGAAGAGAGAGTTGAGGATGAGGTGGGGTAGAGGTTGGTATGGGGGAGGGAGCAGAGGAGGGAAGGCGAGGAGATCAAATGTTGACAGGGACGGGGAAGGAATGGGGGAATTGGTTTGGAGTAAAAGGGGTGGGAGACAAAGGGACAGAGTGAGGGGAGAGGAGGTGCACAGCCATAAGGGGAAGGGTGGGAATGGGAAGGAAGGAGGAGGAAGGGTAAGGGTCTAAAGGAGGGGTGAGTTGGAGGCATTAGCGGGATTCTTTGAGGGGGGGAACAAAAAGGGGAAGAGGTGAAGAGTGGGGAAGGATGGGTTTGGAGTGGGGTCAGGGTTCAGCCCCGGGTCAGATTTTATGTCAGGGTTGATGTTTGGGCTCAAGGTTTGGGACTCCAGCCGAGGTTAGATCAAGGGTCAGGTCGGAGCTCAGGTCAGGGTTAGTGTTCATGTGGGGATCCATACCGGGGTCAGGTCAGGGGTCAGATCCGGATTCAGATCAGGGTTCAAGATTCATGTGGGGGTCTAGGCCAGAGTCAGGTCAGGGGTCAGGTAAGGGTTCAGGTCAAGGTCAGGGTTCATGTGAGGTCTGGGCCAGGATCAGGTCAGAGTTCAGATCAGGGCTAGGGTTCGTTTCGGGGTCCAGAAGAGGAATACGAGTACAGATATAGGAGGATAAGGCTGATGAATGTGTGGCTGGCAATATGGTGCTGGAGGAAGAGCTTTAGGTTCCTCAACACTGGAACTGGCATCAAGGGAAGATGGTACCTGTACAATCTGGATGGGTGGCATCTCAAGAACTGCGGATGAGTTCCTTGCAGAGTTCTGCAAGTGTTGGAGAGCTTTAATCGAACTCAACAGGGGTGTGAGAACCAAGAGGAATGATTCAAAAGGAATTACCAGCATGCACAAAATATTGGAGAAACTGACATCACCAGGAGGAGAATAGTTAGTAACTGGGTGAAGTCAAAGTAAGGCAGAAAGTAAGACGTCTAATTAGGGTTACTGTGTATATACGTGAACACAGTAAAAAGTCTGACAACACCAGGTTTTAGTCCAACCGATTTATTTGATAATATTCTCACAAGCTTTCGAGGGGGCTGCCTCTTCGTCAGGTGAATGGAGAGTTCTCCATTCACCTGACGAAGAGGCAGCCTCCTCGAAAGCTTGTGAGAATATTATCAAATAAATCGGTTGGACTAAAACCTGGTGTTGTCAGACTTTTTACTGTGTTTACGCCAGTCCAACGCCGGCATACCCACATCATATAAACGTGAATGCAGAGTTTAGTTAATAAGAATGGTGAATTACAGGCGCTAGTAGAGATGTAAAAATGATATTGTGGTAATAAAACAGAGCTGACTTAGGGAAGGGCAGTTAAATATTCTGGAATCACAGGGGTTTACAGCATGGAAACAGGCCCTTCAGCATAACTTGTCCATGCCACCCAGTTTTTTTACCACTAAGCTCGTCGCAATTGCCCACATTTGGCCCATATCCCTCTATATAAATCTTACACATATAACTGTCTTTTCTGCATTCTTTCTAATTTAATATCCTTTCTATAATAGGGTGACCAGGACCGTACACAATATTCCAAGTATGGCCTTATCCATGCCTTGTACAACTTCAACCAGACGCCCCAATTCCTGTATTCAATGCTGTGACCAATGAAAACCAAGCATGCTGAATCCCTTCTTCACCACTCTGCCCACCTGTCACTCCACTTTCAATGACCTATGAACCTAAACCCCTAGATCACTTTGTTTTCGAACTCACCCTAATGCCCTACTATTAATTGAATAAGTTCTGCCCTGGTTCGATCTACCAAAATGCACTACTTTGCATTTACAAAATACAACATGTTCAGAAAAGATAGGCAAAGAAGGGAAGGGGTCGTGGTGTTGGTTTGGGAGACCATTGAAGTGCTGTTGAAAGAGAACATCCCAGAGGGTTCCAAGACAGAATCAGTTTGGAGAGAGCCAAGGATCAAAAGGGTGCAATTACATTGCTTGGTGTAATCTATAGACCACCAACTCGTGAAAAGGATGTGGATCAAGTCTGCAGGGAAAAACATTTGGGATTTTAATCACCCAGAAGTAGACTGGGACAGTGGCAATGTAAAGTTCAGAGAGGGGCAAAAGTTTTCAGACTGAGTTCAGGAAAATGTTTCATAGCAGTATGTGCCCAGTCCAAAAAGAAAGGATTCACTGTTGGACCTGGCTCTTGGAAATGAGGTGGTTTCTATTTGGGAGATGGTTGGAGAAGATAAAGCTTAACTGGAGTGCTGTCAGCAGATTGATTGTTGCCATATCAGACCTACAGCATCTTCTGGATAGATACAAGACTCTATTTAAAGAGACATTTGGCTCAATGAAGGAAGTTCAAGTGAAAATCAAGATAAAGCCTAATAGTCAACCAAAATGTTTCAAAGCAAGTGCGGTGCCATATGTAAGTCTTCCCAAGACCGAAGAGGAATTAATACAACTTGTAAACACAGTGTGTTAGAGTCAGTTACAATGGGTATCAGGGCTACTCCTATCGTACCTATCATGAAACCAGATGGTTCCGTTTGTATTTGCGGTGATTTTAAAACAGTCATAAACCCAGTGTTGTGTCCTGATCAATATAAGCTTTCTTCAATTGGAGATTTGTTCATTGTTCCTGTGGAGCAGAGTTGAGAGGCAGCGATTTTTGGGCGAGTGAGGAGGCAGCAATAAGGTAGCAAAAAGTTTTATACTGGGTAACTTTTTATTTTAGTTTTAAAGTCGCGAGTTTCGGCGGTTTTTTTTTAAATTAAGTTAGAAACCGGAAGTCGTCACTAGGGCGCTTGCCGGTACTTGTAGTTTTTTTTTTCGGGTTTAAAAAGCTCCTACCTCCGTGACTTGGCCTCATTGTTCCTGTGGAGCAGAGTTGAGAGGCAGCGATTTTTGGGCGAGTGAGGAGGCAGCAATAAGGTAGCAAAAAGTTTTATACTGGGTAACTTTTTATTTTAGTTTTAAAGTCGCGAGTTTCGGCGGTTTTTTTTAAATTAAGTTAGAAACCGGAAGTCGTCACTAGGGCGCTTGCCGGTACTTGTAGTTTTTTTTTTCGGGTCCCTAACCCTATAAATTGTCTAGCGCTATGCATGACAATGTTCCGATAAGGCAAGGGGATTTTGGTAGGTCGCGGGAACCGTGGTGCACGAAGGCTGTGTTGAACCTAGTCAGGAGGAAAAGGAAGGTATACAAAAGGTTCAGGGAACTAGGAGAGGTTAAGGATCTTGAAGAATATAAGGACTGTAGAAAGGAGGTTAAAAGGGAAATTAGGAGAGCCAGAAGGGGTCATGAGAAGACCTTGGCGGGTAAGATTAAAGAAAATCCCAAGGCCTTCTATAAGTATGTGAAAGGTAAAAGGGTGAGAAGGGAAAGGATAGGACCTATAAAAGATGAAGGGGGAAAGGTCTGTGTAGAACCAGAAGAAATGGCGGAGGTGCTTAATGAGTACTTTGCATCAGTATTCACAGTGGAAGCTGATTTGGGAGATCTTGCTATGGACTTGCAGCAGGTGGAAAAGATTGAGTACGTGGACATTAAAGAGGAGGATGTGTTAGAACTTTTGAATTCTATCAAGGTAGATAAGTCGCCGGGACCAGATGGGATGTACCCCAGGATACTGTGGGAGGCCAGGGAAGTGATTGCAGAGCCCTTGGCGATGATCTTTGCGTCGTCAATGGAGACGGGAGAGGTTCCGGAAGATTGGAGGATTGCGGATGTAGTCCCTATTTTCAAGAAAGGGAACAGAGATAGCCCGGGAAATTACCGCCCGGTGAGTCTGACCTCAGTGGTTGGTAAGCTGATGGAGAGGCTTCTGAGGGACAAGATTTACGACCATTTGGAGAGGTTTGACATGATCAGGAATAGTCAGCATGGATTTGTCAAGGGCAGGTCGTGCCTTACGAGCCTAGTTGAGTTCTTCGATAATGTGACTGAACACATTGACGAAGGAAGTGCCGTGGACGTAGTGTACATGGACTTCAGCAAGGCTTTTGATAAGGTCCCCCATGCAAGACTTCTTGAGAAGGTGAGAGGGCATGGGATCCAAGGGCCTTTGGCCTTGTGGATCCAGAACTGGCTTGCCTGCAGAAGGCAGAGAGTGGTTGTGGATGGGTCTTTTTCGGAATGGAGGTCAGTCACCAGTGGGGTGCCCCAGGGATCTGTTCTGGGACCCTTGTTGTTTGTCATTTTCATAAATGACCTGGATGAGGAAGTGGAGGGATGGGTTAGCAAGTTCGCTGATGACACGAAGGTCGGCGGTGTTGTGGATGGTCTGGAAGGATGTCAAAAGTTGCAGCAGGACATAGATAGGATGCAGGAATGGGCGGAGAAGTGGCAGATGGACTTCAACGCGGATAAATGTGTAGTAGTCCATTTCGGCAGAACCAACGGGATGAACGAGTACACTATTAAGGGCAGGGGTCTTAGTAGCGTTGAAGAGCAGAAGGATCTCGGGGTCCGGGTTCACAGGACTCTTAAATCGGCCTCGCAGGTGGAGGAGGTGGTCAAGAAGGCGTATGGTGTACTGGCCTTCATTAATCGAGGGATTGAGTTTAGGAGTCGGGAGGTAATGCTGCAACTTTACAGGACCCTCGTCAGGCCTCATTTGGAGTACTGTGCGCAGTTCTGGTCGCCTCACTATAGGAAAGACGTAGAAGCTATTGAAAGGGTGCAGAGGAGATTTACAAGGATGTTGCCTGGACTGGGAGGCATGCCTTATGAAGATAGGTTGAGGGAGCTGGGACTCTTTTCCCTGGAGAGGCGAAGGTTGAGAGGCGACCTGATAGAAGTTTACAAAATGTTGAGAGGAATAGATAGGGTGGACTCTCAGAGGCTATTTCCCCGGGTTGAAATGGTCGCTACGAGAGGACACAGATTTAAGGTGCGGGGAGGGAAGTACAGAGGTGATGTTAGGGGTAAGTTTTTCACTCAGAGGGTAGTGAGTGATTGGAATCGGCTGCCGTCGTCGGTGGTGGAGGCGAACTCGCTGGGGTCTTTTAAAAGACTTCTGGATGAGTATATGGGGTTTAATGGGATTGGGGGTTATAGATAGGTCTATAGATTGGTGGGGTTGATGCGATCGGCGCAACTCGAGGGCCGAAGGGCCTGTTTGTGCTGTAATGTTCTATGTTCTATGTTCTATTTGTTTGATGGATTATCAACTGGACAGAAATTCAGCAAGATTGATCTTCATTAGCATCTTTATAGTTGAATGTAGCTGATGAATCTCAACCATTGCTTAATGTCATTACCCATAAAGGTCTTTTTCATTATTAAAGATTGCCTTTTGGCATAATGGCTGGGACTCTCCCAAAACAATTCTAAGTCCTTAACGTGTGCGAAAATGGGAGTTAATCCCACTGGTTTTAATAGTGCGATTTCCAGATTAAATCTCCAACACCGTACATCACAAAGTGACCCAACAGGATTCCCTCTGAAAAGTTGTTCTATATAATTCTATATAATTCTAATTATATTCTATGTTCACCCAAGAGGCCGGCAGCATAGCGCTGAGTGGGCCACTGTGCATGCACCAATCTGACCATTGCTGGCCTCCAGATTGCTGGCCAGGTCTGCAATCCCCCATTGCTGGTCTTCTGATCCGCCCCCCCACCCCCTCCAATCGCTTACCTCCTGGCCTTATCCTGGCCACCCCCCCCCCCAATCTCAACGACCAGCCTCAACCTTCCCTCTCCCAGTCTTGCCAAGGACAGCGGCTCACCTCCTGCCCCTAATAAGCCCTTCCCCCTTCTAGCCCCGCTCCTTTGACACTCTTCCATTCCCAATGGGCAGTGCCAAAGCACCCCCTTTAGCAGTGCCAGGAGGCCAGGCTGGCACTGCCAGGCCAGCACAGCCTACAGGTCACCCACCTTTTACCTACAACCTCCAGGGGATGCTCATTGATCTCTCCTCCCCCCAGTGGGGAGCAGAAGTTAATCCAGATGGAGTGAACCGCTCCCGGTAGCAGTAGAGATGATAACAGGCCCAAAGACTTCTTAGTGCTGGTAACTTGCACAGGCCATGACGCCCAGCGGGAAGCCTGCGAAATGGCCCCAACTGATGCCTCCCAGCCCACTGCACCACTCAAACAGCACAGCAACCTGAGAGAATCGCCCCCAACATCCGTGCTAGCCCTAATCCAAAGATCAATGGATGAGATTTTAAGTGGTCTCTTTGGTATACAATGTTACCTGGATTATATTCTAATTGTTGGGAGTTGTTTGCAGACATGCCAAATTTTTTTAGTCTCCTGAGAAAGTAAAGTTGTTGGTGGGCTTCCTTCACTATAGTGTTGCAGTAGAGAAACCAGGCTAGGTTTTTGGTGATCTGGATACTAGAAACCTGAAGCTCTCGACCATTTCTATTTCGGCCCATTGATGGAGACAGGGGCATGTCTTCCACTATACTTCCTGAAGTTGATGACTATCTCCTTAGTTTTGTTGACAGTGAGGGAGATATTATTGTCGTTGCACCAGTTCACCAGATTCTCTCTTTCCCATACTCCACCTCATCATTGTTTGAAATCCAACCCATTGCTGTGGTGTTCTCAGCAAACTTGAAAATCAAATTGGAGGGTATTTGCCATATAATCAAAGGTGTCTAAAAGTATGCTAAGGGGCTAAGGACAAAGTCTTGTGGGCCACCGGTGTTGAGCATGATCATGGAGGAGGTGTTATTGTCTGTCCTTACTGATTGCAGACTGTGGATTAAGAAGTCAAGGACTGAATTGCCAAGGGAGGGGTCGAGCTCCAGGCCATGAAGTTTGGAGATGAGTATAATCGGAATATTGGTGTCAAAGGCTGAGCTGTAGTCTATGAGTCTGTCATAAGTGTCTTTGTTATCTAGGTGTTCCAGGGTTGAGTGCAGGGCCAGGGAGATGGTATCTGCTGTGGACTTGTTGCAGGCTTACCTCCAGTGGATCCAGGCTGTCCAGGAGGCTGGAATTGATTTGTGCCATGATTAGCCTTTCGAAGCACTTCATAATGATGGATGTCAGAGCCACTGGACGACAGTCATTAAGGCATGATGCCTGGCTTTTTATTAGTACCGGAATGTTGGTCATCTTCTTGAAGCAGCTTGGGATCTCAGATTGTTGTACAGAGAGGTTGAAGATGTCTTCAAATACCCCCGCCAGCTGATCTGTAAAGGATTTGAGTGTTTGTCCAGGCCAGTCGCTTTCCGTAGGTTTGAGAAGGCTGCTCTGATATCTGCGATGCTGGCCTTGGATATAGATTCATCTGAGCCTTCCAGATGGAGAGCATGCTCGAACTGATCTCTTGCTCTATGAGCTCATTGAGGAGGAGTGTGTTGGAGCCAGAGATCTTACATGCCTTCATCTTACAACCGATTATGTCTTGCAGACCTTGCCACAATTGGCGGGGGTCTGTGTGGCTAGCCTGGGGCTCAGGCTTGGTCCAGTATTGTCTTTTGACATCTTTGATGAATCGCTTTATATCATATCTGGCTTTCTTGTCACCTGTCTCAAACGCCTCAGACTTGGACTTCAACAAGCAATGCATATCCCTGTTCATCCATGGTTTCCGGTTGGGGAACACACGGATTTGCTTCTTTGGCACACAGTCTTCTACACACTTACTAATGAAGTCAGTTAGTGTAGTGGCGTACCCGTTCAGGCTGGTCACAGAGTTTGTAAATACTGACCTGTCCACCTACTCCAAGAGCAGCCCCTTAAGAGATCATCCGATTCCTCAGACTAACGATGCATGACTTTCTTTGACAGATGCTCTCATTTCAGTTTTTGCTTACAAGCTGGAGCGGGAGCACAGCCTTGTGGTCTGATTTGCCAAAGTGAGGGCAGGTGATAGAGCAGTAGGCGTGTTTGATATTTGTGTAGCAGTGGTCGAGGATGTTTGGGCCTTTGGTGGAACAAAAGATGTGTTAGTGGTATCTTGGTAGGAAGCTCTTGAGCTTGGCCTGATTGAAGCCCCCGGCCGTGGTGAACAAGTCCTCAGGATGTTTCATCTCAGGCTACTTTTAGTGGTGTATATTTCACCCAATGCTGCATTGGATGAGCCCCCACACCCATTCATCCATGCAGCACTCCCCCACCACGGCCACAGCTGAGACCCCCCCCCGTGCACCCCAGAGGCCGCTGCTCAGTGGCACTGACCTCCTCACTCTCCTTCATCACAGCCGAGGCTGAAACAGTTTTCCTCACTGGGGGTTAACGTCAGTGAGGGGACAATTTTGTGCTGAACTCAGAAATGATACTGATATACATGCAGATGCAAATCCATGTTTCACCAAGTTTGGGCACCATCCTTGTCGCTCCTAGAAAATGTATCTGCACTCAACATTCAGGGATACAAAATTGGCTTGTTGACAGAAGCCAGAGGGTGGTTGTAGAGAGTTGTTTTTCAAACTGGAGGCCTGTGACTAGTGGTGTGCCTCAGGGATCAGTGTTGGGTCCACTGTTATTTGTCATTTATATTAATGATTTGGATGAGAAGGCATGGTTAGTAAATTTGCAGGTGACACTAAGACTGGTGGCATAGTGGACAGTGAAGAAAGTTATCTCCAATTGCAACGGGATCTTGAACAATTGGGCCAGTGGGCTGATGAATGGCAGATGGAGTTTAATTTTAAACAAATGCGAGGTGATGCATTTTGGTAGATTGATCCAGGGCAGGACTTACTCAGTTAGTGGTAGGGCATTGGGGAGAGTCACAGAACAAAGAGATCTAGGAGGACATGTTCATAGCTCCTTGAAAGTGGAGTCACGGGTGGACAGAGTGGTGAAGAAGGCATTCGGCATGCTTGGTTTCATCGGTCAGAACATTGAATACAGGAGTTGGGACGTCTTGTTGAAGTTGTACAAAACATTGGTAAGGCCACACTTGGAATACTGTGTGCAATTCTCGTCATCCTGTTATAGAAAGGATATTATTAAACTAGAAAGAGTAAAGAAAAGATTTACTAAGATGTTCTGGGACTTGAAGGATTGAGTTATAAGGAGAGGTTGGATAGACTGGGACTTTTTTCTCTGGAGGTTGAGGGGTGATCTTATAGAGGTCTATAAAATAATGTAGGGCACAGATCAACTAGATAGTCAATATCTTTTCCCAAAGGTAGGGGAGTCTAAAATAAGAGGGCATAGGTTTCAGGTGAGAGGGGAGAGATATAAATGTGTCCAGAGGGGCAATTTTTTCACAGAGGGTGGTGAATGTCTGGAACAGGCTGCCAGAGGTAGTAGTAGAGGCAAGTACAATTTTGTCTTTTAAAAAGCATTTAGATAGTTAAATGGGTACCATGGATATAGAGGGATATGGGTCAAATGCGGGCAATTGGGATTAGCTTAGGGGTTTTAACAAAAAGGGCAGCATGGACAATTTGGGCCGAAGGGCCTGTTTCCCTGCTGTAAATCTCTATGACTCTATGAGTGGAACCTCCTTCTATCCACGTTCTGCGATATCTGATGTTTTGGGGAGTGCAAGGTGACGTGCGTCCAATTAATTAGCCCCTGCACTTTTAGTATGTGAACAATGGCGGCAAAGCCTTTGGCTCAGGCTTCCTGCTGGGCCTGGCCCATGTCAAATTGGATGTAATGGCTGACCTGGGCAAATAGGGCATCTGTCACCTCACGGACACACTGTGGACCGAGGACTGAGAAATCCCGGAAAGGTCCCTGCTGGTGACCCTGGAAGGATCCGGTGGATTAAAGGTTGAGGGCCGCCATTACCTTCAACACCACTGGGAGTGAGTGTCCCCCATGCTCCGAGCTGCCACACCATCTCCTTGCTGAGCCCGGAGTCTCCAACACTGGCCGATAGCTCCTTGAAGGATGTGTGGGCCCCAAAATGCCGAGGTCTCCATCTCCTTTGTGCGCTGCCCACATCCCCCTTCCCTTGGGCTGATGGGAGTACACTTCCTGCCCCTGAGTGATGCCCCCCTGTCCTCCTGCTGTAGCCTCGAGCCTTGCAGTGTGGGGACATAAGGTGGAAACTAGTGGGAAAACAGCTGCATTTATGGAACCTTTAATAAAAATTTATCATAGAATCAAAGAATTCCTACAGTGCAGAAGGAGACCATTCAGCTCATCGAGTCTGCACCAGCTCGCTGACAAAGCACTTTTCCCAGGCCCATTCCCCCATCCTATCCCTGTTACCCCACACATTTACCATAGCCAATCCACTGAATCTGTACTTCTTCAAAATTAATCATCACATGGAAAAATGTAATTGATTAGGAAGAATTAGCAAGGATTTCTGTATAGAAAATGGGAAATTAAAATCTTTAACTTCATAGAACTAGACAGTGCAGGCCATTTGGCCCATTGAGTCTGCACCGAACACAAGGGAGAAAATTGCTGCGGCCTTGAGAGAAATCTTTGTATTCTCACTGGCTACAAGGGAGGTCCCAGAAGACTGGAGAATAGCCAATGTTGTTCCTTTGTTTAAAAAGGGTAGCAAGAATAATCCAGGTAATTACAGGCCGGTGAGCTTTACATCAATGGTAGGGAAATTATTGGAGAGGATTCTTCGAGACAAGATTTATTCCCACTTGGAAATAAGAGGACGTGTTAGTGAGAGGCAATATGGTTTCGCGAAGGGGCGATTGTGTGTCACGAATTTGATCGAGTTTTTCGAGGAAGTGACGATGAGGGTAGGACAGTGGATGTTGTCTATATAGACTCCAGTAAAGCCTTTGACAAGATCCCTCATGGCAGACTGGTGCAGAAGGTGAAGTCACATGGGATCAGAGGTGAGCTGCAAGGTGGATACAAAACTGGCTCAGTCAAAGAAGACAGAGAAAATTATTGTCCAAAGTTATTTGAGCAAATCTATTTTTCTATTTTTATAGGGGACATTCATTCCCAATACAGTGTCAGAATAAACAGGATGTCTAGAAGGGGAAGCTTTCACTGTGCGAGTCCCTACTCCATCTGCCTCACGTAAAAGTCCATTTTATATTTGTTCTTTCATGACCGCTCAGATTTGCTTCCTCCTTTCTCATTTCCAATCTTAATAAACCATTCAGACAGCATTGTCGCCCTAGTATTATCTGACCTATATAATTAGTAATTATAGATTATTAAAAAATACCAGAGCTAATAGTGTAATAGTTTGAGCTTTGAATTGTCACAGCAGTGAGAATACTTATCCTTATATCGCGATAGAAATTGCCAGATTTGCTCATTGTCAGAGCTGATTTAAAATCATTAATGAACTGGCTGCTTGGAGTTCCTCTTGCTAGCGCAACAATCTTTAACCCAAGCTTGCAGCGGAGAAAGCAACTGAGAGGACTGGAGAAGAGAGAATTCCAGAGCACAAAATCTTGTTTTATTCACCCCCCCCCCCCCCACCCCCCAGCCCTCCTTCAATCAATCTTCTGAGATTTCAGAAAGGGAAGTAAGTCAGGTGAAGGAAGTGGGAAAAGGAGTAGGGTGGATCAGGGGGGTGTGGGAGACAGGGGGAACCAGAAGGCAGTCGGGTAGTGGGTCTACTCAGCCGTAGTGGGAGGGTGTTGTCAGGGGATCAGTGGGGGAGCCAAGTTTCCGGAGGATGTGGTTGGGAGTCAGAGGTGAAGGGAGTCATGTCAGGTCAGGGGGAGTTAAGGATCAAGGAAAATGATTGGTCAGTGGTGAAAATTGGGGGAATGTTAGTTGTCAGAATTTTCTGTCTAACATTTCCCAGGTAACTATCCAGGTGAGTAAGTAACAACTGTCCGAATCCACCTAACCTGCACATCTTTGGACTTCTTTTAAGATCCTAGACTACAAGCCATCGGGGTCAGGGGAGTTATCTGCCTTCATCTCATTAGTTTGTCTAATACTGCTTCTCTAGTGATGGTAATTAATTCCTACCATGTATCCTATAGTATTAATGGGATATTCAAAGGATCTTCCATCGTAAAGACTAATGCAAAGTATCTGTTTAACTCCACTGCTATTTCCTTGTTCCCCATAACAATCTCTCCAGATTGATTTTCTAAGAAGTCTATGTTCACTTTGAAATCTTTTCCATTTTATATATTTAAAGAAGTTTTCATTGTCAGTTTTAATATTTCTCACCTGTTTACCCTCTAATTCGACATCCCTTTGATGTTAAATTGTAGTCAATAGTCAATGTTACACACTTTCTTCAATAACTATATCAAATTCACTGTCCAGTCCTCTGGCATCATCCCAATATCTAAGGAAAATTGAAAGCTTTGACCTGATCTGTCCACTGCCAGGTTTGGGATACTAGTTCGAGGCTGGACTTATAGTAGGAGGTGAATGATCTGGTTCAGTGTCCATATGGGTACCAACAACATAGGTAGGGCTAGGAATGAATTTCTACTGAGGGATTCCAAGAAGGTACAGGGTAGTTAAAAAAGCAGAACCTCAAATAATCTCCGATTACCTGAGTCACAAACAAATTGGTATAGTGTAAATAAGAGAGTATTCCTGACTCAAATCTTGGTGTGGGAGAAATGGGATTTGATTCCTGGAGCACTGGCATCAGTGCTCACATTACTGACGATCAAGAATAGACTGGGTGGTAATTGACCAGGTTGGATTTGTCTTGCTTTGTGTGTACAGGATATGCCTGCGTAATTTTCCACATTGTCGGGTAGTTGCCAGTTTTGTAGCTGTACTGGAAGACCTTGGCTTGAGGCATGGCAAGTTCTGAAGCACAAGTCTTCAGTACTATCGGCAGTCACCATACATTGGGCCAATCATTGATATTGATTGTAAATAGTATCTCAGTATTGGGGCTTCACTAGTTACATCTTACAAATAAAAAAAGACCTGTTTATCCTTATTCTCTGCACCATTAGCAAATAATCCTTTATTCATGTGAACATGTAATCTTGTAGTAACCTTTGATGTGGCAACTTATCAAAAGCCTTTTGGAAATCCAAGTACACCACACCTATAGGTCCCGATTTATCCGCTTGTTAATTCATCAAAAATCCCTAATAAATTAGCTCAACATGATTCCTCTTTCATAAACCTATGTTGACTGTCTGATCACATTGTGATTTTCTAAGTACCCTGCTAACCACTCCATAATGATGGATTCTAATACTTTCTGCGATAGTAGAAAGGTTAACTGGCCTGTAGTGTCCTGCTTTCTGTTTCCGTCCCTTTCTGAATAAAAGTTTTGCACTGTTTTCCAATCCATTGGGGCCATTCTAGAATCTGAGGAATTTTGGAAGATTATAAACAAGGCATCTACTATCTTTGCAGCCATTCCTTATTAGACACTAGGATGCGGGTCATCAGACCCTGGAGATTTTTTAGCCTTTAGGCCGAATAATTTTCCCAGTACCTTTTCCCTAGTGATTGTTTAAAATTCCTTCCTCCAGTTCACTGTTTGATTCACAAATACCTTTTGGGAAATTTTCTCTGTGTTCTACACCAAAAAAGATACAGAGGGCAGGATTTTCCATCTATGCTTGCCCAGAAACTGGAAAATCCCACTTGAAGTTACTGAACTTTTCCATGGTCGATTCCTCATCCACTATGATTCCCGTGGCGGGGGAATGGGAAAATTTGCTCCTTAATATCTGTTCAAATCTCCGCTATTTCCTTGTTTGCCATTACCAGGCTGACACTCTAGAGGATCAATACTAACTTCAGTTACTCATTTCCTTTTAAAATACTTGTAGAAACTTTTACTATTTGTTTTTATATCACTAGCCACCTTTCTGTCTGCCATTTTATTGTTTTTTTGTAATTCTTTAGTGGTTCTGAAGATCTGACCAATCTTCAAACCTACCATGGACCTTCACAGATTTGTACAGTCTTTCTCTCAATTTGATTTGATTAAGCCACTAAAGCAGGAAATTACTAAGTGGCTAATCAGATTTTAAACAGAATACATGAGGCGCTGACAGCTCCACCAGTAAAGAGTTAAATGATTCTTGAAACAAAGATAAGCTAATGAAACAACATGGATGCAATAAGAGGATTAAATAAGTAATTATGATTTTAAAAACATATTTGCTGATATTTTAAATGTATTTTAAGTATTGAATGAATTGTTGTTCATTTCAGCCAAAACCAATTTCCTGCAAGGAATGATGGTAAAGGCAGAGTTCAGAGCCAAAGGCTTGGAGACCTTGGTAGTTGGCAGAATTCATATCAGAAAGTTTCTGGAAAGGAAACACATTTTGCAACTTCATGAGTAAGGACATTCATTGTCTAGACAAATGCTAAACACGTACCCGGATGCAAGATCACATGGCTATCCAGTTTTGGCAATGAGCCAGTGGAAATGTTCATTTTGACCTCCTTGATGAGCATCCATAGTTATATAGCAACAGGGAAGTGAGTTCAGCCAAAATGAGAGTCAGTGTCCGGATTAAGTGGATGAATAAGATACCATTATGCTGGATGGTAAAATGCGAATGGCTGAGTAACTTGACAAGAATTATTATTGATGTGTGTTCATTAAATGTAACTGATTTTAAACTAATATTGGGTGGGAAAGGTTGATTAGAAAATCTATAATTGATCTGTTTTTGATTATATACTTTAGACTCATTAGAAAGGCTCTGCTTCTCTATTCCATAACTATTGAACTTTCTTGGTGATCTCTGAGCAGCTGCTTGTTGTGTCTTTGTTAAATAAGTGTTACATCTTTATACAGAAATATCTGCCTCATGAGTTTTGTATTGTCTGTGGTTAAAGACAGTACCGGTCATTTTAATTAACCCCACAACAACCACAGAAGAAGCATCCTTCTCACAGTCTTTCTTCCTCATTGGGACTAGTTATTAAATATCTGCCACTGTCACCACAACTCTACTGTGCTACTTTTAACCTGGTTTGTCAACTCACTTTAGCTAGCGCTGCCTTCCTACCCTTTATTCAGGTTTAAAACACTTGTCATAAACACACATTTCTCCCCCTCAGACACACCAGGAATTTGTGGACCTAGTGAGAGAATATTGTGACTAAAGCCACCTCTGACCCTGATAAAGTACCGGTTTTATTCGGCACTCTGGGAAACAGGAGAGTCTGTCTTGAGTTTCCTAACAAGGTCGAGATGATGGTGAAAGCGTGTGAATTCAGGCTACACTTAACAAGATGCTTAGAGACCATTTGGTATACGTGATAAATAGTGTAACTATCCAAAAACACCTGTTGGCTGAGACACAACTGGATATCAAAAGGCGCCATAGCTGGCCTTCTGGTGGAAAATGCTGCAAATGGGCTATATGAGTTGCAAGGTATCCCAATGGAAGTGGGCACCCACATCAGTCCCACTGAGTTTGGGGAACCACCATTTAAGAACAAGCAATTATGAAGCATGCAGACACAAGTAATCCCGGGTTTGCCTGTAGTACAGCCCCAAAGCAAAACCAAGAGTCCCTTCAGAATCCTGCCAGCATGGCCTTGTAATTCATACGTTCATACAATATAGGAGCAGAATTAGGCCATTCAGCCGATTGAGTCTGCTTTGCCATTCAATATGGCTGATATGCTCCTCATCCCCATTCTCCTGTTTTCTCCCCATAACCCTTCAACCCATTACCAATTAAAAATCTATCTAACTCCTCCTTAAATTTACTCACTGTCCCAGCATCCACCACACTTTGGGGTAGCAAATTCCAGATTCACAATCCTTTGGGAGAAATAGTTTCTCTTCAACTCTGTTTTAAGTTTGCTATTCCTTATCCTAAGACTATGACCTCTCATTTCAGAATACCCCACCAATGGAAGCATCATTCCACATCTATTTTATCCAAAACTTTTATCATCTTGAAGACCTCAATTCGATTTCCCCTCATTCTTCTAAATTGTATAGAATATAGGCCTAAACTGTTTAATTGTTGCTGGTATATGGTGGATTTGCAGAAATATTCCACCAATACTCTATCAACACACAAGGTTAACTTTTGGAGTGTTGTCAGCCTGCTTGGTCTTTCAGAGGACACTTGGGAACATCTTACAAGTTTACCCCAGGTGGTCTTTTATCTGGATAACATTCTCATCACAGGTAAGACAAAGGTGGAACACCTACACAACCTGGAGGAAGTTCACAGTCATTTTTCAAGGGGTGGCATGAGCACATATGTGGCCAAATGGAGAGCAATGCCCAATAGCATATGCCTCCAGGACCCTGGCTACAACAGAAAGGAAGTATACCCACATTGATAAAGAAGGGTTGGTGATAACATTTGGAGTAAAAGAAATTCCACCATTATGGGCAGCAATTGGTAATTGTTACCAAGCACAAGCTGTGATTGGGATTACTATAAGAGGTCAAAATGGTGCCACCAATAGCATTGGTCCATATCCAGGGGCGGGCATTATTATTGGCAGCTTACACCTAAGATTTGGAACACTACAAGTCTGCAAGTGGCAAATGCAGACACCCCATTAGGTCGGCTGTCTTCAGCAGACACCCCATTGGGTCGGCTGCCTTCAGCAGACACCCCATTAGGTCGGCTGCCTTCAGCAGACACCCCATTGGGTCGGCTGCCTTCAGCAGACACCCCATTGGGTCGGCTGCCTTCAGCAGACACCCCATTAGGTCGGCTGCCTTTAGCAGGCACCCCATTGGGTCGGCTGCCTTCAGCAGACACCCCATTGGGTCGGCTGCCTTCAGCAGACACCCCATTGGGTCGGCTGCCTTCAGCAGACACCCCATTGGGTCGGCTGCCTTCAGCAGACACCCCATTGGGTCGGCTGCCTTCAGCAGACACCCCATTGGGTCGGCTGCCTTCAGCAGACACCCCATTGGGTCGGCTGCCTTCAGCAGACACCCCATTGGGTCGGCTGCCTTCAGCAGACACCCCACTGAGTCGGCTGCCTTCAGCAGACACCCCATTGGGTCGGCTGCCTTCAGCAGACACCCCATTGGGTCGGCTGCCTTCAGCAGACACCCCACTGAGTCGGCTGCCTTCAGCAGACACCCCATTGGGTCGGCTGCCTTCAGCAGACACCCCATTGGGTCGGCTGCCTTCAGCAGACACCCCACTGAGTCGGCTGCCTTCAGCAGACACCCCATTGGGTCGGCTGCCTTCAGCAGACACCCCATTGGGTCGGCTGCCTTCAGCAGACACCCCATTGCGTCGGCTGCCTTCAGCAGACACCCCATTGGGTCGGCTGCCTTCAGCAGACACCCCATTGGGTCGGCTGCCTTCAGCAGACACCCCATTGCGTCGGCTGCCTTCAGCAGACACCCCATTGGGTTGGCTGCCTTCAGCAGACACCCCATTGGGTCGGCTGCCTTCAGCAGACACCCCATTGAGTCGGCTGACTTCAGCAGACACCCCATTGGGTCGGCTGCCTTCAGCAGACATCCCATTGGGTCGGCTGCCTTCAGCAGACACCCCATTGGGTCGGCTGCCTTCAGCAGACACCCCATTGAGTCGGCTGACTTCAGCAGACACCCCATTGGGTCGGCTGCCTTCAGCAGACACCCCATTGGGTCGGCTGCCTTCAGCAGACACCCCATTGGGTCGGCTGCCTTCAGCAGACACCCCATTGCGTCGGCTGCCTTCAGCAGACACCCCATTGGGTCGGCTGCCTTCAGCAGACACCCCATTGGGTCGGCTGCCTTCAGCAGACATCCCATTGCGTCGGCTGCCTTCAGCAGACACCCCATTGGGTCGGCTGCCTTCAGCAGACACCCCATTGGGTCGGCTGCCTTCAGCAGACACCCCATTGAGTCGGCTGACTTCAGCAGACACCCCAACAATGGTTACACAAGTAGAAGAGATAGTAATGATCATGAATTTTTGGGATACCTTCCCAGTGGCTACACATAATAATGGTAAAGAAACTTCATATCTCATTTGCAACAAATGGGATCCCAGAGGTGGGAACCAAAGCAAAGGTGAATTAACGGAAGGGAAAACCAGAGAGTAGGGCCAGAAATACTCAGAGAAAGAGCAGGCAGGTGGACTGAAGTGCATTTGTTTCAATGCAAGAAGTGTAACAGATTAGGCAGATGAACTTAGAGCTTGGATTAGTACTTGGAATTATGATGTTGTTGCTATTACAGAGACTTGGTTAAGGGAAGAATAGGACTGGCAGCTTAACATTTCAGGATACAAATGTTTTAGGTGGGATAGAGGAGGATGTAAAAGGGGTAGGGAGTTGCACTACTGATTAAGGAGAATATCACAACTGTACTGTGGAGGACACCTCGGAAGGCTCATACAGCGAGGTGATATGGGTAGAGCTCAGGGATAGGAAGAGTGTAGTCACAATGTTGGGGGTTTACCATAGGCTGCCCAACAGCCAGCAGGAGATAGAGGAACAGATTATGTAGGCAGATTTTGGCCAGGTGTAAAAGTAACAAGGTTGTTGTGGTCGGAAATTTTAACTTCCTCTATATTGACTGGGACTCAGTGGTAGGGGCGTGAATGGGGCAGAGTTTATAAGGATCATCTAGGAGGGCTTCTTGGAACTGTATGTAGATAGTCCAACTAGAGAAGGGGCCATACCGGACCTGGTATTGGGGAATAAGCCCGGCCAGGTGGTTGATGTTTCAGTAGGAGAGCAGTTCAGGAACAATGACCACAATTCAGTAAGCTTTAAGGTATTGATGAATAAAGAAAAATGTAGCCCTCAAGTTAAGGTGCTAAACTGGGGGAAGACTAATTCCAACAATATTAGTGGGACCTGAAGAATGTGGATTGGGAGCAGATGTTTGAGGACAAAAGGCATCTGGCATGTGGGAGGCTTTCAAGTGTGTAAGTTGATAGAGATTCAGGACTGGCACATTCCTGTAAGGATAAAGGATAAGGGTGGCAAGTTTTGGGAACCTTGGATAACGAGAGATATTGTGAGCCGAGCCAAAAAGGAAAAGAACAAAGAATAAAAAACAAAAACAGCCCAGGAAACAGGCCCTTCGGCCCAACGAGCCCGCGCCGCCATTTTAACATTACCAGTCCCCCCTCCACCCATGACCCTTATCTACTGTTTTTATGGCAATCCACATTGAGGGAAACTAACTTAGGGACAATTTATTCCTGCCAATCAGCCTAACAGCACATCTTTGGGGTGTGGGAGGAAACCAGAGCACCCAGAGAAAACCCACGCAAGCACGGGGAGAATGCGCAAACCTCCACAGACACCAGTCCAAATCCATGTGTCTGCACAGCAATCAGTGATAGTCACTGAGCTGTCGTCTTGCCCAGTATCTGGTCCAGTTTAAGCACACACTAACGACATGAAGCACTAGGCCAATCTCGAACAACCAAGAACATGGAAGGAAACATTTGTCAAAGCTAGGAGGCTGGGAACACACGAAGCAACTGTGGAATACAAGGAAAGTAAAAAGAAACTTAAGCAAGGAGAAAGGTGGGCTAAAAGGGGTCATGAAAAATCATTGGCCAGCAGGATTAAGGAAAATCCCAAGGCATTTTATACACATATAAAAAGCAAGAGGGTAGCCAGGGAGAGGGTTGGCCCACTCAAGGACAGGGAAGAGAATCTATGCATGGAGCCAGAGGAAATGGGTAAGATATTAAATGAGTACTTTGCGTCAGTATTCACTAAAGAGAAGGACTTGGTGGATGATGAATCTGAGAAAGGATGTATAGATAGTTTGAGTCATGTTGAGATCAAAAAAGAGAAGATATTAGGGTTCTCGAGAAATATTAAGGTAGACAAGTCCCCAGGGCCTAATGGGATATACCCCAAAATACTGAGAGAGGCAAGGGAGGAAATTGCTGGGGCCTTGAGAGAAATCTTAGCATCTTCACTGGCTACAGAGAAGGTCCTAGAGCATTGGAGAATAGCCTATGTTATTCCTCTGTTTAAGAAGGATAGCAAGAATAATCCTGGTAATTACAGGCCAGCAAGCCTTACATCAGTTGCAGGGAAATTATTGGAGAGGATTCTTCAAAACAGCATTTACCCCCACTTGAAAATAAGTGGACATATTAGCGAGAAGCAACATGGTTTTGTGAAGCGGAGGTCATGTCTCACTAACTTGATCAAGATTTTCGAGGAAGTGATGAAGATGATTGATGAGGCTTATTCAGTGGATGTTGTCTACATGGATTTCAGCAAGTCCTTTGACAAGATCCCTCATGACAGACTGGTGTAGAAGGAGATCGGAGATGAGCTGGCAAGGTGGATACAGAACTTGCTCGATCGTAAAAGACAGGGGGTAGCAGTGGAAGGGTGTGTTTTTGAATGGAGGGCTGTGACAAGTGGCGTTCCTCAGGGATCAGTGCTGGGATCGTTGCTGTTTGTAATATACATAAATGATTTGGAGGAAAATGTAACGGGATTGATTAGTATGTTTGTGGATGACACTAAGATTGGTGGATTTGCAGATAACAATGAGGACATCAGAGGATACAGCAGGATATAGATCGGTTGGAGGCTTGGGTGGAGAGATGGCAGATGGAGTTTAATCCTGACAAATGTGAGGTAATGCATTTTGGAAGGTCTAATACTGGTAGGAAATATACAGTACATGGCAGAACCCTTAAGAGTATTGATAGGCAGGGGGGTCTGGGTCACTGAAAGCAAGTGCAGAAGATAGATAAGAAAGCATGCGGCATGCTTGCTTTCATCGGCTGGGGCATTAATATTAAAAATTGACAAGTCAAGTTGCAACTTTATAGAACTTTAGTTAGGCCACACTTGAAATATAATGTTCAATTCTGGTTGCCACACTACCAGAAAGGTGTGGAGGCTTTGGAGAGGGAACAGAAAAGATTTACCAGGATGTTGCCTGGTATGGTGGGTATTAGATAAGAGGAAAGGTTGGAGAAACTTGGTTTGTTCTCACTGGAATGATGAAGGTTGAGGGATGACCTGATAGAAGTCTACAAGATTATGAGAGGTATGGACAGAGTGGATAGTCAGAAGTAATTTCCCCAGGGTGGAAGAGTCAATTACTGGGAGATATAGATTTAAGGTGCGAGGGGCAAGGTTTAAAGGAGACGTATGAGGTAAGTTTTTCATGAAGAGGATGGTGGATGACTGGAACTTGCTACCGGGAGGCAGTGGAAGTAGATACGATGGTGAGTTTTAAGGGGCGTGTGGACAAATACGTGACTAGGGTAGGAATAGAGGGATAATGTCACGGGAGAGGGTTTTAGTTCAGTTGGGCAGCATGGTCAGTGCAGGTTTGGAGGGCCAAAGATCTGTTCCTGTGCTGTAATTTTCTTTGTTCTTTGTCTCTGACAATGGACCGACCTTCTCCAGGTAGGAGCTCACCAGGTTCATGAAGACAAATGGGATTCAGCATATCAGAATTGTACCATACCATCCAGCACTGAATGGTCTCACATAGAGAGCACTGCAGACTTTCAAAACTAGTTAACAAAATGGCTGGCAACTTCAATGGACAACAAGCTCCCCCATTGGTTAGTGGATCATGGGACAAAACCCCCAACCCTGGGGGAGGGAATGGTGGAAAAGGCACAAGAAGCTCAATGCAGAAGGCATGTCAACAGCAGCTGGGCGAGACAACTGGAGGCCAGTGAAAAGGTTTGGGTAAAGAATGATGCCAACCATCAGGGTGATTACCAGGAACAATTAACTCTCAGACAGGGCCAGTATCCTACAGAATATGTATGGGAGCGGTGTGAGGCTCAAAATGGTGTGAGGACACTGGCATGTCCTCCAGTGGGCTGAGAACTGAGGAAAATCCTCCCAGACCGGCCTCACCCAGCTATCCGTCACTCACAGTTAGGACCTCGGAGTCCATAATGGACATCGTGACCACTCCTCTGCCTCCCGAGGAAAAGAGAGAGTCAAAACTCGCATCGTTAGAGATGGGCATCTGTTCTATACACCGTGCCAACAGGATGAGCACTCAGTGCTGAAATGCTGCAAGAGACCCACGAGGGATGTGAACAACTAAGACTCCTTAGTCTTAAGGGGAGGAGGGGGGTAATGACCTCAATGAGGCCCATGAGGTTGGCCTCAGAGTATGAGCTCCCTGATTGAAGTAATGACTGCCTGCCTAATCAGGAAGTCACCTCTGTATATATGGTGTGTCAGAGTTACTGAAACTTTGGATTCTGATTTTCTAACTGGAGAACTCTTGGGAGTGGAATTGAATTTGTAAATAAAGGGAACCTGGTGAAGCGACACTGGCATCTGAGGAGTTATTTCACCCACCTTCCCCCTCTCCCCTTGCTCCTTTTTTCCCTTCCATTCCCTGGCACCCTCCGCCACCCCCACAACCTTTCCCTTCCCCCTCCCCTACTACACTCTGTGCACTCCCTGTTCTTTCTCAGTGCTGGTTGTGAAGCCTGTTTGTCGCCTTTGGACACCTTTATAGTTTCGGGCACATTTTGCCACTTGATGTCAGAGATAACAAGACCCTGATGTCTGTGTATAAATTTGATGTCAAATGATCACTCAGCATTTTTGAGCACATTGGAATACAAAAATTATATCAAATAATTTTATTTTCTCTATTTTCTCCCTCCTTTCAATTTACTGGTCATCATTTGCCTAAAACACAACCAATCCTCAGTATTACCACAACTGGAAATAATATAAGTTTTAATCTAATACTGTCATTAACTTCTGATTAGCCAATGGCTGGATTTCTTATCCCTGGATCTTTGTTTTTTGGTTTTTTGAAGCATTTCTTTAAAAGTTGCCACTGTTTCACCATCACTACTTTTTCATCAGTTTTCCTAACCTGGGCCGTCATATCTGTGCAATTGGTTTTACAAAGGTTCAGTCTCCTCATTGCAGGTTAATGGAGGTCACACACCATTCATGATGTCAGGGGTAGGTTCTTTACCCAGAGGGTGGTGAGGGACTGGAATGCCCTGCCAGCTGCAGTTGTAAATGCACCTAGTTTGGGGGCGTTTAAGAGATCTGTGGTTAGGTTTATGGATGAAAAGGGATTGGTTTAGGCTAGTGGGTCATTGTTTTGTAACTGGTCGGCGCAACATCGTGGGCCGAAGGGCCTGTTCTGCGCTGTAATGTTCTAATGTTCTAATGTTCATTCAAAACACAAGTGAAAGTGACTCTTAGCAGGTAAACCAAAAGAGGAAATGCGGGAACATCTCAGCAGATCTGGCAGCATCTGTAAGGAGAGAAATGAGCTGACGTTTCGAGTCCAAATGAACCTTTGTCAAAGCTGAAGCAGGTAAGGGCACAAAGCTGAGTCCTTTGCTGAGAACAGCACACTCAGCCTCAGAGAGGGGAATGTCGAAGGTTATAGTGAACACACGGCAAGGGCTGGGACTAGAAGAGATGGGGGTTGGAGGGATTGGGACTGGTGGAGGGGCCGTGGATGGGCAGTGATGTCGATGAGCTGTTGAAGTTTGGATTCCCTCACATCTGCAAGAAACAGAGAAGCTTTCTTGTTAAGACACCGAATGACGATACCAGTAAACCAGGTAAAGCAGCTACAGATTGAAGGAGTTTGAAGGGGTAATATCAGATATTAGTGAACGGAAAGGATCAGGATTATAAAAGATTGGGCAAATACCACACAGAGTTCAATAATCAATGCACGTGGAACCTTTCCAAAAACGTTTAATAAATTAAGGGTAACTGTCAGATATAAAAATTGCTCTGCAGTTGGTATAAGTTAAGGGAATAATTTACATTGAGGTAGGATGGACATGGAGGCTGCTGTGTCATGGTTTCCATGTTTTCCTGGTGAGAACGCAGACACAGGCGGTCCTGATGCGAATGAAATTCCACCTGATGAAATTGTTATCTCGTACCAGTGCATGGACATGGCTGTCAGTGGTGTCACAGTGAGAATTCCAGTGATGGCTGTCAATGCCCCGACACCCCTGTCTGGTGGGCTTCCTCTTCTTGCACGTGGTCTCAAAAAACATCTGTCGAATCAGTGTTCCATTCACGTAGAAATGTGACAGCACATTCACCTCTCGGCCCCGAATGTCCAGGGCCACTTCCTTATTCAAGACCCAGCGGTGTTCCTTGTCACACACTGAGAATTGACCCGAGTGTCTCACTCTCCCGGCATGCCGCTTCAGACGGGGGCTTAGGCTGCTTGCTGCTTGCCATGCTCTGGGATTCCTGGCTGCAAGCTCACCCAGGCATTCGCTCTGAAATCGAACTCGACTGGAATGAACCGGTCGCTTTCTGAATAAATCAGCTTCAACGGTGAGAGGCAGCACATCGTCCAAACTTGCACTGATCCTTCCAGCTAGGGGGTGAGTCTCCTGGGCACTGCCAGGGGGGGACCCAAGCCAAGTCTCCCCAGGGGTGGAGGGAAGTTTCAACATGGCATTGCCAATCATTGTTGCAGTCGGAATCACACTGAGATAAACAATAACAAAACTGCCAAAGGTGGACATCACTCACTCAGCTGGAAAAGAAAAGAAGACCAGTCAGAAACTTGAAGAATGTCCCTCACCCTGTGTACTTCTTCCTCACTCTATGTACACTCCACTCATCATCTGTACACCTCCCTAGCTCTGTGTACACCTCCCTCAATCTGTGCATACGGAATTCATCATCTGTACGTCTCCTTCACTATGTGTACATTCCACCCATCATCCGTACACCTCCCTCACTCTATGTACATCTGTGCATATTGAACTGAAATCACCACTTGCACATCTCCCTCACCCTGTGCACACGAAACTGTCACTCTGTGTGCACATCACTCATTGTGAGCAACAGGTAAAGATGCTGTTAACACATATATCTGTACACCATAGAAAAATAGCATAAAGTTAGGTAGACTGGATATAGTCAGGCACATTGATAACCCACATTATGGAAACAACTGTGATTTTAGTCACAAACATAGGGCATAAAATTCGCTGCTGCTAACAGAGCAATAGTCAGGGACAATAAAAAGACTGTCTGTGGTGTAGGTATAACACCAGATGTGTGGTGTGCAGTGAAGCATACACCACATCCTGAAGGAATGTACGAGGTCCAAGTTATAAAAAGCAAATGGTATACAAGATGTGTTGTTTCTACAACTAAGCATAAAAGGGGGAAAAAGGTCACTGAGATAGTCGGGACAGCAGTGATTAAGCTGGCAAAGGATTAATTACCGCCAATCTGAACTGGACATGTAACAGTATTGGATAAGATGGATGAGTTTACTAACGCACTCTTGTGATAACAGGAGACATTGTTAGATGGGGAGTAGAGGGGATGGGAACTTGGGGCACCTCGAGCCAATAGGGGAATGACAACACATAGATGGGACAGGGACCACCAATTAGGGGAGAACATCACATTGCAAAGCCATTACAATGCTTGTAAAAAAGTATAAAATGTGCTGCAAATCTATGTGAGGTGTGCCTGTTTTTTTGGACACCCGGTCTTGCAAGAACGTTAAATAAAATATCTTGCTCCTTCAGAACTTGACTTGACTAAATTGTTTGATTGTGAGCTGCGTTTCTCACACTTATCATCTGTATTCCTCTCTCACTCTCTGCGTATTGAACTGATTATCTGTACACCATCCTCACTGTGCATACTACACTCATCATCTGTACACCTCCCTCACTCTGTGTACACTCTGCTCATCATCTGTACACCTCCCTCACTCTGTGTACACTCTGCTCATCATCTGTACACCTTGCTCTCTCTGTGCATACTGAACTCATCATCTGTACACCTCCCTCACTCTGTGTACACCTCTCTCACTGTGTACACTCCACTCATCATCTGTACACCACTCTGACTCACTCTGCGCATACAGCACTCATCATCTATAAAACTCTCACTCGGTCTATACATCCCTCACTCTGTATACTCCTTCCCCACTTAGTGTACACCCCACTCATCATCTGTACACCTCCCTAACTCTGTGTACATCTCCCTCAATCTGTGAATACTGAATTCATCATTTGTACACCTCCCACACTTTGTGTACACATCCCTTTCTCTGTGTACACCTTCCTCACTCTTTGTACACTCCACTCATCATGTAAACACCTCCATAACTCTGTGTACACCTCCCTCAATCTGTGCATACTGAATTCATCATCTGTACACCTCCCTCACCCCGTGCATACTGAACTCATCATCTGTACGCCTCCTTTATTCTGTGTATACTCCACTCAACATCTGTATACCTCCTTCACACTGTGTATTCATCTCTCAGACTGTGTACACTCCACTCATCATTTGTACACTTTCCACACTGTATGCATACTGAACGCATCATTCATACACCTCGCTCAGTCAATATACATACCACTCATCATCTGTACGCCTCCCTCACTCTGTGCATACTGAACTCATCAATACACGTCCGTCACTGGGTACATCTGTGCATATTGAACTCATCATCTGTACACTTCCCTCATTCTGTGTATACCTCCCTCCCTCTGTGTATGCACCACTCATCATCTGTATTCCTCCCTCACTCTGTGCACACAGCACTCATCATCTGTAAACCTCCCTCACTCTGTGTACACCTCCCTCTCTCCGTGTACACCTTCCTCGCTCTGTGTACACTCCACTCATCATCTGTACACCTCCCTAGCTCTGTGTACACTCCACTCATTATCTGTACACCTTCCTCAAGGTATACTGAACTCATCATCTTAGAACATAAAAACATGAACCATACACACACATGGGACTATCTCAATAATTGGGCATCCCGCAGTTTGGACGTATCTGTGACTGTCTCAAATAGTGGCGCACTCTGAAGCATGGGCCCACCCGGGACTGTCTCAATAATGGAGAACCATAATCCTGAACTATACATACACTACGAACTTTCTCAATAATGGAGCATCCTGAACCATACACACACCTGGGACTGTCTCAATAATGGAGAACCATAATCCTGAACCATACATACACTAGGAACTTTCTCAATAATGGAGGGTCAAGAACCATACACACACCTGGGACTGTCTCAATAATGGAGCATCCTGAACCATACACACACCTGGGACTGTCTCAATAATGGAGCATCCTGAACCATACACACACCTGGAACTGTCTGAATAATGGAATGTACTGAATCGTATACACACCTGGACTGTCTCAAAGTTTGTGCATCCTGAACGTGTCCACTCCTGGGACTGTCTCAAAGGTGGAGTGTTGAGAACTGTTCACACATCTGGGACTTGCTCAAGAATGGAGCGTTGTGAACTGGATACATACATGTGACTTTCAAAAGTATAGAGCATTCCAAATTGTACACAAACCTGGGACTGCCTCAAGAATGGAGCAAACTGAAATGTACACACACACACACATTGGGATGTCACAATAAAGGAGCATCCTGAACCATACACACACATGGGACCCTCTTAATATTGGAGAGTTCTGTAATATACACATATCTGGGGCTGTCTGGCTAATGGATTTTCCAGAATATTACACACACAGTTGGGACTATGGATATTGGAGCATCCTAAATCATACACATACCTAGGACTGTCTCAATGGCAGAACTTCCTGAACTGTGCACACACTTGATACTATTTCAATAAAAGAGCTTCTTGAACCATATACACACCAGTGACTGTCTCAATAATGAAGAGTCCTCAACCGTAACCACACATGGATTATCTCAATAATGGAGGGTCCAGAACCATACACACATCTGAGACTGTTTCAATAATGGAGCATTCTGAACCTTACACCTGGGGCTATCTGGCTAATGGAGTGTCCTGAACAGCACACACACCTGGCTCTGCCTCAATATTGGAGTGTTCTGAGCTGTGGACACACCAGGGACAGTCTGGCAAATGGAGCTTCCTGAACAGGACACACACATGGGACTGACCCAACAATGGATTGTCTTGAACCATACACATGGCTGGATTGTCTGGATAGTGAAGCATCCAGAACCATACATACAACTGGGAACATCTCCATAACAGAATGTCCTGAACCAAACACACATGAGAACATAAGAATTAGGAACAGGAGTAGGTCATCTGACCCCTCGAGCCTGCTCCGCCATTCAATAACATCATGGCTGATCTTTTTGTGGACTCAGTTCTACTCACCCGCCCACTCACTATAACCCTTAATTCCTTCACTGTTCAAAACTTTATCTATCCTTGCCTTAAAAACATTCAATGAGATAACCTCACTGGACAGGGAATTCCACAGATTCACAACCCTTTGTGTGAAGAAGTTCCTCCTCAACTCAATCCTAAATCTGCTCCTTAGTCCCAGGTGTGTGGGACTGTCTCAATAATGGAACATCCTGAATCGTACGCACGCCTGGGACTGTCTCAATAACGGAGCATCCTCAACTGTGATAATAACTGATAGCTGTCTTAATAGTGGAGCACCCTGAGCCATACACACACATGGGACTCTCTCAATAGTGCAATGTCATGATCCATACACACACCTGTAACTCTCAATAATGGAGTGTGCTAAAATGTATACACACACCTGTGACTCGCTTTATATTGGAGCGTCCTGAACCGTTTACATACCTGGGATCTGCTCACTAATTGAGCGTCCAGAACTGTAGACACACCTGGGAATGCCTCAATAATGGAGCATCCTGAACCATACACATACCTGGAACTGTCTCAATAATGGAGCATCCTGAACCATATACACACCTGGGGCAGTCTCAATAATGGAGTATCCAGAACGGTACACATGCCTAGGACTCTGTTGATATTGGAGAGTTCTAAACCCTACACACACGTCTGGGAATGTCTCAATAACAGATCATCCAGAAGCTTACACAATCCTGAGACTGTGTCAATAATGGAGCTTCCTGAATCATACACACACCTGAGACTGCCTCAAAGTAGAAGCATCCTGAACCGGATGCGTGGCTGGGACTGAGCATCCTGAACCATACACACACCTGGAACTGTCTCAATATTGGAGCATCCTGAACCATACACACACATGGGACTTTCCCAATAATGGAGCATCCTGAACCATGCACACACCTGGAACAGTCTCAATATTGGAGCATCCTGAACCATACACACACCTGGAACTGTCTCAATATTGGAGCATCCTGAACCATACACACACCTGGAACTGTCTCAATATTGGAGCAGCCTGAACCATACACACACCTGGAACTGTCTCAATATTGGAGCGTCCTGAACCACACAGACACCTGGGACTGTCTCAATATTGGAGCATTCATAACCATACACACACCTGGAACTGTCTCAATATTGGAGCATCCTGAACCATACAGACACCTGGGACTGTCTCAATATTGGAGCATTCATAACCATACACACACCTGGAACTGTCTCAATATTGGAGCATCCTGAACCATACACACACCTGGAACTCTCTCAATAATGGAGCATACTGAACCATACACACACCTGGAACTGTCTTAATAATGGAGCATCCTGAACCATACACACACCTGGGACTTTCCCAATAATGCAGCATCCTGAACCATACACACACCTGGGACTGTCTCAATATTGGAGCATACTGAACCATCCACACACCTGGAACTGTCTCAATAATGGATCATTCATAACCATACACACACCTGGAACTGTCTCAATATTGGAGCATCCTGAGCCATACAGACACCTGGGACTGTCTCAATAATGGAGCATCCTGAACCATACACACACCTGGAACTGTCTCAATATTGGAGCATCCTGAACCATACAGACACCTGGGACTGTCTCAATATTGGAGCAGCCTGAACCATACACACACCTGGAACTGTCTCAATATTGGAGCATCCTGAACCATACAGACACCTGGGACTGTCTCAATAATGGAGCATCCTGAACCATACAGACACCTGGGACTGTCTCAATATTGGAGCAGCCTGAACCACACACACACCTGGAACTGTCTCAATATTGGAGCATCCTGAACCATACACACACCTGGGACTGTCTCAATAATGGAGCATCCTGAACCATACACACACCTGGGACTGTCTCAATAATGGAGCATCCTGAACCATACACACACCTGGAACTGTCTCAATATTGGAGCATCCTGAACCATACACACACCTGGAACTGTCTCAATATTGGAGCATCCTGAACCATACACACACCTGGAACTGTCTCAATATTGGAGCATCCAGAACCATACACACACCTGGGACTTTCCCAATAATGGAGCATACTGAACCATACACACACCTGGGACTGTCTCAATATTGGAGCATCCTGAACCATACACACACCTGGGACTGTCTCAATATTGGAGCATTCATAACCATACACACACCTGGAACTGTCTCAATATTGGAGCATTCATAACCATACACACACCTGGAACTGTCTCAATATTGGAGCATCCTGAACCATACACACACCTGGGACTGTCTCAATATTGGAGCATCCTGAACCATACACACACCTGGAACTGTCTCAATATTGGAGCATCCTGAACCATACACACATCTGGGACTGTCTTAATAATGGAGCATCCTGAACCATACACACACCTGGGACTGTCTTAATAATGGAGCATCCTGAACCATACACACACCTGGGACTGTCTCAATATTGGAGCAGCCTGAACCATACACACACCTGGATCTATCTCAATATTGGAGCAGCCTGAACCATATACACACCTGGAACTGTCTTAATAATGGAGCGCCCTGAACCATACACACACCTGGAACTGTCTCAATATTGGAGCATCCTGAACCATACACACACCTGGGACTGTCTTAATAATGGAGCATCCTGAACCATACACACACCTGGGACTGTCTCAATATTGGAGCATCCTGAACCATACACACACCTGGGACTGTCTCAATATTGGAGCATCCTGAACCATACACACACCTGGAACTGTCTCAATATTGGAGCAGCCTGAACCATACACACACCTGGGACTGTCTCAATAATGGAGCAGCCTGAACCATACACATACCTGGGACTGTCTCAATAATGGAGCATCCTGAACCATACACACACCTGGGACTGTCTCAATAATAGAGCGTCCTGAACCATACACACACCTGGGACTGTCTCAATATTGGAGCATCCTGAACCATACACACACCTGGGAGTGTCTGAATAATGGAGCAGCCTGAACCATACACACACCTGGAACTGTCTCAATAATGGAGCGTCCTGAACCATACACACACCTGGGACTGTCTCAATATTGGAGCAGCCTGAACCATACATACACCTGGAACTGTCTCAATAATGGAGCAGCCTGAACCATACACACACCTGGAACTGTCTCAATAATGGAGCAGCCTGAACCATACACACACCTGGAACTGTCTCAATAATGGAGCATCCTGAACCATACACACACCTGGAACTGTCTCAATATTGGATCATTCATAACCATACACACACCTGGAACTGTCTCAATATTGGAGCATCCTGAACCATACACACACCTGGGACTGTCTCAATAATAGAGCGTCCTGAACCATACACACACCTGGGACTGTCTCAATATTGGAGCATCCTGAAGCATACACACACCTGGGACTGTCTCAATATTGGAGCATCCTGAACCATACACACACCTGGGACTGTCTCAATAATGGAGCATCCTGAACCATACACACACCTGGGACTGTCTCAATAATAGAGCGTCCTGAACCATACACACACCTGGGACTGTCTCAATATTGGAGCATCCTGAACCATACACACACCTGGGAGTGTCTGAATAATGGAGCAGCCTGAACCATACACACACCTGGAACTGTCTCAATAATGGAGCGTCCTGAACCATACACACACCTGGGACTGTCTCAATATTGGAGCATCCTGAACCATACAGACACCTGGAACTGTCTCAATAATGGAGCGTCCTGAACCATACACACACCTGGAACTGTCTCAATAATGGAGCATCCTGAACCATACACACACCTGGAACTGTCTCAATATTGGAGCATCCTGAACCATACACACACCTGGGACTGTCTGAATATTGGAGCATCCTGAACCATACACACACCTGGGACTGTCTCAATAATGGAGCATCCTGAACCATACACACACCTGGAACTGTCTCAATATTGGAGCATCCTGAACCATACACACACCTGGGACTGTCTGAATATTGGAGCATCCTGAACCATACACACACCTGGGACTGTCTCAATAATGGAGCGTCCTGAACCATACACACACCTGGAACTGTCTCAATAATGGAGCATCCTGAACCATACACACACCTGGAACTGTCTCAATATTGGAGCATCCTGAACCATACACACACCTGGGACTGTCTGAATATTGGAGCATCCTGAACCATACACACACCTGGAACTGTCTCAATAGTGGAGCGTCCTGAACCATACACACACCTGGAACTGTCTCAATAATGGAGCAGCCTGAACCATACATACACCTGGAACTGTCTCAATAATGGAGCAGCCTGAACCATACACACACCTGGAACTGTCTCAATAATGGAGCAGCCTGAACCATACACACACCTGGAACTGTCTCAATAATGGAGCATCCTGAACCATACACACACCTGGAACTGTCTCAATATTGGATCATTCATAACCATACACACACCTGGAACTGTCTCAATATTGGAGCATCCTGAACCATACACACACCTGGGACTGTCTCAATAATGGAGCATACTGAACCATACACACACCTGGAACTGTCTCAATAATGGAGCGTCCTGAACCATACACACACCTGGAACTGTCTCAATATTGGAGCAGCCTGAACCATACACACACCTGGAACTGTCTCAATATTGGATCATTCATAACCATACACACACCTGGAACTGTCTCAATATTGGAGCATCCTGAACCATACACACACCTGGGACTGTCTCAATAATGGAGCATACTGAACCATACACACACCTGGGACTTTCCCAATATTGGATCATTCATAACCATACACACACCTGGGACTGTCTCAATAATGGAGCGTCCTGAACCATACACACACCTGGAACTGTCTCAATAATGGAGCATCCTGAACCATACACACACCTGGGACTGTCTCAATATTGGAGCATCCTGAACCATACACACACCTGGAACTGTCTCAATATTGGATCATTCATAACCATACACACACCTGGAACTGTCTCAATATTGGAGCATCCTGAACCATACACACACCTGGAACTGTCTTAATAATGGAGCATCCTGAACCATACACACACCTGGAACTGTCTCAATAATGGAGCATCCTGAACCACACACACACCTGGAACTGTCTCAATAATGGAGCATCCTGAACCATACACACACCTGGAACTGTCTCAATATTGGATCATTCATAACCATACACACACCTGGAACTGTCTCAATATTGGAGCATCCTGAACCATACACACACCTGGAACTGTCTTAATAATGGAGCATCCTGAACCATACACACACCTGGAACTGTCTCAATAATGGAGCATCCTGAACCATACACACACCTGGAACTGTCTCAATAATGGAGCAGCCTGAACCATACAAACACCTGGGACTGTCTTAATATTGGAGCATCCTGAACCATACACACACCTGGAACTGTCTCAATATTGGATCATTCATAATCATACACACACCTGGAACTGTCTCAATATTGGAGCATCCTGAACCATACACACACCTGGAACTGTCTGAATAATGGAGCATCCTGAACCATACACACACCTGGAACTGTCTGAATAATGGAGCATCCTGAACCATACACACACCTGGAACTGTCTTAATATTGGAGCATCCTGAACCACACACGCACCTGGGACTGTCTCTATAATGGAGCATCCTGAACCATACACACACCTGGAACTGTCTAAATATTGGAGCATCCTGAACCATACACACACCTGGAACTGTCTCAATATTGGAGCATCCTGAACCATACACACACCTGGAACTGTCTCAATAATGGAGCAGCCTGAACCATACACACACCTGGGACTGTCTCAATAATGGAGCATCCTGAACCATACACACACCTGGAACTGTCTCAATATTGGAGCATCCTGAACCATACACACACCTGGGACTTTCCCAATAATGGAGCATCCTGAACCATACACACACCTGGAACTGTCTCAATATTGGAGCATCCTGAACCATACACACACCTGGAACTGTCTCAATATTGGAGCATCCTGAACCATACACACACCTGGAACTGTCTCAATATTGGAGCATCCTGAACCATACACACACCTGGGACTTTCCCAATAATGGAGCACCCTGAACCATACACACACCTGGAACTGTCTCAATATTGGAGCAGCCTGAACCATACACACACCTGGGACTTTCCCAATAATGGAGCATCCTGAACCATACACACACCTGGAACTGTCTCAATAATGGAGCATCCTGAACCATACACACACCTGGGACTGTCTCAATATTGGAGCATCCTGAACCATACACACACCTTGAACTGTCTCAATATTGGAGCATCCTGAACCATACACACACCTGGAACTGTCTGAATAATGGAGCATCCTGAACCATGCACACACCTGGGACTTTCCCAATATTGGAGCATCCTGAACCATACACACACCTGGAACTGTCTTAATAATGGAGCATCCTGAACCATACACACACCTGGAACTGTGTCAATATTGGATCATTCATAACCATACACACACCTGGAACTGTCGCAATATTGGAGCATCCTGAACCATACACACACCTGGAACTGTCTCAATAATGGAGCACCCTGAACCATACACACACCTGGAACTGTCTCAATATTGGAGCATCCTGAACCATACACACACCTGGGACTTTCCCAATAATGGAGCATCCTGAACCATGCACACACCTGGAACTGTCTCAATATTGGAGCATCCTGAACCATACACACACCTGGAACTGTCTCAATATTGGAGCATCCTGAACCATACACACACCTGGGACTTTCCCAATAATGGAGCAGCCTGAACCATACACACACCTGGAACTGTCTCAATAATGGAGCATCCTGAACCATACACACACCTGGGACTGTCTGAATAATGGAGCGTCCTGAACCATACACACACCTGGAACTGTCTCAATAATGGAGCATCCTGAACCACACACACCTGGAACTGTCTCAATATTGGAGCATCCTGAACCATACACACACCTGGGACTGTCTCAATATTGGAGCATCCTGAACCATACACACACCTGGGACTGTCTGAATAATGGAGCGTCCTGAACCATACACACACCTGGAACTGTCTTAATAATGGAGCGTCCTGAACCATACACACACCTGGAACTGTCTCAATAATGGAGCATACTGAACCATACACACACCTGGGACTGTCTGAATAATGGAGCGTCCTGAACCATACACACACCTGGAACTGTCTCAATATTGGAGCATCCTGAACCATACACACACCTGGGACTGTCTGAATAATGGAGCGTCCTGAACCATACACACACCTGGAACTGTCTCAATATTGGAGCATCCTGAACCATACACACACCTGGGACTGTCTGAATAATGGAGCGTCCTGAACCATACACACACCTGGGACTGTCTGAATAATGGAGCGTCCTGAACCATACACACACCTGGGACTGTCTCAATATTGGAGCATCCTGAACCATACACACACCTGGGACTGTCTGAATAATGGAGCGTCCTGAACCATACACACACCTGGAACTGTCTCAATATTGGAGCATCCTGAACCATATACACACCTGGGACTGTCTGAATAATGGAGCGTCCTGAACCATACACACACCTGGAACTGTCTTAATAATGGAGCGTCCTGAACCATACACACACCTGGAACTGTCTCAATAATGGAGCATCCTGAACCATACACACACCTGGAACTGTCTCAATAATGGAGCATCCTAAACCATACACACACCTGGAACTGTCTCAATATTGGAGCATCCTGAACCATACACACACCTGGAACTGTCTCAATATTGGAGCATCCTGAACCATACACACACCTGGAACTGTCTCAATATTGGAGCATCCTGAACCATACACACACCTGGGACTTTCCCAATAGAACATAGAACATAGAATATTACAGCACAAACAGGCCCTTCGGCCCTCGAGTTGCGCCAATCGCATCAACCCCATCAATCTATAGACCTATAGACCTATCTATAATGGAGCATCCTGAACCATGCACACACCTGGAACTGTCTCAATATTGGAGCATCCTGAACCATACACACACCTGGGACTTTCCCAATAGAACATAGAACATAGAATATTACAGCACAAACAGGCCCTTTGGCCCTCGAGTTGCGCCGATCGCATCAACCCCATCAATCTATAGACCTATAGACCTATCTATAATGGAGCATCCTGAACCATGCACACACCTGGAACTGTCTCAATATTGGAGCATCCTGAACCATACACACACCTGGAACTGTCTCAATATTGGAGCATCCTGAACCATACACACACCTGGAAATGACTCAATAATGGAGCATCCTAAACCATACACACACCTGGGACTGTCTCAATAATGGAGCGTCCTGAACCATACACACACCTGGAAATGACTCAATATTGGAGCATCCTGAACCATACACACACCTGGAACTGTCCCAATATTGGAGCATCCTGAACCATACACACACCTGGGACTGTCTCAATAATGGAGCGTCCTGAACCATACACACACCTGGAACTGTCTCAATAATGGAGCGTCCTGAACCATACACACACCTGGAACTGTCTCAATATTGGAGCATCCTGAACCATACACACACCTGGGACTTTCCCAATAATGGAGCAGCCTGAACCATACACACACCTGGAACTGTCTCAATAATGGAGCATCCTGAACCATACACACACCTGGGACTGTCTGAATAATGGAGCGTCCTGAACCATACACACACCTGGAACTGTCTCAATAATGGAGCATCCTGAACCACACACACCTGGAACTGTCTCAATATTGGAGCATCCTGAACCATACACACACCTGGGACTGTCTCAATATTGGAGCATCCTGAACCATACACACACCTGGGACTGTCTGAATAATGGAGCGTCCTGAACCATACACACACCTGGAACTGTCTTAATAATGGAGCGTCCTGAACCATACACACACCTGGAACTGTCTCAATAATGGAGCATACTGAACCATACACACACCTGGGACTGTCTGAATAATGGAGCGTCCTGAACCATACACACACCTGGAACTGTCTCAATATTGGAGCATCCTGAACCATACACACACCTGGGACTGTCTGAATAATGGAGCGTCCTGAACCATACACACACCTGGAACTGTCTCAATATTGGAGCATCCTGAACCATACACACACCTGGGACTGTCTGAATAATGGAGCGTCCTGAACCATACACACACCTGGGACTGTCTGAATAATGGAGCGTCCTGAACCATACACACACCTGGGACTGTCTCAATATTGGAGCATCCTGAACCATACACACACCTGGGACTGTCTGAATAATGGAGCGTCCTGAACCATACACACACCTGGAACTGTCTCAATATTGGAGCATCCTGAACCATATACACACCTGGGACTGTCTGAATAATGGAGCGTCCTGAACCATACACACACCTGGAACTGTCTTAATAATGGAGCGTCCTGAACCATACACACACCTGGAACTGTCTCAATAATGGAGCATCCTGAACCATACACACACCTGGAACTGTCTCAATAATGGAGCATCCTAAACCATACACACACCTGGAACTGTCTCAATATTGGAGCATCCTGAACCATACACACACCTGGAACTGTCTCAATATTGGAGCATCCTGAACCATACACACACCTGGAACTGTCTCAATATTGGAGCATCCTGAACCATACACACACCTGGGACTTTCCCAATAGAACATAGAACATAGAATATTACAGCACAAACAGGCCCTTCGGCCCTCGAGTTGCGCCAATCGCATCAACCCCATCAATCTATAGACCTATAGACCTATCTATAATGGAGCATCCTGAACCATGCACACACCTGGAACTGTCTCAATATTGGAGCATCCTGAACCATACACACACCTGGGACTTTCCCAATAGAACATAGAACATAGAATATTACAGCACAAACAGGCCCTTTGGCCCTCGAGTTGCGCCGATCGCATCAACCCCATCAATCTATAGACCTATAGACCTATCTATAATGGAGCATCCTGAACCATGCACACACCTGGAACTGTCTCAATATTGGAGCATCCTGAACCATACACACACCTGGAACTGTCTCAATATTGGAGCATCCTGAACCATACACACACCTGGAAATGACTCAATAATGGAGCATCCTAAACCATACACACACCTGGGACTGTCTCAATAATGGAGCGTCCTGAACCATACACACACCTGGAAATGACTCAATATTGGAGCATCCTGAACCATACACACACCTGGAACTGTCCCAATATTGGAGCATCCTGAACCATACACACACCTGGGACTGTCTCAATAATGGAGCGTCCTGAACCATACACACACCTGGAACTGTCTCAATAATGGAGCGTCCTGAACCATACACACACCTGGAACTGTCTCAATATTGGAGCATCCTGAACCAGACACACACCTGGAACTGTCTCAATATTGGAGCATCCTGAACCATACACACACCTGGGACTTTCCCAATAATGGAGCATCCTGAACCATACACACACCTGGGACTGTCTCAATAATGGAGCACCCTGAACCATACACACACCTGGGACTTTCCCAATATTGGAGCATCCTGAACCATACACACACCTGGGACTTTCCCAATAATGGAGCATCCTGAACCATACACACACCTGGGACTGTCTCAATAATGGAGCATCCTGAACCATACACACACCTGGGACTTTCCCAATATTGGAGCATCCTGAACCATACACACACCTGGGACTGTCTGAATAATGGAGCATCCTGAACCATACACACACCTGGGACTTTCCCAATAATGGAGCATCCTGAACCATACACACACCTGGGACTGTCTCAATAATGGAGCATCTTGAACCATACACACACCTGGGACTTTCCCAATATTGGAGCATCCTGAACCATACACACACCTGGGACTGTCTCAATAATGGAGCATCCTGAACCATACACACACCTGGGACTTTCCCAATAATGGAGCATCCTGAACCATACACACACCTGGGACTTTCCCAATAATGGAGCATCCTGAACCATACACACACCTGGGACTTTCCCAATAATGGAGCATCCTGAACCATACACACACCTGGGACTTTCCCAATATTGGAGCATCCTGAACCATACACACACCTGGAACTGTCTCAATAATGGAGCATCCTGAACCATACACACACCTGGAACTGTCTCAATAATGGAGCATCCTGAACCATACACACACCTGGGACTGTCTCAATAATGGAGCATCCTGAACCATACACACACCTGGAACTGTCTCAATAATGGAGCATCCTGAACCATACACACACCTGGAACTGTCTCAATATTGGAGCATCCTGAACCATACACACACCTGGGACTGTCTCAATATTGGAGCATCCTGAACCATACACACACCTGGGACTGTCTCAATAATGGAGCATCCTGAACCATACACACACCTGGGACTTTCCCTATAATGGAGTATCCTGAACCATACACACACCTGGGACTTTCCCTGTAATGGAGTATCCTGAACCATACACACACCTGGGACTTTCCCTGTAATGGAGTATCCTGAACCATACACACACCTGGGACTTTCCCTGTAATGGAGTATCCTGAACCATACACGTACTGGAGCTGTCTCAAAATTGGATCATTCTGAACTGAACAGATGCCAGGGACTGTCTCAATAATGCAGCGGCCAGAACCATACACACATCTAGGACTGTCTTAAAATTTGAGTTGTGGAAGTTAGGTTATAACAATTGTGAATATTAATGTTTCATAATTGTAAATAAAATCTCGGTCGAGTAATAGGAAATGATTATTAGCCAAACACGACCTTCAGACAGGTCTTCAGTAAGGCCAACACTGACAAATGCAGCATGAGCGAGTATATCTAAAACCTTTTCCATAAACACTGCATTCCAGGTCAGGACAGCAGGATGAAAACAAAGTACAAGTTACCATGGTGATCACCAAATAATAAGATATTATGCTAATGGTTTTCTATTGGATAAGAAAGGGCAAAAGGGCTATGAGATGATTGGTGGATATGTATGTCAATGAAAGATATGAAAAATCTCTTGTTCCTGATTTGCTGTAATTGACTGTAACTGCTGAGCTGTTTCCCTGTGACCTCCGAGCTGCTCCGGTCATTCAGTGTTGGCCTTTGAGGATTTCCCTTGCGCACCAGTAATTAAAGAGGTTGTATTGGATGCATGATGTCCAGCGCTGTTTGTGTTTAGAATCGACTGAGTGCCTTTAGATTGCCCAAGAGAACGCAAACAATTTTTAGAGGTTCCACTGAGATTAAAAACCCCTGGAGTGTCTACACAGGAAGGAAGCGTGGTGCCTCGCTGACCAAGGGCTCGGAGACTGTGGCTGCCTGAGTTTTGGGCATTGAGCCAATTTGGCCAGGGGCATGCATACATTGTCTTGTGTGGGCATTACCAGGGCAAGCATGCGGTGAAGCTTCAAGTCTCTTGAGGGTACAGCTAAGGGTTGGGGGTTGGGCCCCCTGCATAGGCATTTTTTCAGGTTTTGAGTCCATGGAAAATCGTGGTCCCAATTTGATTGATTACCTGATTCCAAATTGATTCAGATCTTTATGCTGTTATACCCTTTTCTGCCACTTGATGGCGCTGATCTAGATGATGTCACGCTGTTTGAATCATAAGTATGTAACCCTTGTTAGCCTTTTTCATTAGTATTGAATGCCTGTCTGTGTGTTGGTTTTTTTGTCTGTCTGTGTGTAGTAACCGTGTCCCACGCCGGTTGGCAGGATAGAACAAATTCCCTCTTTGATCATGGGAAATTCATTAGGGAAAGCGTATGAGCCTCCTTCAAGGAGACCACATTGAGACTTTGGGATGTGAGTTAAGAGCAGTGGTGTAGCTGGGGAGGGGGTGCAGGAGGGAGTGTGCTCCCTCTGAGCACATGTTTCAGAAGTGGCGCCTTTTATACTCACTAACTCCCACCCACACCCAACCCCCTGACTGATAGCTTGATAAACCAATCAGGAGAATGACTCCTCACTCACTAACTGACAGGTTTACAGAGAGGCTGGAACCTTTATTGGGAATGTACATAACCTAGGAACTGAATGGCAGAAACACCCAAGTAGAGTGCAGTGAGATGAGCCGATAAACACACCAGTAATTGTTTGTTAATTACACTGTATCTTTTAATTCTGTTACAAAGTTGAGCCAGAAGTTATGAAGTTGAAATGTCCCATTTCTCTGTTGAAATTAACTAGCTGTGGAGAACACTAGGTTACAGGGTTGTAAACTGGACAGTATTGCAGTTGATAAGGAGGATGTGCTAGATATTCTTGAGGGTTTGAAAATAGATAAGTCCCCTGGGCCAGACGGGATTTACCCTAGGATTCTCTGGGAGGCAAGAGAGGTGATTGCAGAACCTCTGGCTCTGATCTTCAGGTCGTCGTTGGTCTCTGGTATAGTACCGGAAGATTGGAGTTCAGCAAATGTTGTCCCATTGTTTAAGAAAGGGAACAGAGACTTCCCCGGGAATTATAGACCGATGAGTCTTACTTCTGTTGTGGGTAAGGTTTTAGAAAAAATTATTAGGGGTAGGATTTATAGTTATTTGGAGAGTACTGAATTGATTGGAGACAATCAGCATGGTTTTGTGGAGGGTGGGTCGTGCCTTACTAACCTTATTGAGTTTTTTGAGAAAGTGACCAAAGAGGTGGATGGGGGTAAGGCAGTTGACGTGGTATATATGGACTTTAGTAAGGCGTTTGATAAGGTTCACCATGGAAGGCTTCTGCAGAAAATGCAGATGTATGGGATTGGGGGTGATCTAGGTAATTGGATCAGGAATTGGCTAGCAGATAGGAGACAGAGGGTGGTGGTTGATGGTAAATATTCGTCATGGAGTTCAGTTACGAGTGGTGTGTCTCAGGGATCTGTTTTGGGGCCACTGCTGTTTGTAATTTTTATAAATGATCTGGATGCGGGTATGGTTGGGTGGATTAGTAAATTTGCTGATGACACCAAAGTCGGAGGTGTGGTAGATAGTGAGGAAGGGTGTCTTAGTTTACAGGGGGACTTGGACTAGTTGCAGAGCTGGGCCGAGAGGTGGCGGATGGAGTTTAATGTGGAAAAAGTGTGAGGTAATTCACTTTGGCAGGAATAACAGATGTGTAGAGTATAGGACTAACGGTAGGACTCTGAATAGTGTGGATGAACAGAGGGATCTAGGTGTATGTGTACATAGATCCTTGAAAGTTGGGAATCAAGTGGATCAGCGACAGGCCCCTCAGGATTCATAGCAGCTGCATCTCCAAGAACCCTCATCTCACCCCGAACCAGATCCCAGGCATCCCCACCCCCACCCCCACCCCCTCCAGCCCCCTGCACTGGTGCGACAATTGCCCCTCCGTGCCTTTCCTGGACCCCAAGGAACATCCTTAGTTTTTTTTCTCTAGGCTGTATTTTAATAGTCCAGCCTCTAAATGTGCATTGGCAGAGGATATATAGCATGGTACAGGAACCTGATAAGGACGTATTATGTAGGGAAGTTTTGCTCAGTGTTCATGAATTGTTTGAGTATATCTCAAAACACTGGAATGTCAGTGCTTGTAAATATTCTTGTACCGGGATTGCACCCTGATCTGAAGAAAATGCTTGCAATGACTTGTGTTGGGTAGGAGGGAAGACAGGATCTACCCAAGCTTGTTAAAGCCCCCCAGCACTCTTAACACCAGTTCCAATACCAGAAGCCAAAACTGAGAAGTAAAATTACAGATTACACATTATCCATTTGGGGTAGAGGTGGAGGATGCAGGCTGGGGATAAGGCTGTCAGCTGGCCGAGGCAGCAACACAAGTGCCTGTTTCCCCTGCGGTTTCCAGGGACACTGGTCCCGAGACCATATCCTGAGGTCTTCAGCTGCGCTATCCCAGCCTTCCCTACCGCCTGCACCCCCAATAACTCCCTGTTCCATGCATCGGCATTTAATTTAGCCATAAATGTCAATATGTGACTGCTGTTTAAAATATTGTTGAATTTACTTGTATAATTTGCTATGTAATGTTATTCCTGTGATAGCATTTTTTGCTTTTTGCTTGTTTTGATTTTCTTGAGCCTGTGAAGCTTCAGTTTTGTTGTGTTGGTATCAGTACCCAGTATTGTTCTGGAATTTCCATTCGCTAGCTGCCAGCAAAGTCTGTCTTCATTTTCGTAACAATAACTCTGCAGGGTTTATGAAATTGTAATCTAACACAACTGGCAATTTATTTTGCTGTTTACTTTAATTCTTGCATTTGATGTATGTAATTTCATCTTTTTCATGTATGAACATATGTTTATAACTGCTGCGACAGAAAGGACTATGCTTTAACGATGACAGTAAGGAAAAACCTGCAGTCATTTGGGGGATGGGGTTGCTCAGTAAATTGGCTATTCAGATCCCCATGGGAATCATAACTATATCCTAATCTCTAATATAAAACATAAGTACAGGATGGTAGCACAGTGGTTAGCACTGTTGCTTCACAGCTTCAGGGATCTGTGTTCGATTCCCGGCTCGGGTCACTGTCTGTGTGGAGTTTGCACATTCTCCTCGTGTCTGCGTGGGTTTCTTCCGGGTGCTCCAGTTTCCTCCCACAGTCCAAAGATGTGCGGGTTAGGTTGATTGGCCATGCTAAAATTGCCCTTAGTGTCCTGAGATGCATAGGTTAGAGGGATTAGTGGGTAAATATATAGGGATAAGGGTGTAGGCCTGGGTGGGATTGTGGTCGGTGCAGACTTGATGGGCCAAATGGCCTCTTTCTGTACTGTAGGGATTCTAGATTCTAATACAGAAATAAATAATCAGAGTAAATAAATTAGTTTTAAAAGTATAAGACCAATTAAATGGAAGATGCCAAAATTAAGAGAATGGGCTCGTTGGGCCGAAGGGCCTGTTTCCCGTGCTGGGTTGTTCTTTGTTCTTTGTTCTGTTCTTTTATTAATTGGAACTAGTTGCCATAATGTTTATTAGTTTGTCTCAAAAGTTCAGAGTGCCACTGCTACAAAGATTCTATCAAATATTTGCATGGATTCCCAAATGTGCTGAAATCAGCCATCCCCTGAAGGACCTCGCTCTCCCCTTAGCCCCTGACAATGTCCTCTGGGACTCTTTTCTCCCCCAACAAAATGGGGATCACTTAACAGAGAGGAGAGAGAGCTGCCAAAGGCTAGCACTGGATCGAACAACTCAAAGCATAGCCTGGATCAAGCTAACTAAACATCGATCTGTGTCCACAATAACTTATATTGTTGAAAGCTGCGCGCAGGCACAACTTGCTTCAATGGCCATGAGCAAGCTTGTTTACCTTACATTGTACTTCCAAAGAATGCTGCGAGATTCCCAGGCTGGATCCAGAATTCCAGGCTGATGTGGCCAAATTAGCTTAAAGCAGAGCACAATTAGTTAAATAAGACAGAAATGCCTTGAAATGAAGCCTTTTAACTGGGCAAATAAGCCGTGGTAATAAGCCTTGGATAACGAAGGAGGTGAAGGAAAGTGTGAAATTAAAAGCGGAGGAATTTAGAGTAGCGAAGAGGAGTGGGCGAGAAGAGGATTGGGAGAGGTTTAAATGTCAACAAAGATTGACAAAGAAGTTGATAAAGGAGGGTAGGAGAAACTATGAAGCTGGGCTAGCACTTAATATAAAAAAGGATAGCAAGAATTTTTATAAATATATAAAAAGGAAGAGGCTGGCTAGGGTGAACATTGGTCCTTTAGAGGATGAGAAAGGGGAGCTAGTGGTAGGGGATGGGGATATGGCTCAGGTATTGAATAACTTTTTTGTTTCCGTCTTCACGGAGGAGGACGTGAATAATTTGCCGGGTGTTAGTGATGGAAAGGTGGTAGGACTGGAGGGTCTTAATGACATTACTGTTACTAGAGAGGCGGTGCTCGACAGACTGGAGGGGCTGATTGTGGACAAGTCCCCAGGACCGGATGGAATGCATCCGAGGGTTCTGAAAGAAATGGCGGAGGTTATAGTGGATGCATTGGTGGTTATTTTCCAGACGTCGCTGGATTCCGGGGAAGTGCCGGAAGATTGGAAAACGGCTAATGTTACGCCGTTGTTTAAGAAGGGTGCCAGGCAAAAGGCAGGGAATTATAGGCCGGTTAGTTTAACGTCTGTGGTAGGTAAAATGTTAGAATCCGTCATTAAAGAGGAAATTGCGAGGCATCTTGAAGGAAATTGCTTGATAGAGCAGACGCAGCACGGTTTCATTAAAGGGAAGTCGTGTCTGACAAATTTACTGGAGTTCTATGAGGATGTGTCTAGGGCGGTGGATAGAGGAGAGCCGGTGGATGTGGTCTTTCTGGATTTTCAGAAGGTGTTTGACAAAGTACCTCACAAGAGGTTATTGCAGAAGGTCAGGGGACTTGGAGTTGGGGGTAGGGTGTTAGCGTGGTTAGAGGATTGGTTGTCAAATAGGAGGCAGAGAGTGGGGGTCAACGGGTGCTATTCGGATTGGCGGATGGTGACTAGTGGAGTGCCCCAGGGGTCAGTGCTGGGGCCACAGCTTTTTACCATTTATATAGATGATCTGGAGGAGGGAACCGAGTGTAGGGTGTCGAAATTTGCGGATGACACCAAGATTGGGGGAACGGCAAATTGTGCGGAGGGTGTAGAGATTCTGCAGAAGGATCTAGATAGGCTGGGCGAATGGGCCAGGAAATGGCAAATGGAATTTAATGTTGGCAAGTGTGAGGTGGTCCACTTTGGAAGGAAGAATGGTAGGAAGGACTATTACTTACGTGGAGAAAAACTGCAGCAGGCGACGGTGCAGAGGGACCTCAGGGTCCTTGTGCATGAGTTGCAAAAACCCAGCTTGCAGGTGCAGCAGGTGGTCAGGAAGACGAATGGGATAAAAGAACAAAGAACAAAGAACAACCCAGCACGGGAAACAGGCCCTTCGGCCCAACGAGCCCGCGCCGCCACATCACCCTGCACCTATTCTACCCTGCATGGCTACGAATGGAACCCTACTCAGTCAGATTCAGGGAAGAAATAGTGTCAATTTGGTAAAAACCGATTAGCCTGAGAGCACATTTTTTCCAGTCCCCCCATGCCAGGCAACATCCTGGTAAACCTCCTCTGCACCCTTTCCAGAGACTCCACGTCCTTCCGGTAGTAAGGTGACCAGAACTGGACGCAGTACTCCAAATGCGGTCTAACCAACGTTCTGTACAACTGAAGCATTAGACAGCAGCTTTTATACTCTATGCCCCTTCCTATAAAGGCCAACATCCCATAAGCCTTCCTAACGACCTTCTCCACTTGTGATGCAACCTTCATGGATTTGTGAACCTGCACTCCCAGGTCCCTCTGTATGTCAATACTCCTAATCGGCCTCCCTTTAATCTCATAGCTCCTCTCTGCATTATTCCGTCCAAAATGCATCACCTCGCATTTGTCAGGATTAAATGCCATCTGCCACCTATCTGCCCACTGCACCAACCTATCTATATCCTGTTGTATCACCTGACACTCCAGTTCCGTACCCGCCAACCCTGCCATCTTGGTGTCATCAGCAAACTTGCTAATCACACCACCTACGCCCTCTTCCAAGTCATTTATGTAGACTACAAAGAGGAGAGGTCCCAGTACTGAGCCCTGCGGCACACCACTGGTCACTGACCTCCAGCCCGACAAGGTCCCTTCCACAACTACCCTCTGTCTCCTATTTCCCAGCCAGTTCTCAATCCACCTAGCTACCTTGCCTCGTATCCCATGCGCCTTAACCTTTTCTACCAGCCTACCGTGAGGGACTTTGTCAAACGCCTTACTGAAATCCATATAGATGACATCAACGGTTCTCCCATCGTCAACCGTTTTTGTCACCTCCTCAAAGAATTCCACCAGATTCGTAAGGCAAGACCTCCCTCTAACAAAGCCATGTTGCGTATCCCTAATCAGATCGCAACGCTCCAAATGCTCATACATCCTACCCCTAAGTATTTTTTCCATTAACTTCCCTACCACCGACGTCAAACTCACCGGTCTATAATTCCCAGGGTTATCCCTACTGCCTTTTTTGAACAACGGGACCATAGCGAAGGGGATTCAATATAAGAGTAGGGAGGTCTTGCTGCAGCTGCATAGGGCATTGGTGAGGCCGCAGCTGGAGTACTGTGTGCAGTTTTGGGCGCCGCACCTGCGCAAAGATATTTTGGCCTTGGAGGGAGTGCAGAGGAGGTTTACTAGGCTGATACCGGAGTTGAGGGGGTTGAGCTATGAGGAGAGGCTGAATGAACTAGGCTTGTACTCGTTGGAGTTTAGAAGAATGAGGGGAGATCTCATTGAGACGTATAAGATGATGAATGGGATGGATAGGATAGAGGTGGAGAGACTCTTCCCGCTCAAAAAAGACAGTAGGACTAGGGGGCACAGCCTCAAGATAAAGGGGGGGCGTTTTAGAACGGAGTTGAGGAGGAACTTCTTCACTCAAAGGGTGGTGAATCTCTGGAATTCTCTACCCGTTGAAGTGGTGGAGGCTGCCTCGCTAAATATTTTTAAGAAGCGGGTCCCCTGTTATGGGGACAGGGCCGGAATGTGGAACTGAGCCACGACAGATCAGCCATGATCTTATTGAATGGCGGGGCAGGCTCGAAGGGCCAGATGGCCTACTCCTGCTCCTATTTCTTATGTTCTTATGTTCAAATCATACAGAGGATCCCACAATCCCTCCTTGATTCAGAGGCCACTGGATCCTCTCCAACAATATTAGTGCTACGAAAGTATGATAAACCTTTTAACCTTTTATATCCACGAATAAAAAGGTTTTTCAAGGCTGTACCCACCCAATTTCACAGGGTAGGATCATACTATTGCACTCCTGTCCTGGCTTGCCCGCATGTTACATGATTTTACCCATTTGGTAAAGGGGGGATGATCAGGAGAGTGCAGCAGTCACAGTTCGCATCAGGATTTTCCACCTTTGCAGGAAAAGTTGCTGTTCGATGCCTACTCTGTCATAGCAATAAGCCTGGAGAGAAGCCCCCAGTGACTGCAGCAGCAGGCCCACATCCATGGAGCCCTTTTGTTCAACTATAAATGGACTTCATATAAATGCCCAAATGTATGGGATATAGCTATGTGTTTGTTATTGTAAGTTTATTATCCTGATGGATAGAAGCATTCCCAACTAGAAAGAATGACGCTGTTACTGTAGCTAAGTTGTTGTCATGTCAATGTGTTCTTCGATTCAAGATTCCAAAGACACTATATGGCAACAATATCCTGAAGCTCTACCCCTGGTCTCCATGGTCATGCACCCTCATCCCAATTATACCATCTCTTTGACACCTTATGAGATTGTAATGGGACATCCCTTGCTCTTACCTATCTCCCCATCCCTCACTATTAAATAAACAAATATCCACTCCATGGTTGAAGGAATGATGGACTATTGCATAGCTCTAACCAAGAAAAAAAAAGGTCATCGAAGTTCAGAAGCAAGTCATCACTGAGGGCTGCCTTACCCACCAAGCAAGAGACTTAATCTCATTTAGATCTTCCAAAGAAAGCATTGTCTGGAAACTCAGTGGGTTGTCCTGCTGACAACTCACACTGCCACGAAGGTGGAAAGGAAACATTTGTAGATATACACGACCCACAGCAAGTGGGCATCCTTGGAAGATGGGTTTGATACTGTTTGAAATGTGAATCTTTTATTGTCATTGATTGTACTACCCTTTGCAGAAGCATGGATTAGCAATTCCACAATTCGAAGGAATTGTAGGCAGTTGCTTCACAGAGCAATCAGACCCAATGTTAGATCTGTACTCACCTCCCTGTCAGCCCCGCCTCATCACAAATGCATTTTTGTAATCCCCTTCCAAACCTTAAATGATCTGCGGAAGCCATGGTGACCCTCATCCAACGGGCACCTACTTGGAGGCAACAGCCTACCCCTGTGGCCATTAAGACACCAGCATGGCTGTGTGTTAGGAGGAATTATATCCATGGGAAGATTGAGGTCCTGTACTTACCTTGCTGATTATGACTACTGGGAAGCCCAATTTTGCTTCTACAATTTGTCTGGTCCCATGACATCCTTTTGGGATTGCACGACTAACAATCCCTCATGCATTGCTCAGGCCCCCACATCTGAGGCCAAACTCCACTGTACTAAAGGTGATTGTGATTGCCAGCAGTCATGCAACCTCACTCTCAGTGGTCTCATTGTCTGACCTTCGGACAGCATCTACCCCAAGGGTTCAGGGCCTTGTAACCATGGGGATTGGTCCAGGTATGCAGACCAAGTAGCTCTTAGGGCTCTACATCTCAGCCAGATTTATCATATCCATTGCTATGCCCAGGAGAAATCTCCCTGTACCCAGTATTGGCTCACCTTTTGCCACAACTCCACAATCTGGTACCCAACCCTTGTTCACATTTTCTCGTTCTGGCTTTGTGGGGATGGAGTCTACAAGACCCTCTTCATCGATTGGGTCAGAACAAAGAACAAAGAATAACACAGCACGGGAAACAGGCCCTTCGGCCCAACGAGCCCGTGCGGCCGTCCCATGGTCAGTGACCTATTCATGATTTTAGTCTATGCCTAATGTATGAGGATCAGGGAGGTCCAATATAGGGATAATTTGTTACCCAATCAATCAGCCTAAAAGCACATTTTTGGGATATGGAGGAAACCGGAGCACCCGGAGGAAACCCACGCAACCACGGGGAGAACGCGCAAACTCTCACGGACACAGGCCCAAATCATGTGTCCGCACAGCAACAGAGATAGCCTCTGAGCTGTCATGATGCCCTCGAGATGGTCCAGTTTACACACACCAACGACATGAATCAGTAGGCAACTCCCGAAGCAACATCCAAGAGCAGCCCACCACAACCTGCTGGACTTGCTGGACTTAAATGCCTGTGGATAAAAATTTCATTATTAAAAGACTCTATATCCCTGAGGCTAAAACTGACCCCAAGCCTACAATGCTTAGTAAGGCCTGCTATATCCCCCTATATGTAGACCGCTCATGTGGCTGTCCAAGTGACTCTTGAACAACCCTAGCGTGCCTGCTTCCACCACCTTACTCGGCAGTGCATTCCACATCCCCACTACCCTTTGTGTGAAAAACTGCCCTCTAATATTAGTCTTATATCTAGCCCCCCTCACCCTAAGCCCGTGACCCCTCGTTCTATCCATTTCTAATAGCGGAAAAAGCTTATCACCATTTACTCTATCTATCCCCTTCATAATCTTATAAACCTCTATTAGATCCCCCCTCAGCCGACGTAGCTGTACCGTAGGTCAAATGATCTCCGAGGTGTTTGGGGTCAAGCACCTATCCATTCATTGCCTCTACAACCACCTAGGATTCATGAGGCACCAGGAGCAGTCCGTTCTAAACCTGCTGGTCACCTGTAACACTGGCTTTCAGTAGTTTGTCTGAGCCCTGCTCCCAGGGCTTGGAGTCTCAGAATTAGAAAAGGCCATTATTAATATTTCTGCTACTATGGAAATAATTGAAAACAGCACAATGGTGCCGTTCAGGGCCTGCAGTCGAAGGTTCAGTCCCTTTCTAAAGTGGTGCTCCAGAACCACATGGCGCTTGATTTCTTGCAAGTGGCACGAGGGGGAGTGTGCGCGGCTGTCAGTGAGACATGCTGCTTCTATGAGGATTATAGGATTGAGACCGATGTCCAAACTATTCAGGAGCAGGTGCACCTCCTGCACTCAATTGCTCAGAAAAAGCCCTTTTGAATGATGGGGTTGGCTCTCCCAACATTGTTGGCAGTTTGAAGGCTTTCTCGAGACTCTTCTCAAATACCTTGTTGTGGGCTTGGCCTTGTTCATTGTCCTGTATGACTACATGGCTATATTACCAAGACTAGCTCAGTCAGTAGAATTGGCCCAGGTCGGAAACGGAGCAGCTCAAAGCCCCCATAGTTGTCTAACTTGTCCCTTGTTACATGCGTTCTATTTGCCATCCTCGTGATCGTATCCACAGCTCAGTTCTCCGTCTTTTCCTGGCCTACACATCAGCTGAGGGAGAATTTAGAAAACTAATGAGCTTAGAGCTGATGGAGGGACCAAAAGGGTGTCCTTAAAGGGTAAAAACAGGGGAAGTGTGGAAATTAGGTTACAACAATTGTGAAAATTAAAGTTTCATAATTGTAAAAAAAATTCTGTCAAGTTGTGGGAAATGATTATTCACCAGACACGACCTTCAGACAGGTCTTCAGTAAGGCCAACACTGACAAATGCAGCATGAGCGAGTATATCTAAAACCTTTTCCATAAACACTGCATTCCAGGTCAGGACAGCAGGATGAAAACAAAGAACAAGTTACCATGGTGATCACCAAATAATAAGATATGGGGACATATTATGCTAATGAAGGATTGGTTTTCTATTGGATAAGAAAGGGCAAAAGGGCTATGAGATGATTGGTGGATATGTATGTCAATGAAAGATATGAAAAACCTCTTGTTCCTGATTTGCTGTAATTGACTGTAACTGCTGAGCTGTTTCCCTGTGACCTCCGAGCTGCTCCGGTCATTCGGTGTTGGCTGTTTAAGGGTTCTCCTGGCACACCAGTAATTAAAGACCTTGCACAGATGTAGCTGTGCATGGTTCAGGATGCTGCATTATTGAATGAGACCCAGGTATGAGTACTGTTCAGTACACTGCAGTACTGAAACAGTCCCTTTCTCAACAATGGAGTGTCCTGAACCATATATGCACCTGGGACTGTGTCAATAATGCAGCACCCTGAACCGTCCAATAATTTGTGACTGTCTCAAAATTGGAGCATCCTGAACTGTACACACACCTGGGACTGTCTCAGTAATGCAGCATCCTGAACCATACACACACCTGGGACTGTCTCAGTAATGCAGCATCCTGAAACGTACACACACCTGGGACTGTCTCAGTAATGCAGCATCCTGAACCATACACACACCTGGGACTGTCTCAGTAATGCAGCATCCTGAACCATACACACACCTGGGACTGTCTCAGTAATGCAGCATCCTGAACCATACACACACCTGGGACTGTCTCAGTAATGCAGCATCCTGAACCATACACACACCTGGGACTGTCTCAGTAATGCAGCATCCTGAAACGTACACACACCTGGGACTGTATCAGAACTGGAGCACCCTGAACCGTACACACACACACACACCTGGGACTCATTAAATAGTGAAGCTCTCTGAAAAATACACATACCTGGGATAGTCTCATTAATGGGGTGTCCTGAACTGTACACACACCCAGGACAGTTTCAATAATGTCCCATTAAAAATGACCCGAACTATACACACAGCTGGGACTGTCACAAAATCAGAGCATCCTAAACCTCAAAAGACGCCTGGGATTGTCTCAATAATGCAGCACTCTGAACTGTAAACACACCGGCGCCTGTCTCAATAATGAAGCGTCCTGAGCCGTACACACAAAAGGGACTGAATCAATAATGGTCTGTCCTGATCTGTAGACACACCTGGGACTGTCTCAATAATGGAGCATCTTGATGCGTAAACAGCTGGTTGCTGGCTCAATATTGGAGTGCCTGAACCATATACACATCTGGGACTGTCCCAAATCAGGAGCATCCTGAACCATACACAGACATGGGATTGTGTCATTAATTATGCATCTTGAACGATACTCGCACCAGGAACTGTCTCAATAAAGGAGTGTCCTGTGCGCAGTTCTGGTCGCCTCACTATAGGAAAGACGTAGAAGCTATTGAAAGGGTGCAGAGGAGATTTACAAGGATGTTGCCTGGACTGGGAGGCATACCTTATGAAGATAGGTTGAGGGAGCTGGGACTCTTTTCCCTGGAGAGGCGAAGGTTGAGAGGCGACCTGATAGAAGTTTATAAAATGTTGAGAGGAATAGATAGGGTGGACTCTCAGAGGCTATTTCCCCGGGTTGAAATGGTCGCTACGAGAGGACACAGATTTAAGGTGCGGGGAGGAAAGTACAGAGGTGATGTTAGGGGTAAGTTTTTCACTCAGAGGGTGGTGAGTGAATGGAATCGGCTGCCGTCATCGGTGGTGGAGGCGAACTCGCTGGGGTCTTTTAAAAGACTTCTGGATGAGTATATGGGATTGGGGGTTATTGATAGGTCTATAGATTGGTGGGGTTGATGTGATCGGCGCAACTCGAGGGCCGAAGGGCATGTTTGTGCTGTAATGTTCTATGTTCTATGTTCTTACATACACCTGAGATTCTGAATAATGGAGCTTACTGAACTGTACACACATCTGCAATTCGCTCAATAATGGAGCATCCTGAACCATACACACATCTGCGACTTGCAAATTAACAGAGCATCTTCAACCATACACGCAGCTGTGAGTCTCTTAATAATGGAGCATCCTGAAACAAATCCACACCTGGGCCTGTCTCAGGAATGGGGCATCAAGAACTGCGCACACATCTGGGACTCGCTCAAGAATGGAGCGTCCAGAACCGTACACACACCTGGGACTATCTCAATAATGGAGCATTCAGACAGCACGCACATCTGGGACTCATTCAAAAATGGAGCATTCTGAACTGTACCCACACATGGGACTGTCTCAAATGTGGGGCATCCTGAACCGTGTGCAAACCTGGGACTCACTCAAGAGTGGAGGGTTCTGAGCCATGAACACACATGGGACTGTCTCAATAATGATGCATCCTGAATCGCAGACACACTTGGGACTATATCAGTAATGGAGTGTCCTCAAAGGTACACACACTTGGGACTCAAAATATGGAACATGCTGAGCCCTACACACACTTGAAGCAACTCACTCAAAATTGGAGCGCCTTGAATCGCACACACACGGGACAGGTTCAATAATTGCACATTCCGAGCTGTATTCACACCTGGGAATGTCTCTGTAATGTGGCGTCGTGAACCGTATACACACCTGGTCAGTCATGTGGCCAAATGGGTCATCTAAAATGGTGATTTGTAAAGCACTCTGGGACAATTGAGCAAGAACTAAAATGACAAGCTGCAGCTTAAAGACAGAGACAAACAGGCTGCACTCCTGATGAGTGAATAAACAGGATATAGAAATATAGAAAAATTACAGCACAAACAGGCTCTTCGGCCCACAAGTTGCACCGAACATGTCCCTACCTACTAGGCCTTTAACCCTTACTAAGTTCCATGTACTTATCCAAAAGTCTCTTAAAAGACCCTATCAAATCCACCTCCACCAACCACTGTCGGCAGCCAATTCCACGCATCCACCACTCTCTGAGTGAAAAACTTACCCCTGACATCTCCTCTGTACCTATTCCCCAGCACCCTAAACCTGTGTCCGCTTGTGGCAACCGTCTCAGCCCTGGGGAAAAGCCTCTCAGAATCTACTCGATCAATACCTCTCATCATCTGGACGCTCCATTATTGAGTGAGTCCCAGATATGGGTCATCTCCAGGATGAAAGGGACTTTATGATCACACTCGATTGTGTAACAAACATAGGGGCACCGTGAATCCTTATTTAGGAGGTAGGTATGTGACCAATGTGCCTCCAGCACCAACAGACATGGCCTTTGGGGACACACCCAGAGATCGGTGTGGTAGCACCTGATAGGAGTCTTATCGATCAGGGGGATCAAGTCCTGATCAATTGATTGACAATAGCCAAAAGGGGTGTGAAACCCAACAGGGTATAAAGGATACTGCGCAACCAGGAATCTCTCTCTCTCTCTCTGACCCCACAAACAGGCTACAACAATGGTGACCATCGTCAGCGAAAACCAGCAGGAGGAGAGCCACCACACCTGAGAAGGAAGGAAGACCAGAGCCAGAGTGCCAGACCAGATTATGCAGACAACTACCGAAACCAGTGCACAGATAAAGGCCAATATCTGCTCGGGTACTTGCCAGTGACACAAAGTTAAGTCAAGATCTCTTATTGGATTTGAATTTAGTATTTTCCTGTAAGATAATGTATTGTTGGTTGGGTGGGTGATTATCGGTTGTGTGGGCTTAAATAAATAAGGGTTACACTAATAAGACGTCTACTTATAGTTATTTGTCCACCTTATAAGGGTTAATACAGGCAACAGTGTCAATAATGCGATATCCTGAACTATACACACACCTCACCTTTTCAATAAGCCTTGCATGGGGGACCTTATCGAACACCTTGTTGAAGTCCATATAAACCACATCCACCACTCTTCCTTTGTCAATGTGTTTAGTCGCATTTTCAAAAAACACAACCAGGCTCGTAAGACACGATCTGCCTTTGACAAAGCCATGCTGACTATTTTTGATCATACTATACTTCTCTAAATATCCATAAATCCTGTCTCTCAGGATTTTTTCCATCAACTTACCAACCACTGAGGTTAGACTCACCATTCGATTATTTCCTGGGCTACCTCTATTCCCTTACTTGAATATAGGAACCACATCCGCAATCCTCCAATCCTCCGGAACCTCTCTCGTCTCCATCAATGACACAAAGATCATCGCCAGAGTCTCTGCAATCTCTTCCCTCACCTCCCACAGTAACAAAGAACAAAGAACAACACAGCACGGGAAACAGGCCCTTCGGCCCAACGAGCCCGCGCCGCCGTCCCATGGTCAGTGACCTATTCATGACTCTAGTCTATGCCTAATGTGTGAGGATCAGGGAGGTCCAATATAGGGACAATTTGTTACCCAATCAATCAGCCTAAAAGCACATTTTTGGGATGTGGGAGGAAACCGGAGCACCCGGAGAAAACCCACGCAACCACGGGGAGAACGCGCAAACTCCCACGGACACAGGCCCAAATCCATGTGTCCGCACAGCAACAGAGATAGGCTCTGAGCTGCCATGATGCCCTCGAGATGGTCCAGTTTACGCACACCAACGACATGAAGCAGTAGGCAACTCCCGAAGCAACATCCAAGAGCAACCCACCACAACTTGCCGCCCGCATGCCCCTTGCTGGACTTAAGTGCCTGTGGATAAAAATTTCATTATTAAAGACTCTATATCCCTGAGGCTAAAACTGAACCCCAAGCCTACAATGCTTAGTAAGGCCTGCTATATCCCCCTATATGTAGACCGCTCATGTGGCTGTCCAAGTGACTCTTGAACAACCCTAGCGTGCCTGCTTCCACCACCTTACTCGGCAGTGCATTCCACATCCCCACTACCCTTTGTGTGAAAAACTGCCCTCTAATATTAGTCTTATATCTAGCCCCCCTCACCCTAAGCCCGTGACCCCTCGTTCTATCCATTTCTAATAGCGGAAAAAGCTTATCACCATCTACTCTATCTGTCCCCTTCATAATCTTATAAACTTCTATTAGATCCCCCCTCAGCCGACGTCTCTCAAGGGAAAACAGCCCAAGTGCGTTCAATCTTCCCTCGTAAGACAGCCCTTCCATACCAGGCAACATCCTGGTAAATCTCCTCTGCACTCTCTCCAGGATCTCTACATCCTTCCGGTAGTACGGCGACCAGAACTGGACGCAGTACTCCAGGTGAGGCCTAACCAACGTTCTATACAACTGCAACATCAGACTCCTACTCTTATATTCTATACCCCTTCCTATGAAGGCTAACATGCCATACGCTTTCCTCATCACATTCTGCACCTGCACCGACACCTTCAAGGACTTGTGTACCTGCACCCCCAGGTCTCTCTGCGTATCTATACTCCGGATAGTTCTACCTTTTATCATATAACTCCCTTCCACATTATTCCGGCCAAAGTGCATCACCTCGCATTTCTCCGGATTAAATTCCATTTGCCATCTATCTGCCCAATCTACCAGCCTATCTATGTCCTGTTGCATTGCCAGGCACTGCTCCTCAGTACCCGCCAATCCAACCATCTTAGTGTCATCAGCAAATTTGCTGATCACTCCACCTACCCCCTCTTCCAAGTCATTAATATATACTACAAATAGTAGAGGTCCTAGTACCGAGCCCTGCGGCACCCCACTGGTGACAGACCTCCAATTGGAAAAGGAGCCCTCCACTACTACCCGCTGTCTCCTCCTCCCAAGCCAGTTCTCCACCCATCTACATACCTGGCCTTGTATCCCATGAGCCTTCACCTTTTCTATCAGCCTACCATGAGGGACCTTGTCAAACGCCTTACTGAAATCCATATAGACAACATCAACGGCTTGTCCTTCGTCAACCGTTTTTGTCACCTCTTCAAAAAATTCCAATAGATTCGTAAGGCATGACCTCCCTGTAACGAAGCCATGCTGCGTATCCCTGATCAGATTGCAGCGCTCCAGATCCTCATACATTCTATCCTTGAGGATCCTCTCCATTATCTTGCCTATAACTGAAGTCAAGCTCACTGGCCTATAGTTCCCTGGGTTATCCCTCTGACCCTTCTTAAACAACGGTACTACATTTGCAATCTGCCAATCCTCTGGGACCTCACCTGTGTCCAAAGAAGAGACAAAGATTTGCGTCAGAGGCCCAGCAATTTCATCCCTCACCTCCCTTAGCAGCCTAGGATAGATGCCATCAGGCCCCGGAGATTTGTCCGTCTTTATATTGTCTAAAAGTCCCAACACCTCTTCCCTCGTGATGACTATTTCCCTCAACGGATCCTCAAACTTCTCAAGCACAGCAGCAGAGGACTGACCCCTCTCCTGAGTGAATACCGACGCAAAATATTCATTCAAGATCTCCCCCATTCCCCCAGGCTCCAAGCATAGTTCCCCTCCTCTGTCCCTGAGAGGACCAATGTTCCCTCTAACCATCCTTTTGTTTCTAATATAAGAGTAAAATGCCTTAAGATTTTCCTTAATCCTACCCGCCAAAGCCATTTCGTGGCCCCTTTTTGCCTTTCTGATGCCCCTTTTAAGTTCTCTCCTACATTCTCTGTATTCTTCTAACGCTATCTCTGTCCTCAAATGCCTCGATCTAGTGTATGCCTCCCTCTTTCTCCTGACCAGGTCCTCAATATCCCTAGTTACCCACGGCTCTCTAATCCTACCTTTCCCATCCTTCCTCTTGACCGGCACATGTCTTTCCTGTAAAGATTGTAGTTTTCCCTTGAGAGACTCCCACATACCCAGCGTCGACCTACCGTTAAACAGCGTACCCCAGTCCGTATCTTTAAGATCCTGCCTAATCCGGCTGTATCTAGCCCTCCCCCAATTTAACACCCTCCCCTTAAGACAGGCTTCATCTTTATCCATTAATATCTTGAACCAGACAGAGTTGTGGTCACTGTTAGCCACATGCTCTCCTACCTCAACGTCAACCACCTGCCCAGGCTCATTCCCCAGAACCAAGTCCAGTATAGCCCCCTCCCTGGTCGGTCTATCCACGTACTGCTCCAGGGATCCTTCCATTACCTGGGGTAATATAACCTGGGGTACATCCCATCCAGTCCCAGTGACTTATCTATCTTGATGCTATTCAAAACCTCCAACACATCCTCTTTCTTAATGTCCACATACTCAAGCTTTTCAGCCCTCCGCAAGCCTGCACTATAACCACCAAGATCTTTTTTCACCATGAATACCAAAGTAAAGTATTCACTGAGCATCTCTGCTATTTCTGCCAGTTCTATACAAACTTTCCCACCGTCACTTTTTATAGGTCCTATTCCTTCGCACCTCATCCTTTTACTCTTCACCTATTTGTAGAAAGCCTTAGGGTTTTCCTTAATCTTACCTGCCAAGACCTTCTCATGACCCCTTCTGGCTGCCTTAATTTCCTTCTTAAGTTCTTTCCTACAAGCAGTGTACTCCTCTAGATCCCTAACATTACCTAGCTCCCTGAACCTTTTGTACACTTTTCTTTTCTTTTTGACTAGATTTGTTACAACTTTGATGCACCTACCATAACCTCCCTGTTTTATTGGAACATTGTCATGCAGAGCTCCAGATAAACATTCCTTGAAAAACTGTCACCTGACTTCGGTACATTTCCCTGAGAAAACCTCCTTCCAATTTACGTCTCTAATTTCCTGCCTGATGGTTTCATATTAATAGAACATAGAACATTACAGCGATTGATCCCCATTTGGCCCAAAATGAGATTTGCCTTGTCCTAATTGTACCTTTGTCTGAATATTGTTAATTTGTAATGATTTTTGATTCTAACATTCCAAAGTTTTAATAAAAACTAGTTTAATTGAAGAATTTAATTGAACTGAATAAATGTTTTTGCCTTTGTGAAATGAAATGTTTAATTAAAAAGTCTTTAAATTAATCAGGCCACCTAAGAGAATTTCCCACAGCAATTTGACGATGATATGGAATGACCTTGGAGCCGATGGTCGGGTGAACACTTCCCTGGAACGGTGAATACACACTTTATATTGGTCACCTTTTTTTAGTAGAGGGGGAGGCACTCTGAATCATTCGATCCGTCAGACATCCGGACCCTGTCTGGGTCACAAAGACAAAAAAAAAATTTTAAAAAGAGGTTTATTGGTGCAAAAGTGAGGGTCAGGAGAGCAACTTATCCACAGATTCCACAAGGACATATTGATGATATAGGAGTAGTGAGGAGCGCGTAAAATAGGAAACTAAGATAAAGGGAGTTAGTTTCACTGAGACAATGGTGCAACAATGCTCTTATTAGTTAAAACAGACCATTTAAAATGCTGGAGAATTAAATGGTAGTCAAAAAATGGATAAGTTGTAAAATATAGAAGATACCACTTAAAGAGAAAGAGAAATAAGAGTTAAACAGTAATTTAATAATGCAGAACTTGTAAAAAAAATTATAACTGAAATCATTTTTAAACAAAAATGGGTTTAAAAAGATATGTCTCCAGGATCAAAAAATGCTTTGTGTAAAAATGGCATATCACCAAAGATTTCTGTAAACAAACCAAGTTTGAGACATATTTGTATTTCAAAAATTTGCAGCAATTAATATGAATTGTTAATCCAAATCAAAATACAATAGGGGGAGAACGTTTCGTGGAAATTAGACAAAATAGAGTGGGTGGGGAAATGTGAAGTTTACATTTGCCTCTATTGGATATTTCGTGATAAGAGCGCCAACTAAATTAGGGCTATTCAACGATGGCAGTGACTTAACAGTATTTTGATCAGATTGTGAGGAGTGGAAGTTTAAATTCAGCAAACTAATCATGAGAATGAGATTATCCAAAATGCAGAGTACATTTAGATATAAATTTTAAATATGGGAAAGTTGAAAATCACAACAGATATAAGGTGGGCTCAAAAGAGAGTTAATTCAGCAGAATAAATAAACATTGAAGGAGGTAAACAGGGTGATTAATTGACATTAGAAAGCCCATATCACTAACATAGGAAGAATGTGTCAAACCAACCTACTTTAATACAATTTGAGATGAAGAATGAATAATCAAAATAAGTTACTATCTGGAATCAAATTGAAAGGTTTGATTTCTGTTTCAAATATTTTATTAGGTTATAGAAGTTAATTTCACAGCAGAGAAACTTCATAAATTCTGAACTGAAAAATGACAACTGGCATCCCTAGAGTCTGATGGTGATATAGATGATATAGATTTCCGGATATATGTGGAGAGAGTGCTAGACAAACAGAATTGTATCAAGTTAATTGATATGAGGACAACTATATCACTACCGGACTTGAATTTACCAACCATTGACCAAACAACAGAATAACATTTTGTATGTGTATGTGTACATAGATCCCTGAAAGTTGGGAATCAAGTAGATAAAGTTGTTAAGAAGGCATACGGAGTTTTGGCGTTTATTGGTAGGGGGATTGAATTTAGGAGTCGTAGCGTCATGATGCAACTGTACACATCTCTGGTGCGGCCGCACTTGGAGTTTTGTGTGCAGTTCTGGTCCCCACATTACAAGAAGGATGTAGAGGCTTTGGAGAGGGTGCAGAGGAGGTTTACCAGGATGTTGCCTGGTATGGAGGGGAGATCCTATGAGGAGAGATTGAGAGATTTGGGGTTGTTTTCGCTGGAAAGAAGGCGGCTAAGAGGGGATCTCATTGAAACATATAAGATGATTAGAGGTTTAGACAGGGTAGATAGTGATAGCCTTTTTCCTAGGATGGAGAAAGCTAACACGAGGGGGCACGATTTTAAATTAAGGGGGGGTAGTTATAGGACAGATGTCAGGGGTAGGTTCTTTACCCAGAGGGTGGTGAGGGACTGGAATGCCCTGCCAGCTGCAGTTGTAAATGCACCTAGTTTGGGGGCGTTTAAAAGATCTGTGGATAGGTTTATGGATGAAAAGGGATTGGTTTAGGCTAGTGGGTCATTGTTTTGTAACTGGTCGGCGCAACATCGTGGGCCGAAGGGCCTGTTCTGCGCTGTAATGTTCTATGTTCTATGTTCTATGTTAACATGGAGTAACTGGGGGAGTTAAAGTCACACTATTCAGTATACCAACAATTTTAAAAAAAGTTCAAATCTGAATATATCAAAATATTATAATGCATTATAAGAAAGATATGGAGGTGTTGGAAAGGGTGCAGAGGATGTTGCCTGGTATGGTGGGAAGGTCTTATGAGGAAAGGCTGAGGGACTTGAGGTTGTTTTCATTAGAACATAGAACATAGAACATTACAGCACAAACAGGCCCTTCGGCCTGTTAGAAAGAAGAAGGTTGAGAGGTGACCTAATTGAGGCATACAAGATGATCAGAGGGTTAGATAGGGTGGACAGTGAGAGCCATTTTCTTCGGATGGTGACGACTAACACAAGGGGACATAGAACATAGAACATAGAACATTACAGCGCAGAACAGGCCCTTCGGCCCACGATGTTGCGCCGACCAGTTAAAAAAAACAATGACCCACTAACCTAAACCAAACCCTTTCCATCCATAAACCTATCCACGGATCTCTTAAACGCCCCCAAACTAGGCGCATCCACAACTGCAGCAGGCAGGGCATGCCAATCCCTCACCACCCTCTGGGTAAAGAACCTACCCCTGACATCTGTCCTATAACTACCACCCCTTAATTTAAAGCTATGCCCCCTCGTGCTAGCTTTCTCCATCCGAGGAAAAATTAAGGGGTGGTAATTATAGGGCGGATGTCAGAGGTAGGTTCTTTACTCAGAGGATAGTAAGGGTGTGGAATGCCCTGCCTGCAGCAGTTGTGGACTCGTCAACTTTAAGGGCATTCAAATTGTCAGTGGATAGGCATATGGATAATATTGGAATCGTTTAGGTTAGAGGGTCATTAGATTGGATCCACTGGTCAGCACAACATCGAGGGCCGAAGGGCCTGCACTGCGCTGTAATGTTCTATGTTCTAAAATAAAGAAAGAAGCATTCTGGGGACAGAGATAATGTTTAGTTAGAGGCAGAACAGAAAACATCAAATGGCACCACATATTCAAACAGAATAAATAGGGAAAAAGGAAATGTCATCTCGCCAAGGTCCTCCCCACACCCCCATTTCTTCCCTTCAAACAACTGCACAACCTCAAACAGACCATTGTCCGCAGCAACTACCCAGCCTTCAGGAGAACAGTGACCACAACACCACACAACCCTGCCACAGCAACCTCTGCAAGGTGTGCTGATCATCGACACGGATGCCATCATCTCACGTCAGAACACCATCCACCAGGTACACGGTACATATTCTTGCAACTCGGCCAACATTGTCTACCAGATACGCTGCAGGAAAGGATGTCCCCAGGCATGGTACACTGGGGGGACCATGCAGACACTATGACAAAGGATGAATGAACACCGTTTGACAATCACCAGGCAGGAGTGTTCTCTTCCTGTTGGGGAACACTTCAGCAGTCATGGGTAAGCATTCTCCAAGGCATCTTTCACGACACACAACAGCGCAGAGTTGCTGAGCAGAGACTAACAGCCAAGTTCTGCACACAAGGATGGCCTCAACCGGGATCTTGGGTTCATGTCACACTATCTGTAACCCCCATGACTTGCCTGGACTTGCAAAATCTCATTAACTGTTCTGCCTGGTGACAGTACACGTCTCTTTAACCTGTGCTTAACGCTCTCTCCACTCACATTATCTGTACCTTTAAGACTTGATTAGCTGTAAAGACTCGCATTCTAATCATTATTCTGTAAATTGAGTTTGTGTCTTTATTTGCCCTATTGTGATCAGAACTTCCCACTCACCTGGCAAAGGGGCAGCACTCGAAAGCTAGTGGCATTTGCTACCAGATAAACCTGTTGGACTTTAACCTGGTGTTGTGAGACTTCTTACTGTGTTCTTTGACCAAGCCATTCACCTGACAAAGGGGCAGAGCCCTGAAAGCTGGAGGCATTTGCTACCAGATAAACCTGTTGGACTTTAACCTGGTGTTGTGAGACTTCTTACTCTTCTTTGACTGAGCCAGTTTTGTATCCACATTGCCAGCTCACCTCTGATCTCATGCAATTTCACCTTCTGCACCAGTCTGCCATGAGGGACCTTGTCAAAGGTCTTACTAAAGTCTATATAGACAACATCCATTGCCCTACCATCATCAATCATCTTCGTCACTTCCTCAAAAAACTTGGTCAAGCCTGTGAGACGTGGCCTCCCCTTAGAAAACCATGTTGCCTCTCACTAACACGTCCAGTTATTTCCAAGTGGGAATAAATCTGTCTTGAAGAATCCTCTACAATAATTTCCCTAACAATGATGTAAACCTCACTAGCCTGTAATTACCTGGCTTACCTGGACAAGCCTGGGACTGTCTCAATTATGGAGCATCTTGAAATGTACTCATGCTTGGAACTGTCTCAATTATGGATTAGCCAGAACTGTACACATACCTTGGGCTGTCTCAGTAATGGAGAGTCCTAAATGACACAAACACCTGGAATTGTCTCAATAATGGAGTGTCCTGAACAGTACACACAACTGGGACTGTCTCAGTAATGGTGCATCCTGAACCCTACACATACCTGGGGCTGTCTCAATATATGAGCGTCCTGAACCATACACACACCTAAGATTGTCTAAAAATAATGGAGCGCCCTGAATCATACATACTCAGTCTACTCAGTCTCTCCTCATAAGCCAACCCTCTCAACTCCGGAATCAACCTAGGGAATCTCCTCTGCACTCCCTCCAGTGCCAGTATATCTTTTCTCAAGTAAAACCAAAGCTGTACACAATACCCCAGCTCTGGCCTCACCAGGGTCCTATACAGCTGCAACATATCCTCGCTGTTTTTAAACTCCACTCCCTAGCAATGAAGGACAAAATTCCATTTGCCTTCTTAATCACCTGCTGCACTGCAAACCAACTCTTTGTGATTCTTGCACAGGACACCCAGGTCTCTTTGCACAGAAGCATGCTGCAATTTTTACCATTTAAATGGTAAAAGAGGTTAAGCTAACTGCACTGTTGTGTGTTGTGAAGGCCGCCTTGGAGAATGCTTACCATTTCGCTGTTATTGCTCCCAAAATGGATGACCCCACATTTATCAACATTGTACTCCATCGCCTACTCACTTAGACTATCAATATCCATTTGCAGACTTTCAGTGTCCTCTGCACATTTTGCTCTGCCACTCACCTCAGTGTCATCTGCGAATTTTGACACAATACACTTGGTCCCCAACTCTAAATCATCTATGTAAATCGTAAACAATCGCATTCCCAACACTGATCCCTGAGGCACATCATTAGTCACTAATCACCACCAGAAAAACACCCATTTACCCCCATTCTTTGCTTTTTGTTAGTTAACTAATCCTCTATGCATGCTAATTCATTACCCGTAACATCGTGCATCTTTATCTTATGTAGCAGTCTTTGGTGCGGCACCTTGTCAAATGCCTTCTGAAAGTCCAGATACACCACATTCACAGGTTCCCCATTGTCCACTGCAGATGTAATGTTCTCAAAGAATTCCACCATATTAGTCAAACATGACCTGCCCTTCATGAACCCATGCTGTGTCTTACCAGTGGGACAATTTATATCCAGATGTCTCGCTATTTCTTCCTTGATGATAGATTCAAGCATTTTCCCTACTACAGAAGTTAAGCTAACTGGCCTACAGTTACCCATATTTTGCTTACCTCTTTTTTCAAACAGTGGCTTCACATCTGCTGTTTTCCAATCTGCAGGAACCACTCCAGAATCCAACGAATTTTGGTAAATTACCACTAGTGCATTTGCTATTTCCCCCACCATGTCTTTTAACACCTTGGGGTGCATTCCATCGGGGCCAGGAGACTGGTCAACCTTTAGCCCCATTAGCTAGCCCAATACTACCACTTTCATGACGATGATAGTTTCTAGGTCCTTACCTGCCATAGCCTTCCTTCAATTTTTGGCACATTATTTGTGTCTTCCACTGTGAAAACTGATACAAAATACTTGTTCAATGCCTCAAGCCATTTTCTCATTTCCAGTTATTAAATCCCCCTTCTCATCCTCTAAAGGATCAATGTTTACTTTAGCCACTCTTTTTCATTTTATAAATGTATAGAAACTTCTGCTGTCGTTTTACATATTTGTAGAAACTTTTGCATACCTGGGACTGTCTCAACAATGGAGCGTCCTGAACTGCACACACAACTGGGACTGTCTCAATAATGGGGCATCCTGATTCTATACACACCTAGGACTGTCTCAATAATGGATCATCCTAAACTGTAGACACAGCTGGGACTCTCAATAATGGAGTGTCCTGAACCGTACACAAACCTGTGACTATGTCCATAATGGAGCATCCTGAACTGTGCACTCACCCAGGATCCTCCCAATAATGGAGAGTCCTGAACTGTACACACAACTGGGACTGTCTCAATAATGCAGCTTCCTGAACCGTTCACATACCGGGAACTATTTCAAAAATGGAGCATCAAAAATGGACACACACATGGGGCTGTCTCAATAATGGAGCATCCTGAACCTTACACACACCTGGGACTGTTTCAGTAATGGAACATCCTGAATTGTACACACAGACGGGGCTGTCTCAATGTTGGAGCATCCTAAACCGTACATGCACCTGGGACTGCCTCGATAATGGAGTGTCCTACACTGTACACACACCAAATGCTACCTCAACATTGGAGGACCCCAAAAAATACACACACCTGGGACTGTCTCAATAATGGAGCATATGAGACCATATGCACATGTGGGGCTGTTCAAATAATGGAGTGTCGTGAACCATTCACACTCCTGGAACTGTCTCAATAATGGGATGTCCTGAACTGTTCGCAGACCTGGCACTGTCTCAATAATGGAGTGTCATGAATCTACACACTTGTGAGGCCGTCTCAATATTGGATTGCCCCTAATCGTAAACACATGAGCCTGTCTCAATAAGGGAGCATCCTGAACAATACACATCAGGGACAGTCTCAATAATGGAGCATCCAGAACCATACGTAAACCTCAATATGGAGCTTCCTGAACCATACACACACCTGGTACTGCGAATAACGATGCGTCCTGAACTGGACACCCGCCTGGCACAGTGTCAATATTGCAGCATCCTGAACTGTACAAATACCTGGGACTGTCTCAATATTGGAGCGTCCTGAACCGTACACACACTGGGACTGTCTCAATAATGGAACATCTGGAACCGTATTCACACCTGAGTCTCACTCAATAATAGAGCATCCTAATCCATACACATACTTGGGACTGTCTCAATGAATTTGACTTGGGTTGATTTTATTTATTCTTCTTATTATTAGTATACAGTGAAAAGCATTGTTTTTTGCACACTGTACAGAAAAAGCAAATGTTTCAGAGAGAATGAGAGAGTGGAAAATGTTTAGTAATGATGTTATAGTAATAGAACATAGAACATAGAACATTACAGCGCAGAACAGGCCCTTCGGCCCACGATGTTGCGCCGACCAGTTACAAAAACAATGACCCACTAGCCTATACCAATCCCTTTTCATCCATAAACCTATCTACAGATCTCTTAAATGCTCCCAAACTAGGAGCATTTACAACTGCAGCAGGCAGGGCATTCCAATCCCTCACCACCCTCTGGGTAAAGAACCTACCCCTGACATCTGTCCTATAACTACCCCCCCTTAATTTAAAGCCATGCCCCTTGTGCTAGCTTTCTCCATCCGAGGAAAAATAGCTGGGATGTACAGAAAAGTGAACTTAATGCAAATGCCTGACGGCAGCAGGGAAGAACCTACTCTTGCGTCGGTTGGTATGTGACTTCAGACCTTTTTCTAACTGAAGATGGTATCAGAGAGTATCTCTGGAGTGTGTGGGGTCCATGATTATGCCAGCTGCTGTTTCGAGGCAGTGGGAAGTGTAGACAGAGTCAATGGATGGGAGGTTGGTTTACATGATTGCCTGGACTTCATTCACAACCCTTTGTAGTTTCTTGCAGTCTTGGGCAGAGCAGGAGCCATACCAAGCTGTGATACAACCGGAGGAAATGTTTTTTTATGGTGCACCTGTAAAGTTAGCAATAATTGTGGCTGACATGCCTAATTTCCTCAGTCTCCTGAGAAAATAAAGGCATTGACGGCTTTCTTAATTCTAGTGTCCACAAGTTGAGACCAGGACAGGTTGTTGGTGATCTGAACATCAAAAAAACTGCTCTCGACCATTTCTATTTCATCCCCATTGATGTAAATAAGATCATGTTCTTCACTATGTTTCCTGAAGCATACCTGGGACTCACTCAATAATGGAGCACCTGAACTGTACACAAACTGGGACTGTCTCAATATCGTAGCATCTTGATCTGTACGCATAACTGGGACTGTCTCAATGATATTGACTTGAGTTGATTTGATTTAATCTTGTCACATGTATTCATATACACTGAAAAGCATTATTTATTACGCCCTATACAGTCAAAGCATATGGTTCATAGAGAATGAGTGGAGAATGTAGTGTTACAGTCATAGCTAGGATGTACAAAAAGATCAACTTAATGCAAGGTGAGTTCATTCAAAAATCTGATGGCAGCAGGGAAGAACCTGCTCTTGAGTCAGTCGGTACATGACCTCACACTTTTTTCCAACTGAAGAACTTGTAAAAAAGTATCTCCGGAATATGTGGGGTCCATGCTGGCTGCTGTTCCGAGGCAGCGGGAAATGTAGACACAGTCCATGGATGGGAGGCTGGTTTGCGTGATAGACTGGGCTTCATTCCTTTGTAGATTCTTGCAGCCTAGAGCAGAGCAGGAGCCATATCAAGCTGTGATACAACTAGAAAGAATGCTTTTTATGGCACACCAGTAAAGTTGGCGATAGTCGTGCTTGACATGCCAAATTTGCTTAGTCTCCGAAGAAGGTAGAGGTGCTAATGGGCTTTCTTAACTCTAGAGTCCAAAATGTGAGACTTGGTAATCTGGACACCGAAAAATGCTCACAACCATTTCTATTTCGTCCCCATTATAGTGAACATGTTCTCCATTATGCTTCTTGAAGCACACACACACCTGTGACACACACAATAATGGAGCACCTAAACCTTAGATACACATGGGACTGTCTCAATAATGGAATGTCTTGAACCTACACACCTCAGACTGTCGCAATAATGAGCCTCCAGAACTGTATACACAGATGGCACTGTCTCAATGATTGGGTATCTGAATCGTATATGCACAAGGGACTGTCTCAATAAGAGAGCTTCCTGAACTGTGCCCACACCTGGTACTCGCTCAATAATGGAGCATGGTAAACCATGCACAGTCCTGGGACTGTCTCAATATTGGAGTGTCCTGAATCCTACTCATAACCAGGATTGTTTCAATCATGGAAAGTCCTGAACCATACACATCTGGTACTGTCTCAATAATGGGGCATCCTGGGACTGTTTGAATAATGGATCATCCTAAACCACACACACTGTCTTAATAATGGAGCATCATGATACACACATCTGGAACTGTCTCAGTAACGGAGCATCCTGGAACATAGACACAGATGGGATTACCTTAAAAGTGGAACATCCTGGACCATACACACACCTGGTACTGTCTCAATAATGGAACATCCTGAACCGTACACACACCTGGAACTGTCTCAATAATGGAACATCCTGAACCGTACACACACGTGGTAGTGTCTAAATAATAGAGAGCTTTGAACCATATATACATCTTGGACTGTCACAATAATAAACACATACACCTGGGACTGTCTCAATAATGGAGTGTCCTAAACCATACACACACTGGGAATGTCTCAATGCAGGATCCAGAACTGCTTACAGATCTAGGATTGTTTCACTGGAGCATCCTGAACCATACATACACCTGGAATTGTCCAGTGCATTCTGGACTGTAGACACGGCTGGGACTGTCTCAATAATGGAGCATCCTGAACCACACACACACCTGGTACTGCCTCAATAATGGAGCATCCTGAACCATACACACATCTGGGACTGTCTCAATAACGGAGTGTCCTGGACCACACACACACCTGGTACTGCCTCAATAATGGAACGTCCTGAACCGTATACACTCGTGGTAGTGTCTAAATAATAGAGAGCTTTCAAACATATATACATCTTGGACTGTCACAATATGTGGACACACACCTGGGACTGTCTCAATAATGAAGCGCCTGAACCATACACACACCTGGGACTGTCACAATAATGGAGCACCCTGAACCATACACACACCTGGAACTGTCTCAATAATGGAGCATCCTGAACCATACACACACCTGGAACTGTCTCAATATTGGAGCATCCTGAACCATACACACACCTGGGACTGTCTCAATAATGGAGCATCCTGAACCATACACACACCTGGGACTGTCTCAATAATGGAGCGTCCTGAACCATACACACACCTGGAACTGTCTCAATAATGGAGCATCCTGAACCATACACACACCTGGGACTGTCTCAATAATGGAGCATCCTGAACCATACACACACCTGGGACTGTCTCAATAATGGAGCATCCTGAACCATACACACACCTGGAACTGTCTCAATAACAGAGCATCCTGAACCATACACACACCTGGAACTGTCTCAATAACAGAGCATCCTGAACCATACACACACCTGGAACTGTCTCAATAACAGAGCATCCTGAACCATACACACACCTGGAACTGTCTCAATAACAGAGCATCCTGAACCATACACACACCTGGAACTGTCTCAATAACAGAGCGTCCTGAACCATACACACACATACCAGGGACTCACTCAATAACAGAGCGTCCTGAACCATACACACACACACCTGGGACTCACTCAATAACAGAGCGTCCTGAACCACACACACACACACCAGGGACTCACTCAATAACAGAGCATCCTGAACCATACACACACACACCTGGGACTCACTCAATAACAGAGTGTCCTGAACCATACACACACATACCAGGGACTCACTCAATAACAGAGCGTCCTGAACCATACACACACACACCAGGGACTCACTCAATAACAGAGTGTCCTGAACCATACACACACACACCAGGGACTCACTCAATAACAGAGCGTCCTGAACCATACACACACACACCTGAGACTCACTCAATAACAGAGTGTCCTGAACCATACACACACACACCAGGGACTCACTCAATAACAGAGCATCCTGAACCATACACACACACACCAGGGACTCACTCAATAACAGAGTGTCCTGAACCATACACACACACACCTGGGACTCACTCAATAACAGAGTGTCCTGAACCATACACACACACACCAGGGACTCACTCAATAACAGAGCATCCTGAACCACACACACACACACCTGGGACTCACTCAATAACAGAGCGTCCTGAACCATACACACACACATCTGGGACTCACTTAATAACAGAGTGTCCTGAACCAAACACACACACACCAGGGACTCACTCAATAACAGAGTGTCCTGAACCATACACACACACCAGGGACTCACTCAATAACAGAGCATCCTGAACCACACACACACACACCTGGGACTCACTCAATAACAGAGTGTCCTGAACCATACACACACACACCAGGGACTCACTCAATAACAGAGCATCCTGAACCATACACACACACATCTGGGACTCACTTAATAACAGAGTGTCCTGAACCAAACACACACACACCAGGGACTCACTCAATAACAGAGTGTCCTGAACCATACACACACACCAGGGACTCACTCAATAACAGAGCATCCTGAACCACACACACACACACACCTGGGACTCACTCAATAACAGAGTGTCCTGAACCATACACACACACACCAGGGACTCACTCAATAACAGAGTGTCCTGAACCATACACACACACACCTGGGACTCACTCAATAACAGAGTGTCCTGAACCATACACACACACACCAGGGACTCACTCAATAACAGAGCATCCTGAACCATACACACACACATCTGGGACTCACTTAATAACAGAGTGTCCTGAACCAAACACACACACACCAGGGACTCACTCAATAACAGAGTGTCCTGAACCATACACACACACACCTGGGACTCACTCAATAACAGAGCGTCCTGAACCACACACACACACACCTGAGACTCACTCAATAACAGAGTGTCCTGAACCATACACACACACACCAGGGACTCACTCAATAACAGAGCATCCTGAACCATACACACACACACCTGGGACTCACTCAATAACAGAGTGTCCTGAACCATACACACACATACCAGGGACTCACTCAATAACAGAGCGTCCTGAACCATACACACACACACCAGGGACTCACTCAATAACAGAGCGTCCTGAACCACACACACACACACCTGAGACTCACTCAATAACAGAGTGTCCTGAACCATACACACACACACCAGGGACTCACTCAATAACAGAGCGTCCTGAACCATACACACACACACCTGAGACTCACTCAATAACAGAGTGTCCTGAACCATACACACACACACCAGGGACTCACTCAATAACAGAGCGTCCTGAACCATACACTCACACACCTGAGACTCACTCAATAACAGAGTGTCCTGAACCATACACACACACACCTGGGACTCACTTAATAACAGAGTGTCCTGAACCATACACACACACACCAGGGACTCACTCAATAACAGAGTGTCCTGAACCATACACACACACACCTGGGACTCACTCAATAACAGAGTGTCCTGAACCATACACACACACACCAGGGACTCACTCAATAACAGAGCATCCTGAACCACACACACACACACCTGGGACTCACTCAATAACAGAGTGTCCTGAACCATACACACACACACCAGGGACTCACTCAATAACAGAGCATCCTGAACCACACACACACACACCTGGGACTCACTCAATAACAGAGCGTCCTGAACCATACACACACACACCAGGGACTCGCTCAATAACAGAGCGTCCTGAACCATACACACACACACCTGAGACTCACTTAATACCAGAGCATCCTGAAGCATACACACACACACCAGGGACTCACTCAATAACAGAGTGTCCTGAACCATACACACACACACCTGAGACTCACTTAATACCAGAGCATCCTGAAGCATACACACACACACCAGGGACTCACTCAAAAACAGAGTGTCCTGAACCATACACACACACACCAGGGACTCGCTCAATAACAGAGCGTCCTGAACCATGCACACACACACCTGAGACTCACTTAATACCAGAGCATCCTGAATCATACACACACACACCAGGGACTCGCTCAATAACAGAGCGTCCTGAACCATACACACACACACCAGGGACTCACTCAATAACAGAGCGTCCTGAACCATACACACACACACCTGGGACTCACTCAATAACAGAGTGTCCTGAACCATACACACACAGACCAGGGACTCACTCAATAACAGAGTGTCCTGAACCATACACACACACACCTGAGACTCACTCAATAACAGAGTGTCCTGAACCATACACACACACACCTGGGACTCACTCAATAACAGAGCGTCCTGAACCATACACACACACACCTGGGACTCACTCAATAACAGAGCGTCCTGAACCATACACACACACACCTGAGACTCACTCAATAACAGAGTGTCCTGAACCATACACACACACACCTGAGACTCACTCAATAACACAGTGTCCTGAACCATACACACACACACCTGGGACTCGCTCAATAACAGAGCGTCCTGAACCATGCACACACACACCTGGGACTCACTCAATAACGGAGTGTCCTGAACCATACACACACACACCTGGGACTCACTCAATAACAGAGCATCCTGAACCATACACACACACACCTGAGACTCACTCAATAACAGAGCATCCTGAACCATACACACACACACCTGAGACTCACTCAATAACAGAGTGTCCTGAACCATACACACACACACCTGGGACTCACTCAATAACAGAACGTCCTCAACCATACACACACACACCTGGGACTCACTCAATAACAGAGCATGCTGAACCATTCACACACACACCTGGGACTCACTCAATAACGGAGTGTCCTGAACCATACACACACACACCTGGGACTCACTCAATAACAGAGCGCCCTGAACCATACACACACACACCTGAGACTCACTTAATACCAGAGCATCCTGAACCATACACACACACACCAGGGACTCACTCAATAACAGAGCGTCCTGAACCATACACACACACACCTGGGACTCACTCAATAACAGAGTGTCCTGAACCATACACACACACACCAGGGACTCACTCAATAACAGAGCATCCTGAACCATACACACACACACCTGGGACTCACTCAGTAACAGAGCATCCTGAACCATTCACACACACACCAGGGACTCACTCAATACCAGAGCGTCCTGAACCATACACACACACACCTGGGACTCACTCAATAACAGAGTGTCCTGAACCATACACACACACACCTGGGACTCACTCAATAACAAAGTGTCCTGAACCATACACACACACACCAGGGACTCACTCAATAACAGAGTGTCCTGAACCATACACACACACACCTGGGACTCACTCAATAACAGAGTGTCCTGAACCATACACACACACACCTGGGACTCACTCAATAACAAAGTGTCCTGAACCATACACACACACACCTGGGACTCACTCAATAACAAAGTGTCCTGAACCATACACACACACACCAGGGACTCACTCAATAACAGAGTGTCCTGAACCATACACACACACACCTTGGACTCACTCAATAACAGAGTGTCCTGAACCATACACACACACACCTGGGACTCACTTAATAACAGAGCGTCCTGAACCATTCACACACACACCTGGGACTCACTCAATAACAGAGCATCCTGAACCATACACACCCACACCTGGGACTCACTCAATAACAGAGTGTCCTGAACCATACACACACACACCTGAGACTCACTCAATAACAGAGTGTCCTGAACCATACACACACACACCTGGGACTCACTCAATAACAGAGTGTCCTGAACCATACACACACACACCTGGGACTCACTCAATAACAAAGTGTCCTGAACCATACACACACACACCAGGGACTCACTCAATAACAGAGTGTCCTGAACCATACACACACACACCTGGGACTCACTTAATAACAGAGCGTCCTGAACCATTGACACACACACCTGGGACTCACTCAATAACAGAGCATCCTGAACCATACACACCCACACCTGGGACTCACTCAATAACAGAGTGTCCTGAACCATACACACACACACCTGAGACTCACTCAATAACAGAGTGTCCTGAACCATACACACACACACACCTGGGACTCACTCAATAACGGAGTGTCCTGAACCATACACACCCACACCAGGGACTCACTCAATAACAGAGCGTCCTGAACCATACACACACACACCTGGGACTCACTCAATAACAGAGCATCCTGAACCACACACACACACACCTGAGACTCACGCAATAACAGAGCGTCCTCAACCATACACACACACACCTGGGACTCACTCAATAACGGAGTGTCCTGAACCATACACACACACACCTGGGACTCACTCAATAACAGAGCGTCCTCAACCATACACACACACACCTGGGACTCACTCAATAACGGAGTGTCCTGAACCATACACACACACACCTGGGACTCACTCAATAACAGAGCGTCCTGAAGCATACACACACACACACCTGAGACTCACTCAATAACGGAGTGTCCTGAACCATACACACACACACCTGGGACTCACTCAATAACAGAGCGTCCTGAACCATACACACACACACCTGGGACTCACTCAATAACAGAGCGTCCTCAACCATACACACACACACCTGGGACTCACTCAATAACGGAGTGTCCTGAACCATACACACACACACCTGGGACTCACTGAATAACAGAGCGTCCTGAACCATACACACACACACCTGGGACTCACTCAATAACAGAGCGTCCTCAACCATACACACACACACCTGGGACTCACTCAATAACGGAGTGTCCTGAACCATACACACACACACCTGGGACTCACTCAATAACAGAGCGTCCTCAACCATACACACACACACCTGGGACTCACTCAATAACGGAGTGTCCTGAACCATACACACACACACCTGGGACTCACTCAATAACAGAGCGCCCTGAACCATACACACACACACCTGAGACTCACTTAATACCAGAGCATCCTGAACCTACACACACACACCAGGGACTCACTCAATAACAGAGCGTCCTGAACCATACACACACACACCTGGGACTCACTCAATACCAGAGCATCCTGAACCATACACACACACACCAGGGACTCACTCAATAACAGAGCGTCCTGAACCATACACACACACACCTGGGACTCACTCAATAACAGAATGTCCTGAACCATACACACACACACCTGAGACTCACTCAATAACAAAGTGTCCCGAACCATACACACACACACCTGGGACTCACTCAATAACAAAGTGTCCTGAACCATACACACACACACCAGGGACTCACTCAATAACAGAGTGTCCTGAACCATACACACACACACCTGGGACTCACTTAATAACAGAGCGTCCTGAACCATACACACACACACCTGGGACTCACTTAATAACAGAGCGTCCTGAACCATACACACACACACCTGGGACTCACTCAATTACAGAGCGTCCTGAACCATACACACACACACCTGGGACTCACTCAATAACAGAGTGTCCTGAACCATACACACACACACTTGGGACTCACTCAATAACAAAGTGTCCTGAACCATACACACACACACCTGGGACTCACTCAATAACAGAGTGTCCTGAACCATACACACACACACCAGGGACTCACTCAATAACAGAGCATCCTGAACCATACACACACACACCTGGGACTCACTCAATAACAGAGTGTCCTGAACCATACACACACATACCAGGGACTCACTCAATAACAGAGCGTCCTGAACCATACACACACACACCAGGGACTCACTCAATAACAGAGCGTCCTGAACCACACACACACACACCTGAGACTCACTCAATAACAGAGTGTCCTGAACCATACACACACACACCAGGGACTCACTCAATAACAGAGCGTCCTGAACCATACACACACACACCAGGGACTCACTCAATAACAGAGCGTCCTGAACCATACACACACACACCTGAGACTCACTCAATAACAGAGTGTCCTGAACCATACACACACACACCAGGGACTCACTCAATAACAGAGCGTCCTGAACCATACACACACACACCTGAGACTCACTCAATAACAGAGTGTCCTGAACCATACACACACACACCAGGGACTCACTCAATAACAGAGCGTCCTGAACCATACACTCACACACCTGAGACTCACTCAATAACAGAGTGTCCTGAACCATACACACACACACCTGGGACTCACTTAATAACAGAGTGTCCTGAACCATACACACACACACCAGGGACTCACTCAATAACAGAGTGTCCTGAACCATACACACACACACCTGGGACTCACTCAATAACAGAGTGTCCTGAACCATACACACACACACCAGGGACTCACTCAATAACAGAGCATCCTGAACCACACACACACACACCTGGGACTCACTCAATAACAGAGTGTCCTGAACCATACACACACACACCAGGGACTCACTCAATAACAGAGCATCCTGAACCACACACACACACACCTGGGACTCACTCAATAACAGAGCGTCCTGAACCATACACACACACACCAGGGACTCGCTCAATAACAGAGCGTCCTGAACCATACACACACACACCTGAGACTCACTTAATACCAGAGCATCCTGAAGCATACACACACACACCAGGGACTCACTCAATAACAGAGTGTCCTGAAACATACACACACACACCAGGGACTCGCTCAATAACAGAGCGTCCTGAACCATACACACACACACCTGAGACTCACTTAATACCAGAGCATCCTGAATCATACACACACACACCAGGGACTCGCTCAATAACAGAGCGTCCTGAACCATACACACACACACCAGGGACTCACTCAATAACAGAGTGTCCTGAACCATACACACACACACCTGAGACTCACTTAATACCAGAGCATCCTGAAGCATACACACACACACCAGGGACTCACTCAATAACAGAGTGTCCTGAACCATACACACACACACCAGGGACTCGCTCAATAACAGAGCGTCCTGAACCATACACACACACACCTGAGACTCACTTAATACCAGAGCATCCTGAATCATACACACACACACCAGGGACTCGCTCAATAACAGAGCGTCCTGAACCATACACACACACACCAGGGACTCACTCAATAACAGAGCGTCCTGAACCATACACACACACACCTGGGACTCACTCAATAACAGAGTGTCCTGAACCATACACACACAGACCAGGGACTCACTCAATAACAGAGTGTCCTGAACCATACACACACACACCTGAGACTCACTCAATAACAGAGTGTCCTGAACCATACACACACACACCTGGGACTCACTCAATAACAGAGCGTCCTGAACCATACACACACACACCAGGGACTCACTCAATAACAGAGCGTCCTGAACCATACACACACACACCTGAGACTCACTCAATAACAGAGTGTCCTGAACCATACACACACACACCTGAGACTCACTCAATAACACAGTGTCCTGAACCATACACACACACACCTGGGACTCGCTCAATAACAGAGCGTCCTGAACCATGCACACACACACCTGGGACTCACTCAATAACAGAGCATCCTGAACCATACACACACACACCTGAGACTCACTCAATAACAGAGCATCCTGAACCATACACACACACACCTGAGACTCACTCAATAACAGAGTGTCCTGAACCATACACACACACACCTGGGACTCACTCAATAACAGAACGTCCTCAACCATACACACACACACCTGGGACTCACTCAATAACAGAGCATGCTGAACCATTCACACACACACCTGGGACTCACTCAATAACGGAGTGTCCTGAACCATACACACACACACCTGGGACTCACTCAATAACAGAGCGCCCTGAACCATACACACACACACCTGAGACTCACTTAATACCAGAGCATCCTGAACCATACACACACACACCAGGGACTCACTCAATAACAGAGCGTCCTGAACCATACACACACACACCTGGGACTCACTCAATAACAGAGTGTCCTGAACCATACACACACACACCAGGGACTCACTCAATAACAGAGCATCCTGAACCATACACACACACACCTGGGACTCACTCAGTAACAGAGCATCCTGAACCATTCACACACACACCAGGGACTCACTCAATAACAGAGCGTCCTGAACCATACACACACACACCTGGGACTCACTCAATAACAGAGTGTCCTGAACCATACACACACACACCTGGGACTCACTCAATAACAAAGTGTCCTGAACCATACACACACACACCAGGGACTCACTCAATAACAGAGTGTCCTGAACCATACACACACACACCTGGGACTCACTCAATAACAGAGTGTCCTGAACCATACACACACACACCTGGGACTCACTCAATAACAAAGTGTCCTGAACCATACACACACACACCTGGGACTCACTCAATAACAAAGTGTCCTGAACCATACACACACACACCAGGGACTCACTCAATAACAGAGTGTCCTGAACCATACACACACACACCTTGGACTCACTCAATAACAGAGTGTCCTGAACCATACACACACACATCTGGGACTCACTTAATAACAGAGCGTCCTGAACCATTCACACACACACCTGGGACTCACTCAATAACAGAGCATCCTGAACCATACACACCCACACCTGGGACTCACTCAATAACAGAGTGTCCTGAACCATACACACACACACCTGAGACTCACTCAATAACAGAGTGTCCTGAACCATACACACACACACCTGGGATTCACTCAATAACAGAGTGTCCTGAACCATACACACACACACCTGGGACTCACTCAATAACAAAGTGTCCTGAACCATACACACACACACCAGGGACTCACTCAATAACAGAGTGTCCTGAACCATACACACACACACCTGGGACTCAGTTAATAACAGAGCGTCCTGAACCATTGACACACACACCTGGGACTCACTCAATAACAGAGCATCCTGAACCATACACACCCACACCTGGGACTCACTCAATAACAGAGTGTCCTGAACCATACACACACACACCTGAGACTCACTCAATAACAGAGTGTCCTGAACCATACACACACACACACCTGGGACTCACTCAATAACGGAGTGTCCTGAACCATACACACCCACACCAGGGACTCACTCAATAACAGAGCGTCCTGAACCATACACACACACACCTGGGACTCACTCAATAACAGAGCATCCTGAACCACACACACACACACCTGAGACTCACGCAATAACAGAGCGTCCTCAACCATACACACACACACCTGGGACTCACTCAATAACGGAGTGTCCTGAACCATACACACACACACCTGGGACTCACTCAATAACAGAGCGTCCTCAACCATACACACACACACCTGGGACTCACTCAATAACGGAGTGTCCTGAACCATACACACACACACCTGGGACTCACTCAATAACAGAGCGTCCTGAAGCATACACACACACACCTGAGACTCACTCAATAACGGAGTGTCCTGAACCATACACACACACACCTGGGACTCACTCAATAACAGAGCGTCCTGAACCATACACACACACACCTGGGACTCACTCAATAACAGAGCGTCCTCAACCATACACACACACACCTGGGACTCACTCAATAACGGAGTGTCCTGAACCATACACACACACACCTGGGACTCACTGAATAACAGAGCGTCCTCAACCATACACACACACACCTGGGACTCACTCAATAACAGAGCGTCCTCAACCATACACACACACACCTGGGACTCACTCAATAACGGAGTGTCCTGAACCATACACACACACACCTGGGACTCACTCAATAACAGAGCGTCCTGAACCATACACACACACACCTGGGACTCACTCAATAACAGAGCGTCCTCAACCATACACACACACACCTGGGACTCACTCAATAACGGAGTGTCCTGAACCATACACACACACACCTGGGACTCACTCAATAACAGAGCGTCCTCAACCATACACACACACACCTGGGACTCACTCAATAACGGAGTGTCCTGAACCATACACACACACACCTGGGACTCACTCAATAACAGAGCGCCCTGAACCATACACACACACACCTGAGACTCACTTAATACCAGAGCATCCTGAACCATACACACACACACCAGGGACTCACTCAATAACAGAGCGTCCTGAACCATACACACACACACCTGGGACTCACTCAATACCAGAGCATCCTGAACCATACACACACACACCAGGGACTCACTCAATAACAGAGCGTCCTGAACCATACACACACACACCTGGGACTCACTCAATAACAGAATGTCCTGAACCATACACACACACACCTGAGACTCACTCAATAACAAAGTGTCCCGAACCATACACACACACACCTGGGACTCACTCAATAACAGAGTGTCCTGAACCATACACACACACACTTGGGACTCACTCAATAACAGAGTGTCCTGAACCATACACACCCACACCTGAGACTCACTTAATACCAGAGCATCCTGAAGCATACACACACACACCAGGGACTCACTCAATAACAGAGTGTCCTGAACCATACACACACACACCAGGGACTCGCTCAATAACAGAGCGTCCTGAACCATACACACACACACCTGAGACTCACTTAATACCAGAGCATCCTGAATCATACACACACACACCAGGGACTCGCTCAATAACAGAGCGTCCTGAACCATACACACACACACCAGGGACTCACTCAATAACAGAGCGTCCTGAACCATACACACACACACCTGGGACTCACTCAATAACAGAGTGTCCTGAACCATACACACACAGACCAGGGACTCACTCAATAACAGAGTGTCCTGAACCATACACACACACACCTGAGACTCACTCAATAACAGAGTGTCCTGAACCATACAAACACACACCTGGGACTCACTCAATAACAGAGCGTCCTGAACCATACACACACACACCAGGGACTCACTCAATAACAGAGCGTCCTGAACCATACACACACACACCTGAGACTCACTCAATAACAGAGTGTCCTGAACCATACACACACACACCTGAGACTCACTCAATAACACAGTGTCCTGAACCATACACACACACACCTGGGACTCGCTCAATAACAGAGCGTCCTGAACCATGCACACACACACCTGGGACTCACTCAATAACAGAGCATCCTGAACCATACACACACACACCTGAGACTCACTCAATAACAGAGCATCCTGAACCATACACACACACACCTGAGACTCACTCAATAACAGAGTGTCCTGAACCATACACACACACACCTGGGACTCACTCAATAACAGAACGTCCTCAACCATACACACACACACCTGGGACTCACTCAATAACAGAGCATGCTGAACCATTCACACACACACCTGGGACTCACTCAATAACGGAGTGTCCTGAACCATACACACACACACCTGGGACTCACTCAATAACAGAGCGCCCTGAACCATACACACACACACCTGAGACTCACTTAATACCAGAGCATCCTGAACCATACACACACACACCAGGGACTCACTCAATAACAGAGCGTCCTGAACCATACACACACACACCTGGGACTCACTCAATAACAGAGTGTCCTGAACCATACACACACACACCAGGGACTCACTCAATAACAGAGCATCCTGAACCATACACACACACACCTGGGACTCACTCAGTAACAGAGCATCCTGAACCATTCACACACACACCAGGGACTCACTCAATAACAGAGCGTCCTGAACCATACACACACACACCTGGGACTCACTCAATAACAGAGTGTCCTGAACCATACACACACACACCTGGGACTCACTCAATAACAAAGTGTCCTGAACCATACACACACACACCAGGGACTCACTCAATAACAGAGTGTCCTGAACCATACACACACACACCTGGGACTCACTCAATAACAGAGTGTCCTGAACCATACACACACACACCTGGGACTCACTCAATAACAAAGTGTCCTGAACCATACACACACACACCTGGGACTCACTCAATAACAAAGTGTCCTGAACCATACACACACACACCAGGGACTCACTCAATAACAGAGTGTCCTGAACCATACACACACACACCTTGGACTCACTCAATAACAGAGTGTCCTGAACCATACACACACACATCTGGGACTCACTTAATAACAGAGCGTCCTGAACCATTCACACACACACCTGGGACTCACTCAATAACAGAGCATCCTGAACCATACACACCCACACCTGGGACTCACTCAATAACAGAGTGTCCTGAACCATACACACACACACCTGAGACTCACTCAATAACAGAGTGTCCTGAACCATACACACACACACCTGGGATTCACTCAATAACAGAGTGTCCTGAACCATACACACACACACCTGGGACTCACTCAATAACAAAGTGTCCTGAACCATACACACACACACCAGGGACTCACTCAATAACAGAGTGTCCTGAACCATACACACACACACCTGGGACTCAGTTAATAACAGAGCGTCCTGAACCATTGACACACACACCTGGGACTCACTCAATAACAGAGCATCCTGAACCATACACACCCACACCTGGGACTCACTCAATAACAGAGTGTCCTGAACCATACACACACACACCTGAGACTCACTCAATAACAGAGTGTCCTGAACCATACACACACACACACCTGGGACTCACTCAATAACGGAGTGTCCTGAACCATACACACCCACACCAGGGACTCACTCAATAACAGAGCGTCCTGAACCATACACACACACACCTGGGACTCACTCAATAACAGAGCATCCTGAACCACACACACACACACCTGAGACTCACGCAATAACAGAGCGTCCTCAACCATACACACACACACCTGGGACTCACTCAATAACGGAGTGTCCTGAACCATACACACACACACCTGGGACTCACTCAATAACAGAGCGTCCTCAACCATACACACACACACCTGGGACTCACTCAATAACGGAGTGTCCTGAACCATACACACACACACCTGGGACTCACTCAATAACAGAGCGTCCTGAAGCATACACACACACACCTGAGACTCACTCAATAACGGAGTGTCCTGAACCATACACACACACACCTGGGACTCACTCAATAACAGAGCGTCCTGAACCATACACACACACACCTGGGACTCACTCAATAACAGAGCGTCCTCAACCATACACACACACACCTGGGACTCACTCAATAACGGAGTGTCCTGAACCATACACACACACACCTGGGACTCACTGAATAACAGAGCGTCCTCAACCATACACACACACACCTGGGACTCACTCAATAACAGAGCGTCCTCAACCATACACACACACACCTGGGACTCACTCAATAACGGAGTGTCCTGAACCATACACACACACACCTGGGACTCACTCAATAACAGAGCGTCCTGAACCATACACACACACACCTGGGACTCACTCAATAACAGAGCGTCCTCAACCATACACACACACACCTGGGACTCACTCAATAACGGAGTGTCCTGAACCATACACACACACACCTGGGACTCACTCAATAACAGAGCGTCCTCAACCATACACACACACACCTGGGACTCACTCAATAACGGAGTGTCCTGAACCATACACACACACACCTGGGACTCACTCAATAACAGAGCGCCCTGAACCATACACACACACACCTGAGACTCACTTAATACCAGAGCATCCTGAACCATACACACACACACCAGGGACTCACTCAATAACAGAGCGTCCTGAACCATACACACACACACCTGGGACTCACTCAATACCAGAGCATCCTGAACCATACACACACACACCAGGGACTCACTCAATAACAGAGCGTCCTGAACCATACACACACACACCTGGGACTCACTCAATAACAGAATGTCCTGAACCATACACACACACACCTGAGACTCACTCAATAACAAAGTGTCCCGAACCATACACACACACACCTGGGACTCACTCAATAACAGAGTGTCCTGAACCATACACACACACACCTGGGACTCACGTAATAACAGAGCGTCCTGAACCATACACACACACACCTGGGACTCACTTAATAACAGAGCGTCCTGAACCATACACACACACACCTGGGACTCACTCAATTACAGAGCGTCCTGAACCATACACACACACACCTGGGACTCACTCAATAACAGGGTGTCCTGAACCATACACACACACACTTGGGACTCACTCAATAACAGAGTGTCCTGAACCATACACACACACACCAGGGACTCACTCAATAACAGAGTGTCCTGAACCATACACACACACACCTGGGACTCACTCAATAACAAAGTGTCCTGAACCATACACACACACACCTGGGACTCACTCAATAACAAAGTGTCCTGAACCATACACACACACACCAGGGACTCACTCAATAACAGAGTGTCCTGAACCATACACACACACACCTTGGACTCACTCAATAACAGAGTGTCCTGAACCATACACACACACACCTGGGACTCACTTAATAACAGAGCGTCCTGAACCATTCACACACACACCTGGGACTCACTCAATAACAGAGCATCCTGAACCATACACACCCACACCTGGGACTCACTCAATTACAGAGTGTCCTGAACCATACACACACACACCTGAGACTCACTCAATAACAGAGTGTCCTGAACCATACACACACACACCTGGGACTCACTCAATAACAGAGCGTCCTGAACCATTGACACACACACCTGGGACTCACTCAATAACAGAGCATCCTGAACCATACACACCCACACCTGGGACTCACTCAATAACAGAGTGTCCTGAACCATACACACACACACCTGAGACTCACTCAATAACAGAGTGTCCTGAACCATACACACACACACACCTGGGACTCACTCAATAACGGAGTGTCCTGAACCATACACACCCACACCAGGGACTCACTCAATAACAGAGCGTCCTGAACCATACACACACACACCTGGGACTCACTCAATAACAGAGCATCCTGAACCACACACACACACACCTGAGACTCACGCAATAACAGAGCGTCCTCAACCATACACACACACACCTGGGACTCACTCAATAACGGAGTGTCCTGAACCATACACACACACACCTGGGACTCACTCAATAACAGAGCGTCCTCAACCATACACACACACACCTGGGACTCACTCAATAACGGAGTGTCCTGAACCATACACACACACACCTGGGACTCACTCAATAACAGAGCGTCCTGAAGCATACACACACACACCTGAGACTCACTCAATAACGGAGTGTCCTGAACCATACACACACACACCTGGGACTCACTCAATAACAGAGCGTCCTGAACCATACACACACACACCTGGGACTCACTCAATAACAGAGCGTCCTCAACCATACACAGTCACACCTGGGACTCACTCAATAACGGAGTGTCCTGAACCATACACACACACACCTGGGACTCACTGAATAACAGAGCGTCCTCAACCATACACACACACACCTGGGACTCACTCAATAACAGAGCGTCCTCAACCATACACACACACACCTGGGACTCACTCAATAACGGAGTGTCCTGAACCATACACACACACACCTGGGACTCACTCAATAACAGAGCGTCCTGAACCATACACACACACACCTGGGACTCACTCAATAACAGAGCGTCCTCAACCATACACACACACACCTGGGACTCACTCAATAACGGAGTGTCCTGAACCATACACACACACACCTGGGACTCACTCAATAACAGAGCGTCCTCAACCATACACACACACACCTGGGACTCACTCAATAACGGAGTGTCCTGAACCATACACACACACACCTGGGACTCACTCAATAACAGAGCGCCCTGAACCATACACACACACACCTGAGACTCACTTAATACCAGAGCATCCTGAACCATACACACACACACCAGGGACTCACTCAATAACAGAGCGTCCTGAACCATACACACACACACCTGGGACTCACTCAATACCAGAGCATCCTGAACCATGCACACACACACCAGGGACTCACTCAATAACAGAGCGTCCTGAACCATACACACACACACCTGGGACTCACTCAATAACAGAATGTCCTGAACCATACACACACACACCTGAGACTCACTCAATAACAAAGTGTCCCGAACCATACACACACACACCTGGGACTCACTCAATAACAAAGTGTCCTGAACCATACACACACACACCAGGGACTCACTCAATAACAGAGTGTCCTGAACCATACACACACACACCTGGGACTCGCTCAATAACAAAGTGTCCTGAACCATACACACACACACCTGGGACTCACTTAATAACAGAGCGTCCTGAACCATACACACACACACCTGGGACTCACTTAATAACAGAGCGTCCTGAACCATACACACACACACCTGGGACTCACTTAATAACAGAGCGTCCTGAACCATACACACACACACCTGGGACTCACTTAATAACAGAGCGTCCTGAACCATTCACACACACACCTGGGACTCACTCAATAACAGAGCGTCCTGAACCATACACACACACACCTGGGACTCACTTAATAACAGAGCGTCCTGAACCATACACACACACACCTGGGACTCACTTAATAACAGAGCGTCCTGAACCATACACACACACACCTGGGACTCACTTAATAACAGAGCGTCCTGAACCATACACACACACACCTGGGACTCACTTAATAACAGAGCGTCCTGAACCATACACACACACACCTGGGACTCACTCAATTACAGACTGTCCTGAACCATACACACACACACCTGGGACTCACTCAATAACAGGGTGTCCTGAACCATACACACACACACTTGGGACTCACTCAATAACAGAGTGTCCTGAACCATACACACACACACCAGGGACTCACTCAATAACAGAGTGTCCTGAACCATACACACACACACACCTGGGACTCACTTAATAACAGAGCGTCCTGAACCATACACACACACACCTGGGACTCACTTAATAACAGAGCGTCCTGAACCAATCACACACACACCTGGGACTCACCCAATAACAGAGTGTCCTGAACCATACACACACACACCTGGGACTCACTTAATAACAGAGCGTCCTGAACCATTCACACACACACCTGAGACTCACTCAATAACAGAGCGTCCTGAACCATTCACACACACACCTGAGACTCACTCAATAACAGAGTGTCCTGAACCATACACACACACACCTGGGACTCACTCAATAACAAAGTGTCCTGAACCATACACACACACACCAGGGACTCACTCAATAACAGAGTGTCCTGAACCATACACACACACACCAGGGACTCACTCAATAACAGAGCGTCCTGAACCATACACACACACACCTGGGACTCACTCAATAACAGAGTGTCCTGAACCATACACACACACACCTGGGACTCGCTCAATAACAGTGTGTCCTGAACCATACACACACACACCTGGGACTCACTTAATAACAGAGCGTCCTGAACCATTCACACACACACCTGGGACTCACTCAATAACAGAGTGTCCTGAACCATACACACACACACCTGGGACTCACTCGATAACAGAGCATCCTGAACCATACACACACACACCAGGGACTCACTCAATAACAGAGCATCCTGAACCACACACACACACACCAGGGACTCACTCAATAACAGAGTGTCCTGAACCATACACTCACACACCTGAGACTCACTTAATACCAGAGCATCCTGAACCATACACACACACACCAGGGACTCACTCAATAACAGAGCATCCTGAACCATACACACACACACCAGGGACTCACTCAATAACAGAGTGTCCTGAACCATACACTCACACACCTGAGACTCACTTAATACCAGAGCATCCTGAACCATACACACACACACCAGGGACTCACTCAATAACAGAGCGTCCTGAACCATACACACACACACCTGGGACTCACTCAATAACAGAGTGTCCTGAACCATACACACACACACCTGGGACTCACTCAATAACAAAATGTCCTGAACCATACACACACACACCTGGGACTCACTCAATAACAGAGTGTCCTGAACCATACACACACACACCTGGGACTCACTCAATAACAGAGTGTCCTGAACCATACACACACACACCTGGGACTCACTCAATAACAAAATGTCCTGAACCATACACACACACACCTGGGACTCACTCAATAACAGAGCATCCTGAACCATACACACACACACCAGGGACTCACTCAATAACAGAGCATCCTGAACCATAAAAAAAACACACCTGGGACTCACTCAATAACAGAGTGTCCGGAACCATACACACACACACCTGGGACTCACTCAATAACAGAGTGTCCTGAACCATACACACACACACCTGGGACTCACTCAATAACAAAATGTCCTGAACCATACACACACACACCTGGGACCCACTCAATAACAGAGCATCCTGAACCATACACACACACACCAGGGACTCACTCAATAACAGAGCATCCTGAACCATACACACACACACCTGGGACTCACTCAATAACAGAGTGTCCTGAACCATACACACACACACCTGGGACTCACTCAATAACAGAGTGTCCTGAACCATACACACACACACCAGGGACTCACTCAATAACAGAGCGTCCTGAACCATACACACACACACCTGGGACTCACTCAATAACAGAGTGTCCTGAACCATACACACACACACCAGGGACTCACTCAATAACAGAGTGTCCTGAACCATACACACACACACCTGGGACTCACTCAATAACAAAGTGTCCTGAACCATACACACACACACCTGGGACTCACTCAATAACAGAGCGTCCTGAACCATACACACACACACCTGGGACTCACTCAATAACAGAGCGTCCTCAACCATACACACACACACCTGGGACTCACTCAATAACGGAGTGTCCTGAACCATACACACACACACCTGGGACTCACTCAATAACAGAGCGTCCTCAACCATACACACACACACCTGGGACTCACTCAATAACGGAGTGTCCTGAACCATACACACACACACCTGGGACTCACTCAATAACAGAGCGCCCTGAACCATACACACACACACCTGAGACTCACTTAATACCAGAGCATCCTGAACCATACACACACACACCAGGGACTCACTCAATAACAGAGCGTCCTGAACCATACACACACACACCTGGGACTCACTCAATACCAGAGCATCCTGAACCATACACACACACACCAGGGACTCACTCAATAACAGAGCGTCCTGAACCATACACACACACACCTGGGACTCACTCAATAACAGAATGTCCTGAACCATACACACACACACCTGAGACTCACTCAATAACAAAGTGTCCCGAACCATACACACACACACCTGGGACTCACTCAATAACAAAGTGTCCTGAACCATACACACACACACCAGGGACTCACTCAATAACAGAGTGTCCTGAACCATACACACACACACCTGGGACTCACTTAATAACAGAGCGTCCTGAACCATACACACACACACCTGGGACTCACTTAATAACAGAGCGTCCTGAACCATACACACACACACCTGGGACTCACTCAATTACAGAGCGTCCTGAACCATACACACACACACCTGGGACTCACTCAATAACAGGGTGTCCTGAACCATACACACACACACTTGGGACTCACTCAATAACAGAGTGTCCTGAACCATACACACACACCAGGGACTCACTCAATAACAGAGTGTCCTGAACCATACACACACACACCTGGGACTCACTCAATAACAAAGTGTCCTGAACCATACACACACACACCTGGGACTCACTCAATAACAAAGTGTCCTGAACCATACACACACACACCAGGGACTCACTCAATAACAGAGTGTCCTGAACCATACACACACACACCTGGGACTCACTCAATAACAGAGCATCCTGAACCACACACACACACACCAGGGACTCACTCAATAACAGAGTGTCCTGAACCATACACTCACACACCTGAGACTCACTTAATACCAGAGCATCCTGAACCATACACACACACACCAGGGACTCACTCAATAACAGAGCATCCTGAACCATACACACACACACCAGGGACTCACTCAATAACAGAGTGTCCTGAAACATACACTCACACACCTGAGACTCACTTAATACCAGAGCATCCTGAACCATACACACACACACCAGGGACTCACTCAATAACAGAGCGTCATGAACCATACACACACACACCTGGGACTCACTCAATAACAGAGTGTCCTGAACCATACACACACACACCTGGGACTCACTCAATAACAAAATGTCCTGAACCATACACACACACACCTGGGACTCACTCAATAACAGAGTGTCCTGAACCATACACACACACACCTGGGACTCACTCAATAACAGAGTGTCCTGAACCATACACACACACACCTGGGACTCACTCAATAACAAAATGTCCTGAACCATACACACACACACCTGGGACTCACTCAATAACAGAGCATCCTGAACCATACACACACACACCAGGGACTCACTCAATAACAGAGCATCCTGAACCATACACACACACACCTGGGACTCACTCAATAACAGAGTGTCCTGAACCATACACACACACACCTGGGACTCACTCAATAACAGAGTGTCCTGAACCATACACACACACACCAGGGACTCACTCAATAACAGAGCGTCCTGAACCATACACACACACACCAGGGACTCACTCAATAACAGAGCGTCCTGAACCATACACACACACACCTGAGACTCACTCAATAACAGAGCATCCTGAACCATACACACACACACCAGGGACTCACTCAATAACAGAGCGTCCTGAACCATACACACACACACCTGGGACTCACTCAATAACAGAGTGTCCTGAACCATACACACACACACCAGGGACTCACTCAATAACAGAGTGTCCTGAACCATACACACACACACCTGGGACTCACTTAATAACAGAGCGTCCTGAACCATTCACACACACACCTGGGACTCACTCAATAACAGAGCGTCCTGAACCATACACACACACACCTGGGACTCACTCAATAACAGAGCGTCCTGAACCATACACACACACACCTGGGACTCACTCAACAACAGGGTGTCCTGAACCATACACACACACACCAGGGACTCACTCAATAACAGAGTGTCCTGAACCATACACACACACACCTGGGCCTCACTTAATAACAGAGCGTCCTGAACCATACACACACACACCTGGGACTCACTTAATAACAGAGTGTCCTGAACCATACACACACACACCTGGGACTCACTTAATAACAGAGCGTCCTGAACCATTCACACACACACCTGGGACTCACTCAATAACAGAGCATCCTGAACCATACACACACACACCTGGAACTCACTCAATAACAGAGTGTCCTGAACCATACACACACACACCTGGGACTCGCTCAATAACAGAGTGTCCTGAACCATACACACACACACCAGGGACTCACTCAATAACAGAGCATCCTGAACCACACACACACTCACCTGGGACTCCCTCAATAACAGAGTGTCCTGAACCATACACACACACACCTGAGACTCACTCAATAACAGAGCATCCTGAACCATACACACACACACCAGGGACTCACTCAATAACAGAGTGTCCTGAACCATACACACACACACCTGGGACTCACTCAATAACAGAGTGTCCTGAACCATACACACACACACCTGGGACTCACTCAATAACAGAGTGTCCTGAACCATACACACACACACCAGGGGCTCACTCAATAACAGAGCATCCTGAACCATACACACACACACCTGGGACTCACTCAATTACAGAGTGTCCTGAACCATACACACACACACCTGGGACTCACTCAATAACAGAGTGTCCTGAACCATACACACACACACCTGGGACTCACTTAATAACAGAGCGTCCTGAACCATTCACACACACACCTGGGACTCACTCAATAACAGAGTGTCCGGAACCATACACACACACACCTGGGACTCACTCGATAACAGAGCATCCTGAACCATACACACACACACCAGGGACTCACTCAATAACAGAGCATCCTGAACCACACACACACACACCAGGGACTCACTCAATAACAGAGTGTCCTGAACCATACACTCACACACCTGAGACTCACTTAATACCAGAGCATCCTGAACCATACACACACACACCTGGGACTCACTCAATAACAGAGCATCCTGAACCATACACACACACACCAGGGACTCACTCAATAACAGAGTGTCCTGAACCATACACTCACACACCTGAGACTCACTTAATACCAGAGCATCCTGAACCATACACACACACACCAGGGACTCACTCAATAACAGAGCGTCCTGAACCATACACACACACACCTGGGACTCACTCAATAACAGAGTGTCCTGAACCATACACACACACACCTGGGACTCACTCAATAACAAAATGTCCTGAACCATACACACACACACCTGGGACTCACTCAATAACAGAGTGTCCTGAACCATACACACACACACCAGGGACTCACTCAATAACAGAGCGTCCTGAACCATACACACACACACCTGGGACTCACTCAATAACAGAGTGTCCTGAACCATACACACACACACCAGGGACTCACTCAATAACAGAGTGTCCTGAACCATACACACACACACCTGGGACTCACTTAATAACAGAGCGTCCTGAACCATTCACACACACACCTGGGACTCACTCAATAACAGAGCATCCTGAACCATACACACACACACCTGGGACTCACTCAATAACAGAGCGTCCTGAACCATACACACACACACCAGGGACTCACTCAATAACAGAGTGTCCTGAACCATACACACACACACCTGGGACTCACTCAATAACAGAGTGTCCTGAACCATACACACACACACCTGGGACTCACTTAATAACAGAGTGTCCTGAACCATACACACACACACCAGGGACTCACTCAATAACAGAGTGTCCTGAACCATACACACACACACCTGGGCCTCACTTAATAACAGAGTGTCCTGAACCATACACACACACACCTGGGACTCACTTAATAACCGGGTGTCCTGAACCATACACACACACACCAGGGACTCACTCAATAACAGAGTGTCCTGAACCATACACACACACACCTGGGACTCACTCAATAACAGAGTGTCCTGAACCATACACACACACACCAGGGACTCACTCAATAACAGAGTGTCCTGAACCATACACACACACACCAGGGACTCACTCAATAACAGAGTGTCCTGAACCATACACACACACACCTGGGCCTCACTTAATAACAGAGCGTCCTGAACCATACACACACACACCTGGGACTCACTTAATAACAGAGTGTCCTGAACCACACACACACACACCTGGGACTCACTTAATAACAGAGCGTCCTGAACCATTCACACACACACCTGGGACTCACTCAATAACAGAGCATCCTGAACCATACACACACACACCTGGAACTCACTCAATAACAGAGTGTCCTGAACCATACACACACACACCTGGGACTCGCTCAATAACAGAGTGTCCTGAACCATACACACACACACCAGGGACTCACTCAATAACAGAACATCCTGAACCACACACACACTCACCTGGGACTCCCTCAATAACAGAGTGTCCTGAACCATACACACACACACCTGAGACTTACTTAATAACAGAGCGTCCTGAACCATTCACACACACACCTGGGACTCACTCAATAACAGAGCATCCTGAACCATACACACACACACCTGGAACTCACTCAATAACAGAGTGTCCTGAACCATACACACACACACCTGGGACTCGCTCAATAACAGAGTGTCCTGAACCATACACACACACACCAGGGACTCACTCAATAACAGAACATCCTGAACCACACACACACTCACCTGGGACTCCCTCAATAACAGAGCGTCCTGAACCATACACACACATGTGGGACTCACTCAATAACAGACTGTCCTGAACCATACACACACACACCTGAGACTCACTCAATAACAGAGCGTCCTGAACCATACACACACACACCTGGGACTCACTCAATAACAGAGTGTCCTGAACCATACACACACACACCTGGGACTCACTCAATAACAGAGTGTCCTGAACCATACACACACACACCAGGGGCTCACTCAATAACAGAGCATCCTGAACCATACACACACACACCTGGGACTCACTCAATAACAGAGTGTCCTGAACCATACACACACACACCTGGGACTCACTCAATAACAGACTGTCCTGAACCATACACACACACACCTGGGACTCACTCAATAACAGAGCGTCCTGAACCAGACACACACACACCTGAGACTCACTCAATAACAGAGTGTCCTGAACCATACACACACACATCTGGGACTCACTCAATAACAGAGTGTCCTGAACCATACACACACACACCTGGGACTCACTCAATGACAGAGTGTCCTGAACCATACACACACACATCTCGGACTCACTCAATAACAGACTGTCCTGAACCATACACACACACACCTGAGACTCACTCAATAACAGAGCGTCCTGAACCATACACACACATGTGGGACTCACTCAATAACAGACTGTCCTGAACCATACACACACACACCTGAGACTCACTCAATAACAGAGCGTCCTGAACCATACACACACACACCTGGGACTCACTCAATAACAGAGCATCCTGAACCATACACACACACACCTGGGACTCACTCAATAACAGAGCGTCCTGAACCATACACACACACACCTGGGACTCACTCAATAACAGAGTGTCCTGAACCATACACACACACACCTGAGACTCACTCAATAACAGAGCATCCTGAACCATACACACACACACCTGGGACTCACTCAATAACAGAGCGTCCCGAACCATACACACACACACCAGGGACTCACTCAATAACAGAGCATCCTGAACCATACACACACACACCTGGGACTCACTCAATAACAGAGTGTCCTGAACCATACACACACACACCTGGGACTCACTCAATAACAGAGTGTCCTGAACCATACACACACACATCTGGGACTCACTCAATAACAGAGTGTCCTGAACCATACACACACACACCTGGGACTCACTCAATAACAGACTGTCCTGAACCATACACACACACACCTGGGACTCACTCAATAACAGAGTGTCCTGAACCATACACACACATACCAGGGACTCACTCAATAACAGAGCGTCCTGAACCATACACACACACACCAGGGACTCACTCAATAACAGAGCGTCCTGAACCACACACACACACACCTGAGACTCACTCAATAACAGAGTGTCCTGAACCATACACACACACACCTGAGACTCACTCAATAACAGAGCATCCTGAACCATACACACACACACCTGGGACTCACTCAATAACAGAGCGTCCCGAACCATACACACACACACCAGGGACTCACTCAATAACAGAGCATCCTGAACCATACACACACACACCTGGGACTCACTCAATAACAGAGTGTCCTGAACCATACACACACACACCTGGGACTCACTCAATAACAGAGTGTCCTGAACCATACACACACACATCTGGGACTCACTCAATAACAGAGTGTCCTGAACCATACACACACACACCTGGGACTCACTCAATAACAGACTGTCCTGAACCATACACACACACACCTGGGACTCACTCAATAACAGAGTGTCCTGAACCATACACACACATACCAGGGACTCACTCAATAACAGAGCGTCCTGAACCATACACACACACACCAGGGACTCACTCAATAACAGAGCGTCCTGAACCACACACACACACACCTGAGACTCACTCAATAACAGAGTGTCCTGAACCATACACACACACACCAGGGACTCACTCAATAACAGAGCGTCCTGAACCATACACTCACACACCTGAGACTCGCTCAATAACAGAGTGTCCTGAACCATACACACACACACCTGGGACTCACTTAATAACAGAGTGTCCTGAACCATACACACACACACCTGGGACTCACTCAATAACAGAGTGTCCTGAACCATACACACACACACCAGGGACTCACTCAATAACAGAGCATCCTGAACCACACACACACACACCTGGGACTCACTCAATAACAGAGTGTCCTGAACCATACACACACACACCAGGGACTCACTCAATAACAGAGCATCCTGAACCACACACACACACACCTGGGACTCACTCAATAACAGAGCGTCCTGAACCATACACACACACACCAGGGACTCGCTCAATAACAGAGCGTCCTGAACCATACACACACACACCTGAGACTCACTTAATACCAGAGCATCCTGAAGCATACACACACACACCAGGGACTCACTCAATAACAGAGTGTCCTGAACCATACACACACACACCAGGGACTCGCTCAATAACAGAGCGTCCTGAACCATACACACACACACCTGAGACTCACTTAATACCAGAGCATCCTGAATCATACACACACACACCAGGGACTCGCTCAATAACAGAGCGTCCTGAACCATACACACACACACCAGGGACTCACTCAATAACAGAGTGTCCTGAACCATACACACACACACCTCAGACTCACTTAATACCAGAGCATCCTGAAGCATACACACACACACCAGGGACTCACTCAATAACAGAGTGTCCTGAACCATACACACACACACCAGGGACTCGCTCAATAACAGAGCGTCCTGAACCATACACACACACACCTGAGACTCACTTAATGCCAGAGCATCCTGAATCATACACACACACACCAGGGACTCGCTCAATAACAGAGCGTCCTGAACCATACACACACACACCAGGGACTCACTCAATAACAGAGCGTCCTGAACCATACACACACACACCTGGGACTCACTCAATAACAGAGTGTCCTGAACCATACACACACAGACCAGGGACTCACTCAATAACAGAGTGTCCTGAACCATACACACACACACCTGAGACTCACTCAATAACAGAGTGTCCTGAACCATACACACACACACCTGGGACTCACTCAATAACAGAGCGTCCTGAACCATACACACACACACCTGGGACTCACTCAATAACAGAGCGTCCTGAACCATACACACACACACCTGAGACTCACTCAATAACAGAGTGTCCGGAACCATACACACACACACCTGAGACTCACTCAATAACACAGTGTCCTGAACCATACACACACACACCTGGGACTCGCTCAATAACAGAGCGTCCTGAACCATGCACACACACACCTGGGACTCACTCAATAACGGAGTGTCCTGAACCATACACACACACACCTGGGACTCACTCAATAACAGAGCATCCTGAACCATACACACACACACCTGAGACTCACTCAATAACAGAGCATCCTGAACCATACACACACACACCTGAGACTCACTCAATAACAGAGTGTCCTGAACCATACATACACACACCTGGGACTCACTCAATAACAGAACGTCCTCAACCATACACACACACACCTGGGACTCACTCAATAACAGAGCATGCTGAACCATTCACACACACACCTGGGACTCACTCAATAACGGAGTGTCCTGAACCATACACACACACACCTGGGACTCACTCAATAACAGAGCGCCCTGAACCATACACACACACACCTGAGACTCACTTAATACCAGAGCATCCTGAACCATACACACACACACCAGGGACTCACTCAATAACAGAGCGTCCTGAACCATACACACACACACCTGGGACTCACTCAATAACAGAGTGTCCTGAACCATACACACACACACCAGGGACTCACTCAGTAACAGAGCATCCTGAACCATACACACACACACCTGGGACTCACTCAGTAACAGAGCATCCTGAACCATTCACACACACACCAGGGACTCACTCAATAACAGAGCGTCCTGAACCATACACACACACACCTGGGACTCACTCAATAACAGAGTATCCTGAACCATACACACACACACCTGGGACTCACTCAATAACAAAGTGTCCTGAACCATACACACACACACCAGGGACTCACTCAATAACAGAGTGTCCTGAACCATACACACACACACCTGGGACTCACTCAATAACAGAGTGTCCTGAACCATACACACACACACCTGGGACTCACTCAATAACAAAGTGTCCTGAACCATACACACACACACCTGGGACTCACTCAATAACAAAGTGTCCTGAACCATACACACACACACACCAGGGACTCACTCAATAACAGAGTGTCCTGAACCATACACACACACACCTTGGACTCACTCAATAACAGAGTGTCCTGAACCATACACACACACACCTGGGACTCACTTAATAACAGAGCGTCCTGAACCATTCACACACACACCTGGGACTCACTCAATAACAGAGCATCCTGAACCATACACACCCACACCTGGGACTCACTCAATAACAGAGTGTCCTGAACCATACACACACACACCTGAGACTCACTCAATAACAGAGTGTCCTGAACCATACACACACACACCTGGGACTCACTCAATAACAGAGTGTCCTGAACCATACACACACACACCTGGGACTCACTCAATAACAAAGTGTCCTGAACCATACACACACACACCAGGGACTCACTCAATAACAGAGTGTCCTGAACCATACACACACACACCTGGGACTCACTTAATAACAGAGCGTCCTGAACCATTGACACACACACCTGGGACTCACTCAATAACAGAGCATCCTGAACCATACACACCCACACCTGGGACTCACTCAATAACAGAGTGTCCTGAACCATACACACACACACCTGAGACTCACTCAATAACAGAGTGTCCTGAACCATACACACACACACACCTGGGACTCACTCAATAACGGAGTGTCCTGAACCATACACACCCACACCAGGGACTCACTCAATAACAGAGCGTCCTGAACCATACACACACACACCTGGGACTCACTCAATAACAGAGCATCCTGAACCACACACACACACACCTGAGACTCACGCAATAAGAGAGCGTCCTCAACCATACACACACACACCTGGGACTCACTCAATAACGGAGTGTCCTGAACCATACACACACACACCTGGGACTCACTCAATAACAGAGCGTCCTCAACCATACACACACACACCTGGGACTCACTCAATAACGGAGTGTCCTGAACCATACACACACACACCTGGGACTCACTCAATAACAGAGCGTCCTGAAGCATACACACACACACCTGAGACTCACTCAATAACGGAGTGTCCTGAACCATACACACACACACCTGGGACTCACTCAATAACAGAGTGTCCTGAACCATACACACACACACCTGAGACTCACTCAATAACAGAGCATCCTGAACCATACACACACACACCTGGGACTCACTCAATAACAGAGCGTCCTGAACCATACACACACACACCAGGGACTCACTCAATAACAGAGCATCCTGAACCATACACACACACACCTGGGACTCACTCAATAACAGAGTGTCCTGAACCATACACACACACACCTGGGACTCACTCAATAACAGAGTGTCCTGAACCATACACACACACATCTGGGACTCACTCAATAACAGAGTGTCCTGAACCATACACACACACACCTGGGACTCACTCAATAACAGACTGTCCTGAACCATACACACACACACCTGGGACTCACTCAATAACAGAGTGTCCTGAACCATACACACACATACCAGGGACTCACTCAATAACAGAGCGTCCTGAACCATACACACACACACCAGGGACTCACTCAATAACAGAGCGTCCTGAACCACACACACACACACCTGAGACTCACTCAATAACAGAGTGTCCTGAACCATACACACACACACCAGGGACTCACTCAATAACAGAGCGTCCTGAACCATACACTCACACACCTGAGACTCGCTCAATAACAGAGTGTCCTGAACCATACACACACACACCTGGGACTCACTTAATAACAGAGTGTCCTGAACCATACACACACACACCTGGGACTCACTCAATAACAGAGTGTCCTGAACCATACACACACACACCAGGGACTCACTCAATAACAGAGCATCCTGAACCACACACACACACACCTGGGACTCACTCAATAACAGAGTGTCCTGAACCATACACACACACACCAGGGACTCACTCAATAACAGAGCATCCTGAACCACACACACACACACCTGGGACTCACTCAATAACAGAGCGTCCTGAACCATACACACACACACCAGGGACTCGCTCAATAACAGAGCGTCCTGAACCATACACACACACACCTGAGACTCACTTAATACCAGAGCATCCTGAAGCATACACACACACACCAGGGACTCACTCAATAACAGAGTGTCCTGAACCATACACACACACACCAGGGACTCGCTCAATAACAGAGCGTCCTGAACCATACACACACACACCTGAGACTCACTTAATACCAGAGCATCCTGAATCATACACACACACACCAGGGACTCGCTCAATAACAGAGCGTCCTGAACCATACACACACACACCAGGGACTCACTCAATAACAGAGTGTCCTGAACCATACACACACACACCTCAGACTCACTTAATACCAGAGCATCCTGAAGCATACACACACACACCAGGGACTCACTCAATAACAGAGTGTCCTGAACCATACACACACACACCAGGGACTCGCTCAATAACAGAGCGTCCTGAACCATACACACACACACCTGAGACTCACTTAATGCCAGAGCATCCTGAATCATACACACACACACCAGGGACTCGCTCAATAACAGAGCGTCCTGAACCATACACACACACACCAGGGACTCACTCAATAACAGAGCGTCCTGAACCATACACACACACACCTGGGACTCACTCAATAACAGAGTGTCCTGAACCATACACACACAGACCAGGGACTCACTCAATAACAGAGTGTCCTGAACCATACACACACACACCTGAGACTCACTCAATAACAGAGTGTCCTGAACCATACACACACACACCTGGGACTCACTCAATAACAGAGCGTCCTGAACCATACACACACACACCTGGGACTCACTCAATAACAGAGCGTCCTGAACCATACACACACACACCTGAGACTCACTCAATAACAGAGTGTCCGGAACCATACACACACACACCTGAGACTCACTCAATAACACAGTGTCCTGAACCATACACACACACACCTGGGACTCGCTCAATAACAGAGCGTCCTGAACCATGCACACATACACCTGGGACTCACTCAATAACGGAGTGTCCTGAACCATACACACACACACCTGGGACTCACTCAATAACAGAGCATCCTGAACCATACACACACACACCTGAGACTCACTCAATAACAGAGCATCCTGAACCATACACACACACACCTGAGACTCACTCAATAACAGAGTGTCCTGAACCATACATACACACACCTGGGACTCACTCAATAACAGAACATCCTCAACCATACACACACACACCTGGGACTCACTCAATAACAGAGCATGCTGAACCATTCACACACACACCTGGGACTCACTCAATAACGGAGTGTCCTGAACCATACACACACACACCTGGGACTCACTCAATAACAGAGCGCCCTGAACCATACACACACACACCTGAGACTCACTTAATACCAGAGCATCCTGAACCATACACACACACACCAGGGACTCACTCAATAACAGAGCGTCCTGAACCATACACACACACACCTGGGACTCACTCAATAACAGAGTGTCCTGAACCATACACACACACACCAGGGACTCACTCAGTAACAGAGCATCCTGAACCATACACACACACACCTGGGACTCACTCAGTAACAGAGCATCCTGAACCATTCACACACACACCAGGGACTCACTCAATAACAGAGCGTCCTGAACCATACACACACACACCTGGGACTCACTCAATAACAGAGTATCCTGAACCATACACACACACACCTGGGACTCACTCAATAACAAAGTGTCCTGAACCATACACACACACACCAGGGACTCACTCAATAACAGAGTGTCCTGAACCATACACACACACACCTGGGACTCACTCAATAACAGAGTGTCCTGAACCATACACACACACACCTGGGACTCACTCAATAACAAAGTGTCCTGAACCATACACACACACACCTGGGACTCACTCAATAACAAAGTGTCCTGAACCATACACACACACACCAGGGACTCACTCAATAACAGAGTGTCCTGAACCATACACACACACACCTTGGACTCACTCAATAACAGAGTGTCCTGAACCATACACACACACACCTGGGACTCACTTAATAACAGAGCGTCCTGAACCATTCACACACACACCTGGGACTCACTCAATAACAGAGCATCCTGAACCATACACACCCACACCTGGGACTCACTCAATAACAGAGTGTCCTGAACCATACACACACACACCTGAGACTCACTCAATAACAGAGTGTCCTGAACCATACACACACACACCTGGGACTCACTCAATAACAGAGTGTCCTGAACCATACACACACACACCTGGGACTCACTCAATAACAAAGTGTCCTGAACCATACACACACACACCAGGGACTCACTCAATAACAGAGTGTCCTGAACCATACACACACACACCTGGGACTCACTTAATAACAGAGCGTCCTGAACCATTGACACACACACCTGGGACTCACTCAATAACAGAGCATCCTGAACCATACACACACACACCTGAGACTCACTCAATAACAGAGTGTCCTGAACCATACACACACACACACCTGGGACTCACTCAATAACGGAGTGTCCTGAACCATACACACCCACACCAGGGACTCACTCAATAACAGAGCGTCCTGAACCATACACACACACACCTGGGACTCACTCAATAACAGAGCATCCTGAACCACACACACACACACCTGAGACTCACGCAATAAGAGAGCGTCCTCAACCATACACACACACACCTGGGACTCACTCAATAACGGAGTGTCCTGAACCATACACACACACACCTGGGACTCACTCAATAACAGAGCGTCCTCAACCATACACACACACACCTGGGACTCACTCAATAACGGAGTGTCCTGAACCATACACACACACACCTGGGACTCACTCAATAACAGAGCGTCCTGAAGCATACACACACACACCTGAGACTCACTCAATAACGGAGTGTCCTGAACCATACACACACACACCTGGGACTCACTCAATAACAGAGTGTCCTGAACCATACACACACACACCTGAGACTCACTCAATAACAGAGCATCCTGAACCATACACACACACACCTGGGACTCACTCAATAACAGAGCGTCCTGAACCATACACACACACACCAGGGACTCACTCAATAACAGAGCATCCTGAACCATACACACACACACCTGGGACTCACTCAATAACAGAGTGTCCTGAACCATACACACACACACCTGGGACTCACTCAATAACAGAGTGTCCTGAACCATACACACACACATCTGGGACTCACTCAATAACAGAGTGTCCTGAACCATACACACACACACCTGGGACTCACTCAATAACAGACTGTCCTGAACCATACACACACACACCTGGGACTCACTCAATAACAGAGTGTCCTGAACCATACACACACATACCAGGGACTCACTCAATAACAGAGCGTCCTGAACCATACACACACACACCAGGGACTCACTCAATAACAGAGCGTCCTGAACCACACACACACACACCTGAGACTCACTCAATAACAGAGTGTCCTGAACCATACACACACACACCAGGGACTCACTCAATAACAGAGCGTCCTGAACCATACACTCACACACCTGAGACTCGCTCAATAACAGAGTGTCCTGAACCATACACACACACACCTGGGACTCACTTAATAACAGAGTGTCCTGAACCATACACACACACACCTGGGACTCACTCAATAACAGAGTGTCCTGAACCATACACACACACACCAGGGACTCACTCAATAACAGAGCATCCTGAACCACACACACACACACCTGGGACTCACTCAATAACAGAGTGTCCTGAACCATACACACACACACCAGGGACTCACTCAATAACAGAGCATCCTGAACCACACACACACACACCTGGGACTCACTCAATAACAGAGCGTCCTGAACCATACACACACACACCAGGGACTCGCTCAATAACAGAGCGTCCTGAACCATACACACACACACCTGAGACTCACTTAATACCAGAGCATCCTGAAGCATACACACACACACCAGGGACTCACTCAATAACAGAGTGTCCTGAACCATACACACACACACCAGGGACTCGCTCAATAACAGAGCGTCCTGAACCATACACACACACACCTGAGACTCACTTAATACCAGAGCATCCTGAATCATACACACACACACCAGGGACTCGCTCAATAACAGAGCGTCCTGAACCATACACACACACACCAGGGACTCACTCAATAACAGAGTGTCCTGAACCATACACACACACACCTCAGACTCACTTAATACCAGAGCATCCTGAAGCATACACACACACACCAGGGACTCACTCAATAACAGAGTGTCCTGAACCATACACACACACACCAGGGACTCGCTCAATAACAGAGCGTCCTGAACCATACACACACACACCTGAGACTCACTTAATGCCAGAGCATCCTGAATCATACACACACACACCAGGGACTCGCTCAATAACAGAGCGTCCTGAACCATACACACACACACCAGGGACTCACTCAATAACAGAGCGTCCTGAACCATACACACACACACCTGGGACTCACTCAATAACAGAGTGTCCTGAACCATACACACACAGACCAGGGACTCACTCAATAACAGAGTGTCCTGAACCATACACACACACACCTGAGACTCACTCAATAACAGAGTGTCCTGAACCATACACACACACACCTGGGACTCACTCAATAACAGAGCGTCCTGAACCATACACACACACACCTGGGACTCACTCAATAACAGAGCGTCCTGAACCATACACACACACACCTGAGACTCACTCAATAACAGAGTGTCCGGAACCATACACACACACACCTGAGACTCACTCAATAACACAGTGTCCTGAACCATACACACACACACCTGGGACTCGCTCAATAACAGAGCGTCCTGAACCATGCACACATACACCTGGGACTCACTCAATAACGGAGTGTCCTGAACCATACACACACACACCTGGGACTCACTCAATAACAGAGCATCCTGAACCATACACACACACACCTGAGACTCACTCAATAACAGAGCATCCTGAACCATACACACACACACCTGAGACTCACTCAATAACAGAGTGTCCTGAACCATACATACACACACCTGGGACTCACTCAATAACAGAACGTCCTCAACCATACACACACACACCTGGGACTCACTCAATAACAGAGCATGCTGAACCATTCACACACACACCTGGGACTCACTCAATAACGGAGTGTCCTGAACCATACACACACACACCTGGGACTCACTCAATAACAGAGCGCCCTGAACCATACACACACACACCTGAGACTCACTTAATACCAGAGCATCCTGAACCATACACACACACACCAGGGACTCACTCAATAACAGAGCGTCCTGAACCATACACACACACACCTGGGACTCACTCAATAACAGAGTGTCCTGAACCATACACACACACACCAGGGACTCACTCAGTAACAGAGCATCCTGAACCATACACACACACACCTGGGACTCACTCAGTAACAGAGCATCCTGAACCATTCACACACACACCAGGGACTCACTCAATAACAGAGCGTCCTGAACCATACACACACACACCTGGGACTCACTCAATAACAGAGTATCCTGAACCATACACACACACACCTGGGACTCACTCAATAACAAAGTGTCCTGAACCATACACACACACACCAGGGACTCACTCAATAACAGAGTGTCCTGAACCATACACACACACACCTGGGACTCACTCAATAACAGAGTGTCCTGAACCATACACACACACACCTGGGACTCACTCAATAACAAAGTGTCCTGAACCATACACACACACACCTGGGACTCACTCAATAACAAAGTGTCCTGAACCATACACACACACACCAGGGACTCACTCAATAACAGAGTGTCCTGAACCATACACACACACACCTTGGACTCACTCAATAACAGAGTGTCCTGAACCATACACACACACACCTGGGACTCACTTAATAACAGAGCGTCCTGAACCATTCACACACACACCTGGGACTCACTCAATAACAGAGCATCCTGAACCATACACACCCACACCTGGGACTCACTCAATAACAGAGTGTCCTGAACCATACACACACACACCTGAGACTCACTCAATAACAGAGTGTCCTGAACCATACACACACACACCTGGGACTCACTCAATAACAGAGTGTCCTGAACCATACACACACACACCTGGGACTCACTCAATAACAAAGTGTCCTGAACCATACACACACACACCAGGGACTCACTCAATAACAGAGTGTCCTGAACCATACACACACACACCTGGGACTCACTTAATAACAGAGCGTCCTGAACCATTGACACACACACCTGGGACTCACTCAATAACAGAGCATCCTGAACCATACACACCCACACCTGGGACTCACTCAATAACAGAGTGTCCTGAACCATACACACACACACCTGAGACTCACTCAATAACAGAGTGTCCTGAACCATACACACACACACACCTGGGACTCACTCAATAACGGAGTGTCCTGAACCATACACACCCACACCAGGGACTCACTCAATAACAGAGCGTCCTGAACCATACACACACACACCTGGGACTCACTCAATAACAGAGCATCCTGAACCACACACACACACACCTGAGACTCACGCAATAACAGAGCGTCCTCAACCATACACACACACACCTGGGACTCACTCAATAACGGAGTGTCCTGAACCATACACACACACACCTGGGACTCACTCAATAACAGAGCGTCCTCAACCATACACACACACACCTGGGACTCACTCAATAACGGAGTGTCCTGAACCATACACACACACACCTGGGACTCACTCAATAACAGAGCGTCCTGAAGCATACACACACACACCTGAGACTCACTCAATAACGGAGTGTCCTGAACCATACACACACACACCTGGGACTCACTCAATAACAGAGCGTCCTGAACCATACACACACACACCTGGGACTCACTCAATAACAGAGCGTCCTCAACCATACACACACACACCTGGGACTCACTCAATAACGGAGTGTCCTGAACCATACACACACACACCTGGGACTCACTGAATAACAGAGCGTCCTCAACCATACACACACACACCTGGGACTCACTCAATAACAGAGCGTCCTCAACCATACACACACACACCTGGGACTCACTCAATAACGGAGTGTCCTGAACCATACACACACACACCTGGGACTCACTCAATAACAGAGCGCCCTGAACCATACACACACACACCTGAGACTCACTTAATACCAGAGCATCCTGAACCATACACACACACACCAGGGACTCACTCAATAACAGAGCGTCCTGAACCATACACACACACACCTGGGACTCACTCAATACCAGAGCATCCTGAACCATACACACACACACCAGGGACTCACTCAATAACAGAGCGTCCTGAACCATACACACACACACCTGGGACTCACTCAATAACAGAATGTCCTGAACCATACACACACACACCTGGGACTCACTCAATAACAGAGTGTCCTGAACCATACACACACACACCTGAGACTCACTCAATAACAGAGCATCCTGAACCATACACACACACACCTGGGACTCACACAATAACAGAGCGTCCTGAACCATACACACACACACCAGGGACTCACTCAATAACAGAGCATCCTGAACCATACACACACACACCTGGGACTCACTCAATAACAGAGTGTCCTGAACCATACACACACACACCTGGGACTCACTCAATAACAGAGTGTCCTGAACCATACACACACACATCTGGGACTCACTCAATAACAGAGTGTCCTGAACCATACACACACACACCTGGGACTCACTCAATAACAGACTGTCCTGAACCATACACACACACACCTGGGACTCACTCAATAACAGAGTGTCCTGAACCATACACACACATACCAGGGACTCACTCAATAACAGAGCGTCCTGAACCATACACACACACACCAGGGACTCACTCAATAACAGAGCGTCCTGAACCACACACACACACACCTGAGACTCACTCAATAACAGAGTGTCCTGAACCATACACACACACACCAGGGACTCACTCAATAACAGAGCGTCCTGAACCATACACTCACACACCTGAGACTCGCTCAATAACAGAGTGTCCTGAACCATACACACACACACCTGGGACTCACTTAATAACAGAGTGTCCTGAACCATACACACACACCTGGGACTCACTCAATAACAGAGTGTCCTGAACCATACACACACACACCAGGGACTCACTCAATAACAGAGCATCCTGAACCACACACACACACACCTGGGACTCACTCAATAACAGAGTGTCCTGAACCATACACACACACACCAGGGACTCACTCAATAACAGAGCATCCTGAACCACACACACACACACCTGGGACTCACTCAATAACAGAGCGTCCTGAACCATACACACACACACCAGGGACTCGCTCAATAACAGAGCGTCCTGAACCATACACACACACACCTGAGACTCACTTAATACCAGAGCATCCTGAAGCATACACACACACACCAGGGACTCACTAAATAACAGAGTGTCCTGAACCATACACACACACACCAGGGACTCGCTCAATAACAGAGCGTCCAGAACCATACACACACACACCTGAGACTCACTTAATACCAGAGCATCCTGAATCATACACACACACACCAGGGACTCGCTCAATAACAGAGCGTCCTGAACCATACACACACACACCAGGGACTCACTCAATAACAGAGTGTCCTGAACCATACACACACACACCTCAGACTCACTTAATACCAGAGCATCCTGAAGCATACACACACACACCAGGGACTCACTCAATAACAGAGTGTCCTGAACCATACACACACACACCAGGGACTCGCTCAATAACAGAGCGTCCTGAACCATACACACACACACCTGAGACTCACTTAATGCCAGAGCATCCTGAATCATACACACACACACCAGGGACTCGCTCAATAACAGAGCGTCCTGAACCATACACACACACACCAGGGACTCACTCAATAACAGAGCGTCCTGAACCATACACACACACACCTGGGACTCACTCAATAACAGAGTGTCCTGAACCATACACACACAGACCAGGGACTCACTCAATAACAGAGTGTCCTGAACCATACACACACACACCTGAGACTCACTCAATAACAGAGTGTCCTGAACCATACACACACACACCTGGGACTCACTCAATAACAGAGCGTCCTGAACCATACACACACACACCTGGGACTCACTCAATAACAGAGCGTCCTGAACCATACACACACACACCTGAGACTCACTCAATAACAGAGTGTCCTGAACCATACACACACACACCTGAGACTCACTCAATAACACAGTGTCCTGAACCATACACACACACACCTGGGACTCGCTCAATAACAGAGCGTCCTGAACCATGCACACACACACCTGGGACTCACTCAATAACGGAGTGTCCTGAACCATACACACACACACCTGGGACTCACTCAATAACAGAGCATCCTGAACCATACACACACACACCTGAGACTCACTCAATAACAGAGCATCCTGAACCATACACACACACACCTGAGACTCACTCAATAACAGAGTGTCCTGAACCATACATACACACACCTGGGACTCACTCAATAACAGAACGTCCTCAACCATACACACACACACCTGGGACTCACTCAATAACAGAGCATGCTGAACCATTCACACACACACCTGGGACTCACTCAATAACGGAGTGTCCTGAACCATACACACACACACCTGGGACTCACTCAATAACAGAGCGCCCTGAACCATACACACACACACCTGAGACTCACTTAATACCAGAGCATCCTGAACCATACACACACACACCAGGGACTCACTCAATAACAGAGCGTCCTGAACCATACACACACACACCTGGGACTCACTCAATAACAGAGTGTCCTGAACCATACACACACACACCAGGGACTCACTCAGTAACAGAGCATCCTGAACCATACACACACACACCTGGGACTCACTCAGTAACAGAGCATCCTGAACCATTCACACACACACCAGGGACTCACTCAATAACAGAGCGTCCTGAACCATACACACACACACCTGGGACTCACTCAATAACAGAGTGTCCTGAACCATACACACACACACCTGGGACTCACTCAATAACAAAGTGTCCTGAACCATACACACACACACCAGGGACTCACTCAATAACAGAGTGTCCTGAACCATACACACACACACCTGTGACTCACTCAATAACAGAGTGTCCTGAACCATACACACACACACCTGGGACTCACTCAATAACAAAGTGTCCTGAACCATACACACACACACCTGGGACTCACTCAATAACAAAGTGTCCTGAACCATACACACACACACCAGGGACTCACTCAATAACAGAGTGTCCTGAACCATACACACACACACCTTGGACTCACTCAATAACAGAGTGTCCTGAACCATACACACACACACCTGGGACTCACTTAATAACAGAGCGTCCTGAACCATTCACACACACACCTGGGACTCACTCAATAACAGAGCATCCTGAACCATACACACCCACACCTGGGACTCACTCAATAACAGAGTGTCCTGAACCATACACACACACACCTGAGACTCACTCAATAACAGAGTGTCCTGAACCATACACACACACACCTGGGACTCACTCAATAACAGAGTGTCCTGAACCATACACACACACACCTGGGACTCACTCAATAACAAAGTGTCCTGAACCATACACACACACACCAGGGACTCACTCAATAACAGAGTGTCCTGAACCATACACACACACACCTGGGACTCACTTAATAACAGAGCGTCCTGAACCATTGACACACACACCTGGGACTCACTCAATAACAGAGCATCCTGAACCATACACACCCACACCTGGGACTCACTCAATAACAGAGTGTCCTGAACCATACACACACACACCTGAGACTCACTCAATAACAGAGTGTCCTGAACCATACACACACACACACCTGGGACTCACTCAATAACGGAGTGTCCTGAACCATACACACCCACACCAGGGACTCACTCAATAACAGAGCGTCCTGAACCATACACACACACACCTGGGACTCACTCAATAACAGAGCATCCTGAACCACACACACACACACCTGAGACTCACGCAATAACAGGGCGTCCTCAACCATACACACACACACCTGGGACTCACTCAATAACGGAGTGTCCTGAACCATACACACACACACCTGGGACTCACTCAATAACAGAGCGTCCTCAACCATACACACACACACCTGGGACTCACTCAATAACGGAGTGTCCTGAACCATACACACACACACCTGGGACTCACTCAATAACAGAGCGTCCTGAAGCATACACACACACACCTGAGACTCACTCAATAACGGAGTGTCCTGAACCATACACACACACACCTGGGACTCACTCAATAACAGAGCGTCCTGAACCATACACACACACACCTGGGACTCACTCAATAACAGAGCGTCCTCAACCATACACACACACACCTGGGACTCACTCAATAACGGAGTGTCCTGAACCATACACACACACACCTGGGACTCACTGAATAACAGAGCGTCCTCAACCATACACACACACACCTGGGACTCACTCAATAACAGAGCGTCCTCAACCATACACACACACACCTGGGACTCACTCAATAACGGAGTGTCCTGAACCATACACACACACACCTGGGACTCACTCAATAACAGAGCGCCCTGAACCATACACACACACACCTGAGACTCACTTAATACCAGAGCATCCTGAACCATACACACACACACCAGGGACTCACTCAATAACAGAGCGTCCTGAACCATACACACACACACCTGGGACTCACTCAATACCAGAGCATCCTGAACCATACACACACACACCAGGGACTCACTCAATAACAGAGCGTCCTGAACCATACACACACACACCTGGGACTCACTCAATAACAGAATGTCCTGAACCATACACACACACACCTGAGACTCACTCAATAACAAAGTGTCCCGAACCATACACACACACACCTGGGACTCACTCAATAACAAAGTGTCCTGAACCATACACACACACACCAGGGACTCACTCAATAACAGAGTGTCCTGAACCATACACACACACACCTGGGACTCACTTAATAACAGAGCGTCCTGAACCATACACACACACACCTGGGACTCACTTAATAACAGAGCGTCCTGAACCATACACACACACACCTGGGACTCACTCAATTACAGAGCGTCCTGAACCATACACACACACACCTGGGACTCACTCAATAACAGGGTGTCCTGAACCATACACACACACACTTGGGACTCACTCAATAACAGAGTGTCCTGAACCATACACACACACACCAGGGACTCACTCAATAACAGAGTGTCCTGAACCATACACACACACACCTGGGACTCACTCAATAACAAAGTGTCCTGAACCATACACACACACACCTGGGACTCACTCAATAACAAAGTGTCCTGAACCATACACACACACACCAGGGACTCACTCAATAACAGAGTGTCCTGAGCCATACACACACACACCTTGGACTCACTCAATAACAGAGTGTCCTGAACCATACACACACACACCTGGGACTCACTTAATAACAGAGCGTCCTGAACCATTCACACACACACCTGGGACTCACTCAATAACAGAGCATCCTGAACCATACACACCCACACCTGGGACTCACTCAATAACAGAGTGTCCTGAACCATACACACACACACCTGAGACTCACTCAATAACAGAGTGTCCTGAACCATACACACACACACCTGGGACTCACTCAATAACAGAGTGTCCTGAACCATACACACACACACCTGGGACTCACTCAATAACAAAGTGTCCTGAACCATACACACACACACCAGGGACTCACTCAATAACAGAGTGTCCTGAACCATACACACACACACCTGGGACTCACTTAATAACAGAGCGTCCTGAACCATTGACACACACACCTGGGACTCACTCAATAACAGAGCATCCTGAACCATACACACCCACACCTGGGACTCACTCAATAACAGAGTGTCCTGAACCATACACACACACACCTGAGACTCACTCAATAACAGAGTGTCCTGAACCATACACACACACACACCTGGGACTCACTCAATAACGGAGTGTCCTGAACCATACACACCCACACCAGGGACTCACTCAATAACAGAGCGTCCTGAACCATACACACACACACCTGGGACTCAGTCAATAACAGAGCATCCTGAACCACACACACACACACCTGAGACTCACGCAATAACAGAGCGTCCTCAACCATACACACACACACACCTGGGACTCACTCAATAACGGAGTGTCCTGAACCATACACACACACACCTGGGACTCACTCAATAACAGAGCGTCCTCAACCATACACACACACACCTGGGACTCACTCAATAACGGAGTGTCCTGAACCATACACACACACACCTGGGACTCACTCAATAACAGAGCGTCCTGAAGCATACACACACACACCTGAGACTCACTCAATAACGGAGTGTCCTGAACCATACACACACACACCTGGGACTCACTCAATAACAGAGCGTCCTGAACCATACACACACACACCTGGGACTCACTCAATAACAGAGCGTCCTCAACCATACACACACACACCTGGGACTCACTCAATAACGGAGTGTCCTGAACCATACACACACACACCTGGGACTCACTGAATAACAGAGCGTCCTCAACCATACACACACACACCTGGGACTCACTCAATAACAGAGCGTCCTCAACCATACACACACACACCTGGGACTCACTCAATAACGGAGTGTCCTGAACCATACACACACACACCTGGGACTCACTCAATAACAGAGCGTCCTGAACCATACACACACACACCTGGGACTCACTCAATAACAGAGCGTCCTCAACCATACACACACACACCTGGGACTCACTCAATAACGGAGTGTCCTGAACCATACACACACACACCTGGGACTCACTCAATAACAGAGCGTCCTCAACCATACACACACACACCTGGGACTCACTCAATAACGGAGTGTCCTGAACCATACACACACACACCTGGGACTCACTCAATAACAGAGCGCCCTGAACCATACACACACACACCTGAGACTCACTTAATACCAGAGCATCCTGAACCATACACACACACACCAGGGACTCACTCAATAACAGAGCGTCCTGAACCAGACACACACACACCTGGGACTCACTCAATACCAGAGCATCCTGAACCATACACACACACACCTGGGACTCACTTAATAACAGAGCGTCCTGAACCATACACACACACACCTGGGACTCACTCAATTACAGAGCGTCCTGAACCATTCACACACACACCTGGGACTCACTCAATAACAAAGTGTCCTGAACCATACACACACACACCTGGGACTCACTTAATAACAGAGCGTCCTGAACCATACACACACACACCTGGGACTCACTTAATAACAGAGCGTCCTGAACCATTCACACACACACCTGGGACTCACTCAATAACAAAGTGTCCTGAACCATACACACACACACCTGGGACTCACTTAATAACAGAGCGTCCTGAACCATACACACACACACCTGGGACTCACTTAATAACAGAGCGTCCTGAACCATACACACACACACCAGGGACTCACTCAATAACAGAGTGTCCTGAACCATACACTCACACACCTGAGACTCGCTTAATACCAGAGCATCCTGAACCATACACACACACACCAGGGACTCACTCAATAACAGAGCGTCCTGAACCATACACACACACACCTGGGACTCACTCAATAACAGGGTGTCCTGAACCATACACACACACACTTGGGACTCACTCAATAACAGAGTGTCCTGAACCATACACACACACACCAGGGACTCACTCAATAACAGAGTGTCCTGAACCATACACACACACACCTGGGACTCACTTAATAACAGAGCGTCCTGAACCATACACACACACACCTGGGACTCACTTAATAACAGAGCGTCCTGAACCAATCACACACACACCTGGGACTCACCCAATAACAGAGTGTCCTGAACCATACACACACACACCTGGGACTCACTTAATAACAGAGCGTCCTGAACCATTCACACACACACCTGAGACTCACTCAATAACAGAGCGTCCTGAACCATTCACACACACACCTGAGACTCACTCAATAACAGAGTGTCCTGAACCATACACACACACACCTGGGACTCACTCAATAACAGAGTGTCCTGAACCATACACACACACACCTGGGACTCGCTCAATAACAGAGTGTCCTGAACCATACACACACACACCTGGGACTCACTTAATAACGGAGCGTCCTGAACCATTCACACACACACCTGGGACTCACTCAATAACAGAGTGTCCTGAACCATACACACACACACCTGGGACTCACTCGATAACAGAGCATCCTGAACCATACACACACACACCAGGGACTCACTCAATAACAGAGCATCCTGAACCACACACACACACACCAGGGACTCACTCAATAACAGAGTGTCCTGAACCATACACTCACACACCTGAGACTCACTTAATACCAGAGCATCCTGAACCATACACACACACACCAGGGACTCACTCAATAACAGAGCATCCTGAACCATACACACACACACCAGGGACTCACTCAATAACAGAGTGTCCTGAACCATACACTCACACACCTGAGACTCACTTAATACCAGAGCATCCTGAACCATACACACACACACCAGGGACTCACTCAATAACAGAGCGTCCTGAACCATACACACACACACCTGGGACTCACTCAATAACAGAGTGTCCTGAACCATACACACACACACCTGGGACTCACTCAATAACAAAATGTCCTGAACCATACACACACACACCTGGGACTCACTCAATAACAGAGTGTCCTGAACCATACACACACACACCTGGGACTCACTCAATAACAGAGTGTCCTGAACCATACACACACACACCTGGGACTCACTCAATAACAAAATGTCCTGAACCATACACACACACACCTGGGACTCACTCAATAACAGAGCATCCTGAACCATACACACACACACCAGGGACTCACTCAATAACAGAGCATCCTGAACCATACACACACACACCTGGGACTCACTCAATAACAGAGTGTCCTGAACCATACACACACACACCTGGGACTCACTCAATAACAGAGTGTCCTGAACCATACACACACACACCAGGGACTCACTCAATAACAGAGCGTCCTGAACCATACACACACACACCAGGGACTCACTCAATAACAGAGCGTCCTGAACCATACATACACACACCTGAGACTCACTCAATAACAGAGCATCCTGAACCATACACACACACACCAGGGACTCACTCAATAACAGAGCGTCCTGAACCATACACACACACACCTGGGACTCACTCAATAACAGAGTGTCCTGAACCATACACACACACACCAGGGACTCACTCAATAACAGAGTGTCCTGAACCATACACACACACACCAGGGACTCACTCAATAACAGAGTGTCCTGAACCATACACACACACACCTGGGACTCACTTAATAACAGAGCGTCCTGAACCATTCACACACACACCTGGGACTCACTCAATAACAGGGTGTCCTGAACCATACACACACACACCAGGGACTCACTCAATAACAGAGTGTCCTGAACCATACACACACACACCTGGGCCTCACTTAATAACAGAGCGTCCTGAACCATACACACACACACCTGGGACTCACTTAATAACAGAGTGTCCTGAACCATACACACACACACCTGGGACTCACTTAATAACAGAGCGTCCTGAACCATTCACACACACACCTGGGACTCACTCAATAACAGAGCATCCTGAACCATACACACACACACCTGGAACTCACTCAATAACAGAGTGTCCTGAACCATACACACACACACCTGGGACTCGCTCAATAACAGAGTGTCCTGAACCATACACACACACACCAGGGACTCACTCAATAACAGAGCATCCTGAACCACACACACACTCACCTGGGACTCCCTCAATAACAGAGTGTCCTGAACCATACACACACACACCTGAGACTCACTCAATAACAGAGCATCCTGAACCATACACACACACACCAGGGACTCACTCAATAACAGAGCATCCTGAACCATACACACACACACCAGGGACTCACTCAATAACAGAGTGTCCTGAACCATACACACACACACCTGGGACTCACTCAATAACAGAGTGTCCTGAACCATACACACACACATCTGGGACTCACTCAATAACAGAGTGTCCTGAACCATACACACACACACCAGGGGCTCACTCAATAACAGAGCATCCTGAACCATACACACACACACCTGGGACTCACTCAATAACAGAGTGTCCTGAACCATACACACACACACCTGGGACTCACTCAATAACAGAGTGTCCTGAACCATACACACACACACCTGGGACTCACTTAATAACAGAGCGTCCTGAACCATTCACACACACACCTGGGACTCACTCAATAACAGAGTGTCCGGAACCATACACACACACACCTGGGACTCATTCGATAACAGAGCATCCTGAACCATACACACACACACCAGGGACTCACTCAATAACAGAGCATTCTGAACCACACACACACACACCAGGGACTCACTCAATAACAGAGTGTCCTGAACCATACACTCACACACCTGAGACTCACTTAATACCAGAGCATCCTGAACCATACACACACACACCAGGGACTCACTCAATAACAGAGCATCCTGAACCATACACACACACACCAGGGACTCACTCAATAACAGAGTGTCCTGAACCATACACTCACACACCTGAGACTCACTTAATACCAGAGCATCCTGAACCATACACACACACACCAGGGACTCACTCAATAACAGAGCGTCCTGAACCATACACACACACACCTGGGACTCACTCAAAAACAGAGTGTCCTGAACCATACACACACACACCTGGGACTCACTCAATAACAAAATGTCCTGAACCATACACACACACACCTGGGACTCACTCAATAACAGAGTGTCCTGAACCATACACACACACACCAGGGACTCACTCAATAACAGAGCGTCCTGAACCATACACACACACACCTGGGACTCACTCAATAACAGAGTGTCCTGAACCATACACACACACACCAGGGACTCACTCAATAACAGAGTGACCTGAACCATACACACACACACCTGGGACTCACTTAATAACAGAGCGTCCTGAACCATTCACACACACACCTGGGACTCACTCAATAACAGAGCGTCCTGAACCATACACACACACACCTGGGACTCACTCAATAACAGAGCGTCCTGAACCATACACACACACACCAGGGACTCACTCAATAACAGAGTGTCCTGAACCATACACACACACACCTGGGACTCACTCAATAACAGAGTGTCCTGAACCATACACACACACACCTGGGACTCACTCAATAACAGAGTGTCCTGAACCATACACACACACACCTGGGACTCACTTAATAACAGAGTGTCCTGAACCATACACACACACACCAGGGACTCACTCAATAACAGAGTGTCCTGAACCATACACACACACACCTGGGCCTCACTTAATAACAGGGTGTCCTGAACCATACACACACACACCAGGGACTCACTTAATAACAGAGTGTCCTGAACCATACACACACAAACCTGGGACTCACTTAATAACAGGGTGTCCTGAACCATACACACACACACCTGGGACTCACTCAATAACAGAGTGTCCTGAACCATACACACACACACCAGGGGCTCACTCAATAACAGAGCATCCTGAACCATACACACACACACCTGGGACTCACTTAATAACAGAGTGTCCTGAACCATACACACACACACCTGGGACTCACTTAATAACAGGGTGTCCTGAACCATACACACACACACCAGGGACTCACTCAATAACAGAGTGTCCTGAACCATACACACACACACCTGGGACTCACTCAATAACAGAGTGTCCTGAACCATACACACACACACCAGGGACTCACTCAATAACAGAGTGTCCTGAACCATACACACACACACCTGGGCCTCACTTAATAACACAGCGTCCTGAACCATACACACACACACCTGGGACTGACTTAATAACAGAGTGTCCTGAACCATACACACACACACCTGGGACTCACTTAATAACAGAGCGTCCTGAACCATACACACACACACCTGGGACTCACTCAATAACAGAGTGTCCTGAACCATACACACACACACCAGGGGCTCACTCAATAACAGAGCATCCTGAACCATACACACACACACCTGGGACTCACTCAATAACAGAGTGTCCTGAACCATACACACACACACCTGGGACTCACTCAATAACAGACTGTCCTGAACGATACACACACACACCTGGGACTCACTCAATAACAGAGCGTCCTGAACCAGACACACACACACCTGAGACTCACTCAATAACAGAGTGTCCTGAACCATACACACACACACCTGGGACTCACTCAATGACAGAGTGTCCTGAACCATACACACACACACCTGGGACTCACTCAATGACAGAGTGTCCTGAACCATAGACACACACATCTCGGACTCACTCAATAACAGACTGTCCTGAACCATACACACACACACCTGAGACTCACTCAATAACAGAGCGTCCTGAACCATACACACACATGTGGGACTCACTCAATAACAGACTGTCCTGAACCATACACACACACACCTGAGACTCACTCAATAACAGAGCGTCCTGAACCATACACACACACACCTGGGACTCACTCAATAACAGAGTGTCCTGAACCATACACACACACACCTGGGACTCACTCAATAACAGAGTGTCCTGAACCATACACACACACACCAGGGGCTCACTCAATAACAGAGCATCCTGAACCATACACACACACACCTGGGACTCACTCAATAACAGAGTGTCCTGAACCATACACACACACACCTGGGACTCACTCAATAACAGACTGTCCTGAACCATACACACACACACCTGGGACTCACTCAATAACAGAGCGTCCTGAACCAGACACACACACACCTGAGACTCACTCAATAACAGAGTGTCCTGAACCATACACACACACATCTGGGACTCACTCAATAACAGAGTGTCCTGAACCATACACACACACACCTGGGACTCACTCAATGACAGAGTGTCCTGAACCATACACACACACATCTCGGACTCACTCAATAACAGACTGTCCTGAACCATACACACACACACCTGAGACTCACTCAATAACAGAGCGTCCTGAACCATACACACACATGTGGGACTCACTCAATAACAGACTGTCCTGAACCATACACACACACACCTGAGACTCACTCAATAACAGAGCGTCCTGAACCATACACACACACACCTGAGACTCACTCAATAACAGAGCGTCCTGAACCATACACACACACACCTGGGACTCACTCAATAACAGAGCATCCTGAACCATACACACACACACCTGGGACTCACTCAATAACAGAGTGTCCTGAACCATACACACACACACCTGGGACTCACTCAATAACAGAGTGTCCTGAACCATACACACACACACCTGGGACTCACTCAATAACAGAGTGTCCTGAACCATACACACACACACCTGGGACTCACTCAATAACAGAGTGTCCTGAACCATACACACACACACACCTGGGACTCACTCAATAACAGAGTGTCCTGAACCATACACACACACACCTGGGACTCACACAATAACAGAGTGTCCTGAACCATACACACACACACCTGGGACTCACTCAATAACAGAGTGTCCTGAACCATACACACACACACCTGGGACTCACTCAATAACAGAGCATCCTGAACCATACACACACACACCTGGGACTCACTCAATAACAGAGTGTCCTGAACCACACACACACACACCTTGGACTCACTCAATCACAGAGTGTCCTGAACCATATACACACACACCTGGGACTCACTCAATAACAGAGTGTCCTGAACCATACACACACACACCTGGGACTCACTCAATAACAGAGTGTCCTGAACCATACACACACACACCTGGGACTCACACAATAACAGAGTGTCCTGAACCACACCCACACACACCTTGGACTCACTCAATAACAGAGTGTCCTGAACCATACACACACACACCTGGGACTCACTTAATAACAGAGCGTCCTGAACCATTCACACACACACCTGGGACTCACTCAATAACAGAGTGTCCGGAACCATACACACACACACCTGGGACTCATTCGATAACAGAGCATCCTGAACCATACACACACACACCAGGGACTCACTCAATAACAGAGCATTCTGAACCACACACACACACACCAGGGACTCACTCAATAACAGAGTGTCCTGAACCATACACTCACACACCTGAGACTCACTTAATACCAGAGCATCCTGAACCATACACACACACACCAGGGACTCACTCAATAACAGAGCATCCTGAACCATACACACACACACCAGGGACTCACTCAATAACAGAGTGTCCTGAACCATACACTCACACACCTGAGACTCACTTAATACCAGAGCATCCTGAACCATACACACACACACCAGGGACTCACTCAATAACAGAGCGTCCTGAACCATACACACACACACCTGGGACTCACTCAAAAACAGAGTGTCCTGAACCATACACACACACACCTGGGACTCACTCAATAACAAAATGTCCTGAACCATACACACACACACCTGGGACTCACTCAATAACAGAGTGTCCTGAACCATACACACACACACCAGGGACTCACTCAATAACAGAGCGTCCTGAACCATACACACACACACCTGGGACTCACTCAATAACAGAGTGTCCTGAACCATACACACACACACCAGGGACTCACTCAATAACAGAGTGTCCTGAACCATACACACACACACCTGGGACTCACTTAATAACAGAGCGTCCTGAACCATTCACACACACACCTGGGACTCACTCAATAACAGAGCGTCCTGAACCATACACACACACACCTGGGACTCACTCAATAACAGAGCGTCCTGAACCATACACACACACACCAGGGACTCACTCAATAACAGAGTGTCCTGAACCATACACACACACACCTGGGACTCACTCAATAACAGAGTGTCCTGAACCATACACACACACACCTGGGACTCACTCAATAACAGAGTGTCCTGAACCATACACACACACACCTGGGACTCACTTAATAACAGAGTGTCCTGAACCATACACACACACACCAGGGACTCACTCAATAACAGAGTGTCCTGAACCATACACACACACACCTGGGCCTCACTTAATAACAGGGTGTCCTGAACCATACACACACACACCAGGGACTCACTTAATAACAGAGTGTCCTGAACCATACACACACAAACCTGGGACTCACTTAATAACAGGGTGTCCTGAACCATACACACACACACCTGGGACTCACTCAATAACAGAGTGTCCTGAACCATACACACACACACCAGGGGCTCACTCAATAACAGAGCATCCTGAACCATACACACACACACCTGGGACTCACTTAATAACAGAGTGTCCTGAACCATACACACACACACCTGGGACTCACTTAATAACAGGGTGTCCTGAACCATACACACACACACCAGGGACTCACTCAATAACAGAGTGTCCTGAACCATACACACACACACCTGGGACTCACTCAATAACAGAGTGTCCTGAACCATACACACACACACCAGGGACTCACTCAATAACAGAGTGTCCTGAACCATACACACACACACCTGGGCCTCACTTAATAACAGAGCGTCCTGAACCATACACACACACACCTGGGACTCACTTAATAACAGAGTGTCCTGAACCATACACACACACACCTGGGACTCACTTAATAACAGAGCGTCCTGAACCATACACACACACACCTGGGACTCACTCAATAACAGAGTGTCCTGAACCATACACACACACACCAGGGGCTCACTCAATAACAGAGCATCCTGAACCATACACACACACACCTGGGACTCACTCAATAACAGAGTGTCCTGAACCATACACACACACACCTGGGACTCACTCAATAACAGACTGTCCTGAACCATACACACACACACCTGGGACTCACTCAATAACAGAGCGTCCTGAACCAGACACACACACACCTGAGACTCACTCAATAACAGAGTGTCCTGAACCATACACACACACACCTGGGACTCACTCAATGACAGAGTGTCCTGAACCATACACACACACACCTGGGACTCACTCAATGACAGAGTGTCCTGAACCATACACACACACATCTCGGACTCACTCAATAACAGACTGTCCTGAACCATACACACACACACCTGAGACTCACTCAATAACAGAGCGTCCTGAACCATACACACACATGTGGGACTCACTCAATAACAGACTGTCCTGAACCATACACACACACACCTGAGACTCACTCAATAACAGAGCGTCCTGAACCATACACACACACACCTGGGACTCACTCAATAACAGAGTGTCCTGAACCATACACACACACACCTGGGACTCACTCAATAACAGAGTGTCCTGAACCATACACACACACACCAGGGGCTCACTCAATAACAGAGCATCCTGAACCATACACACACACACCTGGGACTCACTCAATAACAGAGTGTCCTGAACCATACACACACACACCTGGGACTCACTCAATAACAGACTGTCCTGAACCATACACACACACACCTGGGACTCACTCAATAACAGAGCGTCCTGAACCAGACACACACACACCTGAGACTCACTCAATAACAGAGTGTCCTGAACCATACACACACACATCTGGGACTCACTCAATAACAGAGTGTCCTGAACCATACACACACACACCTGGGACTCACTCAATGACAGAGTGTCCTGAACCATACACACACACATCTCGGACTCACTCAATAACAGACTGTCCTGAACCATACACACACACACCTGAGACTCACTCAATAACAGAGCGTCCTGAACCATACACACACATGTGGGACTCACTCAATAACAGACTGTCCTGAACCATACACACACACACCTGAGACTCACTCAATAACAGAGCGTCCTGAACCATACACACACACACCTGAGACACACTCAATAACAGAGCGTCCTGAACCATACACACACACACCTGGGACTCACTCAATAACAGAGCATCCTGAACCATACACACACACACCTGGGACTCACTCAATAACAGAGTGTCCTGAACCATACACACACACACCTGGGACTCACTCAATAACAGAGTGTCCTGAACCATACACACACACACCTGGGACTCACTCAATAACAGAGTGTCCTGAACCATACACACACACACCTGGGACTCACTCAATAACAGAGTGTCCTGAACCATACACACACACACACCTGGGACTCACTCAATAACAGAGTGTCCTGAACCATACACACACACACCTGGGACTCACACAATAACAGAGTGTCCTGAACCATACACACACACACCTGGGACTCACTCAATAACAGAGTGTCCTGAACCATACACACACACACCTGGGACTCACTCAATAACAGAGCATCCTGAACCATACACACACACACCTGGGACTCACTCAATAACAGAGTGTCCTGAACCACACACACACACACCTTGGACTCACTCAATCACAGAGTGTCCTGAACCATATACACACACACCTGGGACTCACTCAATAACAGAGTGTCCTGAACCATACACACACACACCTGGGACTCACTCAATAACAGAGTGTCCTGAACCATACACACACACACCAGGGACTCACACAATAACAGAGTGTCCTGAACCACACCCACACACACCTTGGACTCACTCAATAACAGAGTGTCCTGAACCATACACACACACACCTGGGACTCACTCAATAACAGAGCGTCCTGAACCATACACACACACACCAGGGACTCACTCAATAACAGAGCATCCTGAACCATACACACACACACCTGGGACTCACTCAATAACAGAGTGTCCTGAACCATACACACACACACCTGGGACTCACTCAATAACAGAGTGTCCTGAACCATACACACACACACCTGGGACTCACTCAATAACAGAGTGTCCTGAACCATACACACACACACATCTGGGACTCACTCAATAACAGAGTGTCCTGAACCATACACACACACACCTGGGACTCACTCAATAACAGAGCATCCTGAACCATACACACACACACCTGGGACTCACTCAATAACAGAGTGTCCTGAACCATACACACACACACCTGGGACTCACTCAATAACAGAGTGTCCTGAACCATACACACACACACCTGGGACTCACTCAATAACAGAGTGTCCTGAACCATACACACACACACCTGGGACTCACTCAATAACAGAGCATCCTGAACCATACACACACACACCTGGGACTCACTCAATAACAGAGTGTCCTGAACCATACACACACACACCTGGGACTCACTCAATAACAGAGTGTCCTGAACCATACACACACACATCTGGGACTCACTCAATAACAGAGTGTCCTGAACCATACACACACACACCTGGGACTCACTCAATAACAGAGTGTCTTGAACCATACACACACACACCTGGGACTCACTCAATAACAGACTGTCCTGAACCATACACACACACACACCAGGGACTCACTCAATAACAGAGTGTCCTGAACCATACACACACACACCTGGGACTCACTCAGTAACAGAGCATCCTGAACCACACACACACTCACCTGGGACTCACTCAATAACAGAGTGTCCTGAACCATACACACACTCACCTGGGACTCACTCAATAACAGAGTATCCTGCACCATACACACACACACCTGGGACTCACTCAATAACAGAGTGTGCTGAACCATACACACACACACCTGGGATTCACTCAGTAACAGAGTGTCCTGAACCATATACACACACACCTGAGACTCACTCAATAACAGAGTGTCCTGAACCATACACACACACACCTGGGACTCACTCAATAACAGAGTGTCCTGAACCATACACACACACACCTGAGACTCACTCAATAACAGAGTGTCCTGAACCATACACACACACACCTGGGACTCACTCAGTAACAGAGCATCCTGAACCACACACACACTCACCTGGGACTCACTCAATAACAGAGTGTCCTGAACCATACACACACAAACCTGAGACTCACTCAATAACAGAGCGTCCTGACCCATACATACACACCTGGGACTCACTCAGTAACAGAGCATCCTGAACCACATACACACTCACCTGGGACTCACACAATAACAGAACGTCCTGAACCATACACACACACACCAGGGACTCACTCAATAACAGAGCGTCCTGAACCATACACACACACACCAGGGACTCACTCAATAACAGAGCGTCCTGAACCATACACACACACACCAGGGACTCACTCAATAACAGAGCGTCCTGAACCATACACACACACACGTGAGACTCACTCAATAACAGAGCGTCCTGAACCATACACACACACACCTGGGACTGTCTCAATAACAGAGCGTCCTGAACCATACACACACACCTGGGACTCACTCAGTAGCAGAGCATCCTGAACCACACACACACTCACCTGGGACTCACTCAATAACAGAGCGTCCTGAACCATACACACACACACCAGGGATTCACTCAATAACAGAGTGTCCTGAACCATAGACACACACACCTGAGACTCACTCAATAACAGAGTGTCCTGAACCATAGACACACACACCTGAGACTCACTCAATAGCAGAGTGTCCTGAACCATACACACACACCTGGGACTCACTCAGTAACAGAGCATCCTGAACCACACACACACTCACCTGGGACTCACTCAATAACAGAGTGTCCTGAACCATACACACACACACCAGGGACTCACTCAATAACAGAGCATCCTGAACCATTCACACACACACCAGGGACTCACTCAATAACAGAGCATCCTGAACCATACACACACATCTGGGACTCACTCAATAACAGACTGTCCTGAACCATACACACACACACCTGAGACTCACTCAATAACAGAGCGTCCTGAACCATACACACACACATCTGGGACTCACTCAATAACAGACTGTCCTGAACCATACACACACACACTTGAGACTCACTCAATAACAGAGCGTCCTGAACCATACACACACACATCTGGGACTCACCCAATAACAGAGCGTCCTGAACCATACACACACACACCAGGGACTCACTCAATAACAGAGCATCCTGAACCATACACACACACATCTGGGACTCACTCAATAACAGAGCGTCCTGAACCATACACACACACATCTGGGACTCACCCAATAACAGAGCGTCCTGAACCATACACACACACACCAGGGACTCACTCAATAACAGAGCATCCTGAACCATACACACACACACCTGGGACTCACTCAATAACAGAGTGTCCTGAACCATACACACACACACCTGGGACTCACTCAATAACAGACTGTCCTGAACCATACACACACACACCTGGGACTCACTCAATAACAGTGCGTCCTGAACCATACACACACACACCTGGGACTCACTCAATAACAGAGCATCCTGAACCATACACACACACACCTGGGACTCACTCAATAACAGAGCGTCCTGAACCATACACACCCACACCTGGGACTCACTCAATAACAGAGTGTCCTGAACCATACACACACACACCTGGGACTCACTCAATAACAGAGTGTCCTGAACCATACACACACACACCTTGGACTCACTCAATAACAGAGTGTCCTGAACCATACACACCCACACCTGGGACTCACTCAATAACAGTGCGTCCTGAACCATACACACACACACCTGGGACTCACTCAATAACAGAGTGTCCTGAACCATACACACACACACCTGGGTCTCACTCAATAACAGAGTGTCCTGAACCATACACACACACACACTTGGGACTCCCTCAATAACAGAGTGTCCTGAACCATACACACACACACCAGGGACTCACTCAATAACAGAGTGTCCTGAACCATACACACACACACCTGGAACTCACTCAATAACAGAGTGTCCTGAACCATACACACACACACCTGAGACTCACTCAATAACAGAGTGTCCTGAACCATACACACCCACACCTGGAACTCACTCAATAACAGAGTGTCCTGAACCATACACACACACACCTGGGACTCACTCAATAACAGAGCAACCTGAACCACACACACACACACCTGGGACTCACTCAATAACAGAGCATCCTGAACCATACACACACACACCTGGGACTCACTCAATAACAGAGTGTCCTGAACCATACACACACACACTTGGGACTCACTCAATAACAGAGTGTCCTGAACCATACACACCCACACCTGGGACTCACTCAATAACAGAGCATCCTGAACCATACACACACACACCTGGGACTCACTCAATAACAGAGCATCCTGAACCATACACACACACACCTGGGACTCACTCAATAACAGAGCATCCTGAACCACACACACACACACCTGGGATTCACTCAATAACGGAGTGTCCTGAACCATACACACACACACCTGGGACTCACTCAATAACAGAGTGTCCTGAACCATACACACACACACCTGGGACTCACTCAATAACGGAGTGTCCTGAACCATACACACACACACCTGGGACTCACTCAATAACGGATTGTCCTGAACCATACACACACACATCTGGGACTCACTCAATAACAGAGCATCCTGAACCATACACAGACACATCTGGGACTCACTCAATAACAGAGTGTCCTGAACCATACACACACACACCTGGGACTCACTCAATAACAGAGTGTCCTGAACCACACACACACTCACCTGAGACTCACTCAATAACAGAGTGTCCTGAACCATACACACACACACCTGGGACTCACTCAATAACGGATTGTCCTGAACCATACACACACACATCTGGGACTCACTCAATAACAGAGCATCCTGAACCATACACACACACATCTCGGACTCACTCAATAACAGACTGTCCTGAACCATACACACACACACCTGAGACTCACTCAATAACAGAGCGTCCTGAACCATACACACACATGTGGGACTCACTCAATAACAGACTGTCCTGAACCATACACACACACACCTGAGACTCACTCAATAACAGAGCGTCCTGAACCATACACACACACACCTGGGACTCACTCAATAACAGAGTGTCCTGAACCATACACACACACACCTGGGACTCACTCAATAACAGAGTGTCCTGAACCATACACACACACACCAGGGGCTCACTCAATAACAGAGCATCCTGAACCATACACACACACACCTGGGACTCACTCAATAACAGAGTGTCCTGAACCATACACACACACACCTGGGACTCACTCAATAACAGACTGTCCTGAACCATACACACACACACCTGGGACTCACTCAATAACAGAGCGTCCTGAACCAGACACACACACACCTGAGACTCACTCAATAACAGAGTGTCCTGAACCATACACACACACATCTGGGACTCACTCAATAACAGAGTGTCCTGAACCATACACACACACACCTGGGACTCACTCAATGACAGAGTGTCCTGAACCATACACACACACATCTCGGACTCACTCAATAACAGACTGTCCTGAACCATACACACACACACCTGAGACTCACTCAATAACAGAGCGTCCTGAACCATACACACACATGTGGGACTCACTCAATAACAGACTGTCCTGAACCATACACACACACACCTGAGACTCACTCAATAACAGAGCGTCCTGAACCATACACACACACACCTGAGACTCACTCAATAACAGAGCGTCCTGAACCATACACACACACACCTGGGACTCACTCAATAACAGAGCATCCTGAACCATACACACACACACCTGGGACTCACTCAATAACAGAGTGTCCTGAACCATACACACACACACCTGGGACTCACTCAATAACAGAGTGTCCTGAACCATACACACACACACCTGGGACTCACTCAATAACAGAGTGTCCTGAACCATACACACACACACCTGGGACTCACTCAATAACAGAGTGTCCTGAACCATACACACACACACACCTGGGACTCACTCAATAACAGAGTGTCCTGAACCATACACACACACACCTGGGACTCACACAATAACAGAGTGTCCTGAACCATACACACACACACCTGGGACTCACTCAATAACAGAGTGTCCTGAACCATACACACACACACCTGGGACTCACTCAATAACAGAGCATCCTGAACCATACACACACACACCTGGGACTCACTCAATAACAGAGTGTCCTGAACCACACACACACACACCTTGGACTCACTCAATCACAGAGTGTCCTGAACCATATACACACACACCTGGGACTCACTCAATAACAGAGTGTCCTGAACCATACACACACACACCTGGGACTCACTCAATAACAGAGTGTCCTGAACCATACACACACACACCTGGGACTCACACAATAACAGAGTGTCCTGAACCACACCCACACACACCTTGGACTCACTCAATAACAGAGTGTCCTGAACCATACACACACACACCTGGGACTCACTCAATAACAGAGCGTCCTGAACCATACACACACACACCAGGGACTCACTCAATAACAGAGCATCCTGAACCATACACACACACACCTGGGACTCACTCAATAACAGAGTGTCCTGAACCATACACACACACACCTGGGACTCACTCAATAACAGAGTGTCCTGAACCATACACACACACACCTGGGACTCACTCAATAACAGAGTGTCCTGAACCATACACACACACACATCTGGGACTCACTCAATAACAGAGTGTCCTGAACCATACACACACACACCTGGGACTCACTCAATAACAGAGCATCCTGAACCATACACACACACACCTGGGACTCACTCAATAACAGAGTGTCCTGAACCATACACACACACACCTGGGACTCACTCAATAACAGAGTGTCCTGAACCATACACACACACACCTGGGACTCACTCAATAACAGAGTGTCCTGAACCATACACACACACACCTGGGACTCACTCAATAACAGAGCATCCTGAACCATACACACACACACCTGGGACTCACTCAATAACAGAGTGTCCTGAACCATACACACACACACCTGGGACTCACTCAATAACAGAGTGTCCTGAACCATACACACACACATCTGGGACTCACTCAATAACAGAGTGTCCTGAACCATACACACACACACCTGGGACTCACTCAATAACAGAGTGTCTTGAACCATACACACACACACCTGGGACTCACTCAATAACAGACTGTCCTGAACCATACACACACACACACCAGGGACTCACTCAATAACAGAGTGTCCTGAACCATACACACACACACCTGGGACTCACTCAGTAACAGAGCATCCTGAACCACACACACACTCACCTGGGACTCACTCAATAACAGAGTGTCCTGAACCATACACACACTCACCTGGGACTCACTCAATAACAGAGTATCCTGAACCATACACACACACACCTGGGACTCACTCAATAACAGAGTGTGCTGAACCATACACACACACACCTGGGATTCACTCAGTAACAGAGTGTCCTGAACCATATACACACACACCTGAGACTCACTCAATAACAGAGTGTCCTGAACCATACACACACACACCTGGGACTCACTCAATAACAGAGTGTCCTGAACCATACACACACACACCTGAGACTCACTCAATAACAGAGTGTCCTGAACCATACACACACACACCTGGGACTCACTCAGTAACAGAGCATCCTGAACCACACACACACTCACCTGGGACTCACTCAATAACAGAGTGTCCTGAACCATACACACACAAACCTGAGACTCACTCAATAACAGAGCGTCCTGACCCATACATACACACCTGGGACTCACTCAGTAACAGAGCATCCTGAACCACATACACACTCACCTGGGACTCACACAATAACAGAACTTCCTGAACCATACACACACACACCAGGGACTCACTCAATAACAGAGCGTCCTGAACCATACACACACACACCAGGGACTCACTCAATAACAGAGCGTCCTGAACCATACACACACACACCAGGGACTCACTCAATAACAGAGCGTCCTGAACCATACACACACACACGTGAGACTCACTCAATAACAGAGCGTCCTGAACCATACACACACACACCTGGGACTGTCTCAATAACAGAGCGTCCTGAACCATACACACACACCTGGGACTCACTCAGTAGCAGAGCATCCTGAACCACACACACACTCACCTGGGACTCACTCAATAACAGAGCGTCCTGAACCATACACACACACACCAGGGATTCACTCAATAACAGAGTGTCCTGAACCATAGACACACACACCTGAGACTCACTCAATAACAGAGTGTCCTGAACCATAGACACACACACCTGAGACTCACTCAATAGCAGAGTGTCCTGAACCATACACACACACCTGGGACTCACTCAGTAACAGAGCATCCTGAACCACACACACACTCACCTGGGACTCACTCAATAACAGAGTGTCCTGAACCATACACACACACACCAGGGACTCACTCAATAACAGAGCATCCTGAACCATTCACACACACACCAGGGACTCACTCAATAACAGAGCATCCTGAACCATACACACACATCTGGGACTCACTCAATAACAGACTGTCCTGAACCATACACACACACACCTGAGACTCACTCAATAACAGAGCGTCCTGAACCATACACACACACATCTGGGACTCACTCAATAACAGACTGTCCTGAACCATACACACACACACTTGAGACTCACTCAATAACAGAGCGTCCTGAACCATACACACACACATCTGGGACTCACCCAATAACAGAGCGTCCTGAACCATACACACACACACCAGGGACTCACTCAATAACAGAGCATCCTGAACCATACACACACACATCTGGGACTCACTCAATAACAGAGCGTCCTGAACCATACACACACACATCTGGGACTCACCCAATAACAGAGCGTCCTGAACCATACACACACACACCAGGGACTCACTCAATAACAGAGCATCCTGAACCATACACACACACACCTGGGACTCACTCAATAACAGAGTGTCCTGAACCATACACACACACACCTGGGACTCACTCAATAACAGACTGTCCTGAACCATACACACACACACCTGGGACTCACTCAATAACAGAGTGTCCTGAACCATAAACACACACATCTGGGACTCACTCAATAACAGAGTGTCCTGAACCATACACACACACATCTGGGACTCACTCAATAACAGAGTGTGCTGAACCATACACACACACATCTGGGACTCACTCAATAACAGACAGTCCTGAACCATACACACACACACCTGGGACTCACTCAATAACAGAGTGTCCTGAACCATACACACACACATCTGGGACTCACTCAATAACAGACAGTCCTGAACCATACACACACACACCTGGGACTCACTCAATAACGGAGTGTCCTGAACCATACACACACACACCTGAGACTCACTCAATAACAGAGCGTCCTGAACCATACACACACACATCTGGGACTCACTCAATAACGGAGCATCCTGAACCATACACAGACACACCTGGGACTCACTCAATAACAGAGCGTCCTGAACCATACACACACTCACCTGGGACTCACTCAGTAACAGAGTGTCCTGAACCATACACACACACACCAGGGACTCACTCAATAGCAGAGCATCCTGAACCACACACACACACCTGGGACTCACTCAATAACAGAGTGTGCTGAACCATACACACACACACCTGGGATTCACTCAGTAACACAGTGTCCTGAACCATACACACACACACACCTGAGACTCACTCAATAACAGAGTGTCCTGAACCATACACCCACACACCTGGGACTCACTCAATAACAGAGTGTGCTGAACCATACACACACACACCTGGGATTCACTCAGTAACAGAGTGTCCTGAACCATACACACACACACCTGAGACTCACTCAATAACAGAGTGTCCTGAACCATACACACACACACCTGGGACTCACTCTGTAACAGAGCATCCTGAACCATACACACACTCACCTGGGACTCACTCAATAACAGAGTGTCCTGAACCATACACACACTCACCTGGGACTCACTCAATAACAGAGTGTCCTGAACCATACACACACACACCTGGGACTCACTCAGTAACAGAGCATCCTGAACCATACACACACTCACCTGGGACTCACTCAATAACAGAGTGTCCTGAACCATACACACACTCACCTGGGACTCACTCAATAACAGAGTATCCTGAACCATACACACACACACCTGGGACTCACTCAATAACAGAGTGTGCTGAACCATACACACACACACCTGGGATTCACTCAGTAACAGAGTGTCCTGAACCATACACAGACACACCTGGGGCTCACTCAATAACAGAGCGTCCTGAACCATACACACACACATCTGGGACTCACTCAATAACAGAGTGTCCTGAACCATACACACTCACACCTGGGACTCACTCAATAACGGAGTGTCCTGAACCATACACACACACGTCTGGGACTCACTCAATAACAGAGTGTCCTGAACCATACACAGACACACCTGGGACTCACTCAATAACAGACCGTCCTGAACCATACACACACACACCTGGGACTCACTCAATAACAGAGCGTCCTGAACCATACACACACACACCTGGGACTCACTCAATAACAGAGCGTCCTGAACCATACACACACACACCTGGGACTCACTCAATAACAGAGCGTCCTGAACCATACACACACACACCTGGGACTCACTCAATAACAGAGCGTCCTGAACCATACACACACACACCTGGGACACACTCAATAACAGAGCGTCCTGAACCATACACACACACACCTGGGACTCACTCAATAACAGAGCGTCCTGAACCATACACACACACACCTGGGACTCACTCAATAACAGAGCGTCCTGAACCATACACACACACACCTGAGACTCTCTCAATAACAGAGTGTCCTGAACCATACACACACACACCTTGGACTCACTCAATAACAGAGTGTCCTGAACCATACACACCCACACCTGGGACTCACTCAATAACAGTGCGTCCTGAACCATACACACACACACCTGGGACTCACTCAATAACAGAGCATCCTGAACCATACACACCCACACCTGGGACTCACTCAATAACAGAGCGTCCTGAACCATACACACCCACACCTGGGACTCACTCAATAACAGAGTGTCCTGAACCATACACACACACACCTGGGACTCACTCAATAACAGAGTGTCCTGAACCATACACACACACACCTTGGACTCACTCAATAACAGAGTGTCCTGAACCATACACACCCACACCTGGGACTCACTCAATAACAGTGCGTCCTGAACCATACACACACACACCTGGGACTCACTCAATAACAGAGTGTCCTGAACCATACACACACACACCTGGGTCTCACTCAATAACAGAGTGTCCTGAACCATACACACACACACACTTGGGACTCCCTCAATAACAGAGTGTCCTGAACCATACACACACACACCAGGGACTCACTCAATAACAGAGTGTCCTGAACCATACACACACACACCTGGAACTCACTCAATAACAGAGTGTCCTGAACCATACACACACACACCTGAGACTCACTCAATAACAGAGTGTCCTGAACCATACACACCCACACCTGGAACTCACTCAATAACAGAGTGTCCTGAACCATACACACACACACCTGGGACTCACTCAATAACAGAGCAACCTGAACCACACACACACACACCTGGGACTCACTCAATAACAGAGCATCCTGAACCATACACACACACACCTGGGACTCACTCAATAACAGAGTGTCCTGAACCATACACACACACACTTGGGACTCACTCAATAACAGAGTGTCCTGAACCATACACACCCACACCTGGGACTCACTCAATAACAGAGTGTCCTGAACCATACACACACACACCTGGGACTCACTCAATAACAGAGCATCCTGAACCATACACACACACACCTGGGACTCACTCAATAACAGAGCATCCTGAACCACACACACACACACCTGGGATTCACTCAATAACGGAGTGTCCTGAACCATACACACACACACCTGGGACTCACTCAATAACAGAGTGTCCTGAACCATACACACACACACCTGGGACTCACTCAATAACGGAGTGTCCTGAACCATACACACACACACCTGGGACTCACTCAATAACGGATTGTCCTGAACCATACACACACACATCTGGGACTCACTCAATAACAGAGCATCCTGAACCATACACAGACACATCTGGGACTCACTCAATAACAGAGTGTCCTGAACCATACACACACACACCTGGGACTCACTCAATAACAGAGTGTCCTGAACCACACACACACTCACCTGAGACTCACTCAATAACAGAGTGTCCTGAACCATACACACACACACACCTGGGACTCACTCAATAACGGAGTGTCCTGAACCATACACACACACACCTGGGACTCACTCAATAACGGATTGTCCTGAACCATACACACACACATCTGGGACTCACTCAATAACAGAGCATCCTGAACCATACACACACACATCTCGGACTCACTCAATAACAGACTGTCCTGAACCATACACACACACACCTGAGACTCACTCAATAACAGAGCGTCCTGAACCATACACACACATGTGGGACTCACTCAATAACAGACTGTCCTGAACCATACACACACACACCTGAGACTCACTCAATAACAGAGCGTCCTGAACCATACACACACACACCTGGGACTCACTCAATAACAGAGTGTCCTGAACCATACACACACACACCTGGGACTCACTCAATAACAGAGTGTCCTGAACCATACACACACACACCAGGGGCTCACTCAATAACAGAGCATCCTGAACCATACACACACACACCTGGGACTCACTCAATAACAGAGTGTCCTGAACCATACACACACACACCTGGGACTCACTCAATAACAGACTGTCCTGAACCATACACACACACACCTGGGACTCACTCAATAACAGAGCGTCCTGAACCAGACACACACACACCTGAGACTCACTCAATAACAGAGTGTCCTGAACCATACACACACACATCTGGGACTCACTCAATAACAGAGTGTCCTGAACCATACACACACACACCTGGGACTCACTCAATGACAGAGTGTCCTGAACCATACACACACACATCTCGGACTCACTCAATAACAGACTGTCCTGAACCATACACACACACACCTGAGACTCACTCAATAACAGAGCGTCCTGAACCATACACACACATGTGGGACTCACTCAATAACAGACTGTCCTGAACCATACACACACACACCTGAGACTCACTCAATAACAGAGCGTCCTGAACCATACACACACACACCTGAGACTCACTCAATAACAGAGCGTCCTGAACCATACACACACACACCTGGGACTCACTCAATAACAGAGCATCCTGAACCATACACACACACACCTGGGACTCACTCAATAACAGAGTGTCCTGAACCATACACACACACACCTGGGACTCACTCAATAACAGAGTGTCCTGAACCATACACACACACACCTGGGACTCACTCAATAACAGAGTGTCCTGAACCATACACACACACACCTGGGACTCACTCAATAACAGAGTGTCCTGAACCATACACACACACACACCTGGGACTCACTCAATAACAGAGTGTCCTGAACCATACACACACACACCTGGGACTCACACAATAACAGAGTGTCCTGAACCATACACACACACACCTGGGACTCACTCAATAACAGAGTGTCCTGAACCATACACACACACACCTGGGACTCACTCAATAACAGAGCATCCTGAACCATACACACACACACCTGGGACTCACTCAATAACAGAGTGTCCTGAACCACACACACACACACCTTGGACTCACTCAATCACAGAGTGTCCTGAACCATATACACACACACCTGGGACTCACTCAATAACAGAGTGTCCTGAACCATACACACACACACCTGGGACTCACTCAATAACAGAGTGTCCTGAACCATACACACACACACCTGGGACTCACACAATAACAGAGTGTCCTGAACCACACCCACACACACCTTGGACTCACTCAATAACAGAGTGTCCTGAACCATACACACACACACCTGGGACTCACTCAATAACAGAGCGTCCTGAACCATACACACACACACCAGGGACTCACTCAATAACAGAGCATCCTGAACCATACACACACACACCTGGGACTCACTCAATAACAGAGTGTCCTGAACCATACACACACACACCTGGGACTCACTCAATAACAGAGTGTCCTGAACCATACACACACACACCTGGGACTCACTCAATAACAGAGTGTCCTGAACCATACACACACACACATCTGGGACTCACTCAATAACAGAGTGTCCTGAACCATACACACACACACCTGGGACTCACTCAATAACAGAGCATCCTGAACCATACACACACACACCTGGGACTCACTCAATAACAGAGTGTCCTGAACCATACACACACACACCTGGGACTCACTCAATAACAGAGTGTCCTGAACCATACACACACACACCTGGGACTCACTCAATAACAGAGTGTCCTGAACCATACACACACACACCTGGGACTCACTCAATAACAGAGCATCCTGAACCATACACACACACACCTGGGACTCACTCAATAACAGAGTGTCCTGAACCATACACACACACACCTGGGACTCACTCAATAACAGAGTGTCCTGAACCATACACACACACATCTGGGACTCACTCAATAACAGAGTGTCCTGAACCATACACACACACACCTGGGACTCACTCAATAACAGAGTGTCTTGAACCATACACACACACACCTGGGACTCACTCAATAACAGACTGTCCTGAACCATACACACACACACACCAGGGACTCACTCAATAACAGAGTGTCCTGAACCATACACACATACACCTGGGACTCACTCAGTAACAGAGCATCCTGAACCACACACACACTCACCTGGGACTCACTCAATAACAGAGTGTCCTGAACCATACACACACTCACCTGGGACTCACTCAATAACAGAGTATCCTGAACCATACACACACACACCTGGGACTCACTCAATAACAGAGTGTGCTGAACCATACACACACACACCTGGGATTCACTCAGTAACAGAGTGTCCTGAACCATATACACACACACCTGAGACTCACTCAATAACAGAGTGTCCTGAACCATACACACACACACCTGGGACTCACTCAATAACAGAGTGTCCTGAACCATACACACACACACCTGAGACTCACTCAATAACAGAGTGTCCTGAACCATACACACACACACCTGGGACTCACTCAGTAACAGAGCATCCTGAACCACACACACACTCACCTGGGACTCACTCAATAACAGAGTGTCCTGAACCATACACACACAAACCTGAGACTCACTCAATAACAGAGCGTCCTGACCCATACATACACACCTGGGACTCACTCAGTAACAGAGCATCCTGAACCACATACACACTCACCTGGGACTCACACAATAACAGAACGTCCTGAACCATACACACACACACCAGGGACTCACTCAATAACAGAGCGTCCTGAACCATACACACACACACCAGGGACTCACTCAATAACAGAGCGTCCTGAACCATACACACACACACCAGGGACTCACTCAATAACAGAGCGTCCTGAACCATACACACACACACGTGAGACTCACTCAATAACAGAGCGTCCTGAACCATACACACACACACCTGGGACTGTCTCAATAACAGAGCGTCCTGAACCATACACACACACCTGGGACTCACTCAGTAGCAGAGCATCCTGAACCACACACACACTCACCTGGGACTCACTCAATAACAGAGCGTCCTGAACCATACACACACACACCAGGGATTCACTCAATAACAGATTGTCCTGAACCATAGACACACACACCTGAGACTCACTCAATAACAGAGTGTCCTGAACCACAGACACACACACCTGAGACTCACTCAATAGCAGAGTGTCCTGAACCATACACACACACCTGGGACTCACTCAGTAACAGAGCATCCTGAACCACACACACACTCACCTGGGACTCACTCAATAACAGAGTGTCCTGAACCATACACACACACACCAGGGACTCACTCAATAACAGAGCATCCTGAACCATTCACACACACACCAGGGACTCACTCAATAACAGAGCATCCTGAACCATACACACACATCTGGGACTCACTCAATAACAGACTGTCCTGAACCATACACACACACACCTGAGACTCACTCAATAACAGAGCGTCCTGAACCATACACACACACATCTGGGACTCACTCAATAACAGACTGTCCTGAACCATACACACACACACTTGAGACTCACTCAATAACAGAGCGTCCTGAACCATACACACACACATCTGGGACTCACCCAATAACAGAGCGTCCTGAACCATACACACACACACCAGGGACTCACTCAATAACAGAGCATCCTGAACCATACACACACACATCTGGGACTCACTCAATAACAGAGCGTCCTGAACCATACACACACACATCTGGGACTCACCCAATAACAGAGCGTCCTGAACCATACACACACACACCAGGGACTCACTCAATAACAGAGCATCCTGAACCATACACACACACACCTGGGACTCACTCAATAACAGAGTGTCCTGAACCATACACACACACACCTGGGACTCACTCAATAACAGACTGTCCTGAACCATACACACACACACCTGGGACTCACTCAATAACAGAGTGTCCTGAACCATAAACACACACATCTGGGACTCACTCAATAACAGAGTGTCCTGAACCATACACACACACATCTGGGACTCACTCAATAACAGAGTGTGCTGAACCATACACACACACATCTGGGACTCACTCAATAACAGACAGTCCTGAACCATACACACACACACCTGGGACTCACTCAATAACAGAGTGTCCTGAACCATACACACACACATCTGGGACTCACTCAATAACAGACAGTCCTGAACCATACACACACACACCTGGGACTCACTCAATAACGGAGTGTCCTGAACCATACACACACACACCTGAGACTCACTCAATAACAGAGCGTCCTGAACCATACACACACACATCTGGGACTCACTCAATAACGGAGCATCCTGAACCATACACAGACACACCTGGGACTCACTCAATAACAGAGCGTCCTGAACCATACACACACTCACCTGGGACTCACTCAGTAACAGAGTGTCCTGAACCATACACACACACACCAGGGACTCACTCAATAGCAGAGCATCCTGAACCACACACACACACCTGGGACTCACTCAATAACAGAGTGTGCTGAACCATACACACACACACCTGGGATTCACTCAGTAACACAGTGTCCTGAACCATACACACACACACACCTGAGACTCACTCAATAACAGAGTGTCCTGAACCATACACACACACACCTGGGACTCACTCAATAACAGAGTGTGCTGAACCATACACACACACACCTGGGATTCACTCAGTAACAGAGTGTCCTGAACCATACACACACACACCTGAGACTCACTCAATAACAGAGTGTCCTGAACCATACACACACACACCTGGGACTCACTCAGTAACAGAGCATCCTGAACCATACACACACTCACCTGGGACTCACTCAATAACAGAGTGTCCTGAACCATACACACACTCACCTGGGACTCACTCAATAACAGAGTGTCCTGAACCATACACACACACACCTGGGACTCACTCAGTAACAGAGCATCCTGAACCATACACACACTCACCTGGGACTCACTCAATAACAGAGTGTCCTGAACCATACACACACTCACCTGGGACTCACTCAATAACAGAGTATCCTGAACCATACACACACACACCTGGGACTCACTCAATAACAGAGTGTGCTGAACCATACACACACACACCTGGGATTCACTCAGTAACAGAGTGTCCTGAACCATACACAGACACACCTGGGGCTCACTCAATAACAGAGCGTCCTGAACCATACACACACACATCTGGGACTCACTCAATAACAGAGTGTCCTGAACCATACACACTCACACCTGGGACTCACTCAATAACGGAGTGTCCTGAACCATACACACACACGTCTGGGACTCACTCAATAACAGAGTGTCCTGAACCATACACAGACACACCTGGGACTCACTCAATAACAGAGCGTCCAGAACCATACACACACACACCTGGGACTCACTCAATAACAGAGCGTCCTGAACCATACACACACACACCTGGGACTCACTCAATAACAGAGCGTCCTGAACCATACACACACACACCTGGGACTCACTCAATAACAGAGCGTCCTGAACCATACACACACACACCTGGGACTCACTCAATAACAGAGCGTCCTGAACCATACACACACACACCTGGGACACACTCAATAACAGAGCGTCCTGAACCATACACACACACACCTGGGACTCACTCAATAACAGAGCGTCCTGAACCATACACACACACACCTGGGACTCACTCAATAACAGAGCGTCCTGAACCATACACACACACACCTGAGACTCTCTCAATAACAGAGTGTCCTGAACCATACACACACACACCTTGGACTCACTCAATAACAGAGTGTCCTGAACCATACACACCCACACCTGGGACTCACTCAATAACAGTGCGTCCTGAACCATACACACACACACCTGGGACTCACTCAATAACAGAGCATCCTGAACCATACACACCCACACCTGGGACTCACTCAATAACAGAGCGTCCTGAACCATACACACCCACACCTGGGACTCACTCAATAACAGAGTGTCCTGAACCATACACACACACACCTGGGACTCACTCAATAACAGAGTGTCCTGAACCATACACACACACACCTTGGACTCACTCAATAACAGAGTGTCCTGAACCATACACACCCACACCTGGGACTCACTCAATAACAGTGCGTCCTGAACCATACACACACACACCTGGGACTCACTCAATAACAGAGTGTCCTGAACCATACACACACACACCTGGGTCTCACTCAATAACAGAGTGTCCTGAACCATACACACACACACACACTTGGGACTCCCTCAATAACAGAGTGTCCTGAACCATACACACACACACCAGGGACTCACTCAATAACAGAGTGTCCTGAACCATACACACACACACCTGGAACTCACTCAATAACAGAGTGTCCTGAACCATACACACACACACCTGAGACTCACTCAATAACAGAGTGTCCTGAACCATACACACCCACACCTGGAACTCACTCAATAACAGAGTGTCCTGAACCATACACACACACACCTGGGACTCACTCAATAACAGAGCAACCTGAACCACACACACACACACCTGGGACTCACTCAATAACAGAGCATCCTGAACCATACACACACACACCTGGGACTCACTCAATAACAGAGTGTCCTGAACCATACACACACACACTTGGGACTCACTCAATAACAGAGTGTCCTGAACCATACACACCCACACCTGGGACTCACTCAATAACAGAGTGTCCTGAACCATACACACACACACCTGGGACTCACTCAATAACAGAGCATCCTGAACCATACACACACACACCTGGGACTCACTCAATAACAGAGCATCCTGAACCACACACACACACACCTGGGATTCACTCAATAACGGAGTGTCCTGAACCATACACACACACACCTGGGACTCACTCAATAACAGAGTGTCCTGAACCATACACACACACACCTGGGACTCACTCAATAACGGAGTGTCCTGAACCATACACACACACACCTGGGACTCACTCAATAACGGATTGTCCTGAACCATACACACACACATCTGGGACTCACTCAATAACAGAGCATCCTGAACCATACACAGACACATCTGGGACTCACTCAATAACAGAGTGTCCTGAACCATACACACGCACACCTGGGACTCACTCAATAACAGAGTGTCCTGAACCACACACACACTCACCTGAGACTCACTCAATAACAGAGTGTCCTGAACCATACACACACACACCTGAGACTCACTCAATAACAGAGTGTCCTGAACCATACACACACACACCTGGGACTCACTCAATAACAGAGCGTCCTGAACCATACACACACACACCTGAGACTCACTCAATAACAGAGTGTCCTGAACCATACACACACACACCAGGGACTCACTCAATAACAGAGTGTCCTGAACCATACACACACACACCTGGGACTCACTCAATAACAGAGTGTGCTGAACCATACACACACACACCTGGGACTCACTCAATAACAGAGTGTCCTGAACCATACACACACACACCTGGGACTCACTCAATAACAGAGTGTCCTGAACCATACACACACACACCTGGGACTCACTCAATAACAGAGTGTGCTGAACCATACACACACACACCTGGGACTCACTCAATAACAGAGTGTCCTGAACCATACACACACACACCTGGGACTCACTCAATAACAGAGTGTGCTGAACCATACACACACACACCTGGGACTCACTCAATAACAGAGTGTGCTGAACCATACACACACACACCTGGGACTCACTCAATAACAGAGTGTGCTGAACCATACACACACACACCTGGGACTCACTCAATAACAGAGTGTCCTGAACCATACACACACACACCTGAGACTCACTCAATAACAGAGTGTCCTGAACCATACACACACACACCTGGGACTCACTCAATAACAGAGTGTCCTGAACCATACACACACACACACATCTGTCTACCTTTTGGCCAGCACATGCTCTTACCAATTTTGTGTCAGCCCCTTCCCCAGAAAGTCTCCTCTCTCCCTCCAGCCAGTTCCCATTTGCCAGCTCCTGCTTTTGCCTCTAACTCTCCACAGAGGGGGCCATATCTCTGAATATAGGACTTCCATCTTCCTGTTGTAATATTCAGCCCTCAGTGCCTACTTCACTGAACAGCTCCAGGGAAAGGTCACTGCCCACTGCAGCACTGGCTCCCCACTGCAACCCATATCAATTCCTCTCAATTCTTCTCACAATCCGGAACAATCCCATGGGTAATGACCTGTCAGTCACAGCCATCCGTCAGCTCTCTCTCTCTCTGTCCATCTCTCTTTCCTCTATCTCTGCATCTCTCCATCTCTGTACTTCTCTACCTCTCTTTCTCTATCTCACTGTCTGTCTTTGTCCATTTCACTCTCTTTCTTTTTCCATTTTTCTCTGCCTCTCATTCCATCTTTGATTCTATTTGTCTCTCAGTCAGAGACTCACAGGGATAAACAGCATGGAAGCAGGCCCTTCAGCCCAACTTATTCATGCTGACTAGATTTTTTAACCTGAACTAGTCCTATTTGCCTGTTATCCCTCTAAACCTTTCCCATCCTTGTACCTGTCCAAATGTATTTTACATGTTGTAATTGTGCCCACGTCTACCACCTCCTCTGGTAGCTCATTCTATATGTGCACCACCCTCTGTGTGAAAAAGTTGCCCCTCAGTCCCATATAAATTTGTCCCTCATACTTTATACCTTTGTGCTCTAGTTTTGAACTCCTGCACTCTTGGGAAAAGGCCTTGGCTATTCACCATATCTATGCCCCTCATGATTTTCTAAACTTCTATAAGGTCACCCCTCATCTCCCACGCTCCAGGAGAAACAGTCCTAGCCTATCCAGCCTCCCTTTCTAATTCAAACCTTCCAGTTCCCTTAACATCCTTGTAAATCTTTTTTGCACCCTTTCCCGTTTAATAATGTTCCTTCTACAGCAGGATGACCAGAATTGTCCATAATACTCCAAATGTGGCCTCACCAATGTCTTGTACATAATGTCCAACTCCTGTACTCCATGCTCTGACCAATGAAGGAAAGTGTGTCAAATGCCTTCTTCACCACTCTGTGTACCTGTAACGCCACTTGTAAGAAACTATGCACCTCTAGGTGTCTCTGTTGAACGACACTTCCCAGGGCCCTAACATTAACTGTGTAAGTCCTGCCATGGTTTGTCTTAACAAAATGGAACATATTGTATTTATCTGAATTAAATTCTATCTTCCATACCTCATCCCACTGGTCCAGTTGATCAAACTCCCATTGTAGTCTTTACTGTTCACTATGCCATCAATTTTGATGTCATCTATAAACTTATCTCCTATATTCTCATCCAAATGACAAACAACAGTAGACCCAGCATCGATCCCCATGGCACACCACTGGTCACAGGCCTCCAGTCTGAAAAACAACCCTCTATCACCACCCTCTGTTTCCTACTGGAAAGCCAATTTTCTGTCCATTTGTCTAGTTCTCTCTGGATTCCATGCGATCTAGCCTTACTGACTGGCCTACCACGCAATAACTTGTTTAGGCCTTGCTAAAGTCCATATAGACAATGTCCACCACAATGCCTTCATCTATTTTCTTGGTCACCCCTTCAAAAAATTGTATCAAATTTATAATTCATCATTTCCCATCCACAAAGCTGAGTCTGTTTATCCACCTATGCTTTTCTCCCTCTATTTCTGTCTGTCCCTTTCAACGCTCCTTGATTAACTGAATTCTTTTTCTTTCTTCTTCTCCCTCTTTCACTCACTGCCTTTCTTCTCCCTTTCCATTTCACACTCTCGATCCTTCTTTACTCTCTGTCCACCACTTCCTATCTCCCTCTCACTATTTCTGTCTCTCACCCTATTTCTCTCCTTCTCTCTATGTCTCCTTCTCTTATACTTTCACTATCTCTTTATCTCTCTCTTTCTACGTCTGTCCATCTGCCTATGTATCTGTTGCTCTCCCCGTCCCTCTATCATTCTCTGTCTCTCTATCTCAGCATCTCCCCAATCCATTGCATTGCATCTATCCCTCTCTCCCTGTCTTCCCTTTTATCTCTCTCTCTTTTCTCTCTGTCTATTTCTCCATCTCTCTCTCTCTCTCTCTCTCTCTCTCTGTCTCTCTTTGTTTGTCTGTCTCTCTGTCTTTTGCCTCTGGCATACTTTGCTGCATTTCTACCTGACAATCTCTTCCTCTCTCTCTCTCTCTCTCTCTGTTCCCAGCCTCTGTCTAGCTGTCTCCATCTCCCCCTCTCTCTGTTTCCCATTGTCCTTTCACGTCTTCCTGCTCCCCTCCTCACCTTCCTCATCACATTGCTTCCCCATCCCAATTCTTCACATAGACCCCAATCCCCCTCCACCTCACACTTCACTGTGTCCCCTGTTGCCTCTTCCAGATTGTAACACTCACCTTTTCGGTACTTGGTAAAGTTGCTCTCCGGGTTCTTCTGCCGGGGAATTTTTACACGAGGTGCACAGTGAGTGCAGTCGACAGTCCCATTTATTAAAAAAGTATATCTCCTGTTTTGTGTGGGGCCTTGCTCTCTCTGTCTCTTTCTCTCTGTCAGTTCACAGGCAGCTTGCTCACGTGCTTAGTCTACAAGTGCTGATTGCGTGCCGGAGATATTTTAAACAGTTTAAAAATGTAAGTCTCTTTCAAATAAACAATTCCAGCCGAGGATTCTTTCTTTGATTTGCTTTGCTGTTGTAACCGTGGTCTCCAGCCAATCCTCCCTGCTCCCTCCCCCTGAGGGTCTCCATCATCTCTTGCACCATTTCCCGAGGGTGGAGTGTCTGGACATGCAGGGCTTGTTGGGGTGTAGGGATCCACACAGGAGCACTGGCCTTTCCATGGGCCATGCCTGCTCTTGGGCAGGGTGGAGCCAGCTCCTGTGCCTGTTTCCATGACACTCACACAGTTACTGGAAGTGCTGCTTTGTTCCCAGTGTCAAGCTCACCCTGCAGCAAGATTTTGGATCCAGAGTGACTAGTTTCAGAATAAATTATTCACTGGGACTTCACTCAGTACAACACAGAAGCAAATAAGAACGTCTCAACCTGCCTGAACAGCAACCTGGGTAGGTCCATCAATGGGCCCCAGCCTGTGAATCCCATCACAGGTCTAGCAGCCTCAGTCTCAATCCCAGCGGGCCTGAACCCACGGCCAGTCCAGTCTGAGCCCAGTCCAGTCCAGCCCAGTATGAGCCTACTCCAGTCCAGTCCAGTCTGAGCCCAGTCCAGTATGAGCCTAAACCAGTCCAGTCCAGTCTGAGCCCAGTCCAGTATGAGCCTACTCCAGTCCAGTCCAGTCCAGTCTGAGCCCAGTCCAGTATGAGCCAACTCCAGTCCAGTCCAGTCTGAGCCCAGTCCAGTATGAGCCTACACCAGTCCAGTCCAGTCCAGTCTGAGCCCAGTCCAGTCTGAGCCTACTCCAGTCCAGTCCAGTCTGAGCCTACACCAGTCCAGTCCAGTCCAGTCTGAGCCCAGTCCAGTATGAGCCAACTCCAGTCCAGTCCAGTCTGAGCCCAGTCCAGTATGAGCCTACTCCAGTCCAGTCCAGTCTGAGCCCAGTCCAGTCCAGTCTGAGCCCAGGGCCAGTCCAGTCCGAGCCCAGGGCCAGTCCAGTCCAGTCTGAGCCCAGTCCAGTATGAGCCTAATCCAGTCCAGTCCAGTCTGAGCCCAGTCCAGTATGAGCCTACTCCAGTCCAGTCCAGTATGAGCCCAGTCCAGTATGAGCCTACTCCAGTCCAGTCCAGTCTGAGCCCAGTCCAGTATGAGCCTACTCCAGTCCAGTCCAGTCTGAGCCCAGTCCAGTATGAGCCTACTCCAGTCCAGTCCAGTATGAGCCCAGTCCAGTATGAGCCTACACCAGTCCAGTCCAGTCCAGTCTGAGCCCAGTCCAGTCTGAGCCTACTCCAGTCCAGTCCAGTCTGAGCCCAGTCCAGTATGAGCCTACTCCAGTCCAGTCCAGTATGAGCCCAGTCCAGTATGAGCCTGCTCCAGTCCAGTCCAGTCTGAGCCCAGTCCAGTATGAGCCTACTCCAGTCCAGTCCAGTCTGAGCCCAGTCCAGTATGAGCCTACTCCAGTCCAGTCCAGTATGAGCCCAGTCCAGTATGAGCCTACACCAGTCGAGTCCAGTCTGAGCCCAGTCCAGTATGAGCCTACTCCAGTCCAGTCCAGTATGAGCCCAGTCCAGTAAGAGCCTACTCCAGTCCAGTCCAGTCTGAGCCCAGTCCAGTATGAGCCTACTCCAGTCCAGTCCAGTCTGAGCCCAGTCCAGTATGAGCCTACTCCAGTCCAGTCCAGTCTGAGCCCAGTCCAGTATGAGCCTACTCCAGTCCAGTCCAGTCTGAGCCCAGTCCAGTATGAGCCTACTCCAGTCCAGTCCAGTCTGAGCCCAGTCCAGTCTGAGCCTACTCCAGTCCAGTCCAGTCTGAGCCCAGTCCAGTAAGAGCCTACTCCAGTCCAGTCCAGTCTGAGCCCAGTCCAGTATGAGCCTACTCCAGTCCAGTCCAGTCTGAGCCCAGTCCAGTATGAGCCTACTCCAGTCCAGTCCAGTCTGAGCCCAGTCCAGTCTGAGCCTACTCCAGTCCAGTCCAGTCTGAGCCTACACCAGTCCAGTCCAGTCCAGTCTGAGCCCAGTCCAGTATGAGCCTACTCCAGTCCAGTCCAGTCTGAGCCCAGTCCAGTATGAGCCAACTCCAGTCCAGTCCAGTCTGAGCCCAGTCCAGTATGAGCCTACTCCAGTCCAGTCCAGTCTGAGCCCAGTCCAGTATGAGCCTACTCCAGTCCAGTCCAGTCTGAGCCCAGTCCAGTCTGAGCCTACTCCAGTCCAGTCCAGTCTGAGCCTACACCAGTCCAGTCCAGTCCAGTCTGAGCCCAGTCCAGTATGAGCCTACTCCAGTCCAGTCCAGTCTGAGCCCAGTCCAGTATGAGCCAACTCCAGTCCAGTCCAGTCTGAGCCCAGTCCAGTATGAGCCTACTCCAGTCCAGTCCAGTCTGAGCCCAGTCCAGTCCAGTCTGAGCCCAGGGCCAGTCCAGTCCAGTCTGAGCCCAGTCCAGTATGAGCCTAATCCAGTCCAGTCCAGTCTGAGCCCAGTCCAGTATGAGCCTACTCCAGTCCAGTCCAGTATGAGCCCAGTCCAGTATGAGCCTACTCCAGTCCAGTCCAGTCTGAGCCCAGTCCAGTATGAGCCTACTCCAGTCCAGTCCAGTCTGAGCCCAGTCCAGTATGAGCCTACTCCAGTCCAGTCCAGTCTGAGCCCAGTCCAGTATGAGCCTACTCCAGTCCAGTCCAGTCTGAGCCCAGTCCAGTATGAGCCTACTCCAGTCCAGTCCAGTATGAGCCTACTCCAGTCCAGTCCAGTCTGAGCTTACTCCAGTCCAGTCCAGTCTGAGCCCAGTCCAGTACGAGCCTACTCCAGTCCAGTCCAGTATGAGCCAACTCCAGTCCAGTCCAGTCTGAGCCCAGTCCAGTATGAGCCTAATCCAGTCCAGTCCAGTCTGAGCCCAGTCCAGTATGAGCCTACTCCAGTCCACTCCAGTATGAGCCTACTCCAGTCCAGTCCAGTATGAGCCTACTCCAGTCCAGTCCAGTATGAGCCCAGTCCAGTATGAGCCTACTCCAGTCCAGTCCAGTATGAGCCCAGTCCAGTATGAGCCTACTCCAGTCCAGTCCAGTCTGAGCCCAGTCCAGTATGAGCCTACTCCAGTCCAGTCCAGTCTGAGCCCAGTCCAGTATGAGCCTACTCCAGTCCAGTCCAGTATGAGCCTACTCCAGTCCAGTCCAGTCTGAGCTTACTCCAGTCCAGTCCAGTCTGAGCCCAGTCCAGTACGAGCCTACTCCAGTCCAGTCCAGTATGAGCCAACTCCAGTCCAGTCCAGTCTGAGCCCAGTCCAGTATGAGCCTAATCCAGTCCAGTCCAGTCTGAGCCCAGTCCAGTATGAGCCTACTCCAGTCCACTCCAGTATGAGCCTACTCCAGTCCAGTCCAGTATGAGCCTACTCCAGTCCAGTCCAGTCTGAGCCCAGTCCAGTAAGAGCCAACTCCAGTCCAGTCCAGTCTGAGCCCAGTCCAGTCTGAGCCTACTCCAGTCCAGTCCAGTCTGAGCCCAGTCCAGTATGAGCCTACTCCAGTCCAGTCCAGTCTGAGCCCAGTCCAGTAAGAGCCTACTCCAGTCCAGTCCAGTCTGAGCCCAGTCCAGTCCAGTCTGAGCCCAGGGCCAGTCCAGTCCAGTATGAGCCTACTCCAGTCCAGTCCAGTATGAGCCAACTCCAGTCCAGTCCAGTCTGAGCCCAGTCCAGTAAGAGCCTAATCCAGTCCAGTCCAGTCTGAGCCCAGTCCAGTATGAGCCTAATCCAGTCCAGTCCAGTCTGAGCCCAGTCCAGTAAGAGCCTACTCCAGTCCAGTCCAGTCTGAGCCCAGTCCAGTATGAGCCTACTCCAGTCCAGTCCAGTCTGAGCCCAGGGCCAGTCCAGTCCAGTCTGAGCCCAGTCCAGTATGAGCCTACTCCAGTCCAGTCCAGTCTGAGCCCAGGGCCAGTCCAGTCCAGTCTGAGCCCAGTCCAGTATGAGCCTAATCCAGTCCAGTCCAGTCTGAGCCCAGTCCAGTATGAGCCTACTCCAGTCCAGTCCAGTCTGAGCCCAGTCCAGTATGAGCCTACTCCAGTCCAGTCCAGTCTGAGCCCAGTCCAGTACGAGCCTACTCCAGTCCAGTCCAGTCTGAGCCCAGGGCCAGTCCAGTCCAGTCTGAGCCCAGTCCAGTATGAGCCTACTCCAGTCCAGTCCAGTCTGAGCTTACTCCAGTCCACTCCAGTCTGAGCCCAGTCCAGTATGAGCCTACTCCAGTCCAGTCCAGTATGAGCCCAGTCCAGTATGAGCCTACTCCAGTCCAGTCCAGTCTGAGCTTACTCCAGTCCAGTCCAGTCTGAGCCCAGTCCAGTATGAGCCTACTCCAGTCCAGTCCAGTCTGAGCTTACTCCAGTCCAGTCCAGTCTGAGCCCAGGGCCAGTCCAGTCCAGTCTGAGCCCAGTCCAGTATGAGCCTACTCCAGTCCAGTCCAGTCTGAGCTTACTCCAGTCCAGTCCAGTCTGAGCCCAGTCCAGTATGAGCCTACTCCAGTCCAGTCCAGTATGAGCCCCGTCCAGTATGAGCCTACTCCAGTCCAGTCCAGTCTGAGCCCAGTCCAGTATGAGCCTACTCCAGTCCAGTCCAGTCTGAGCCCAGGGCCAGTCCAGTCCAGTCTGAGCCCAGTCCAGTATGAGCCTACTCCAGTCCAGTCCAGTCTGAGCTTACTCCAGTCCAGTCCAGTCTGAGCCCAGTCCAGTATGAGCCTACTCCAGTCCAGTCCAGTATGAGCCCAGTCCAGTATGAGCCTACTCCAGTCCAGTCCAGTCTGAGCCCAGTCCAGTATGAGCCTACTCCAGTCCAGTCCAGTCTGAGCCCAGTCCAGTATGAGCCTAATCCAGTCCAGTCCAGTCTGAGCCCAGTCCAGTATGAGCCTACTCCAGTCCAGTCCAGTATGAGCCAACTCCAGTCCAGTCCAGTCTGAGCCCAGTCCAGTCTGAGCCTACTCCAGTCCACTCCAGTATGAGCCTACTCCAGTCCAGTCCAGTATGAGCCTACTCCAGTCCAGTCCAGTATGAGCCTACTCCAGTCCAGTCCAGTATGAGCCTAATCCAGTCCAGTCCAGTCTGAGCCCAGTCCAGTATGAGCCTACTCCAGTCCAGTCCAGTATGAGCCTACTCCAGTCCACTCCAGTATGAGCCTACTCCAGTCCAGTCCAGTATGAGCCTAATCCAGTCCAGTCCAGTCTGAGCCCAGTCCAGTATGAGCCTACTCCAGTCCACTCCAGTATGAGCCTACTCCAGTCCAGTCCAGTATGAGCCTACTCCAGTCCAGTCCAGTCTGAGCCCAGTCCAGTATGAGCCAACTCCAGTCCAGTCCAGTCTGAGCCCAGTCCAGTATGAGCCTAATCCAGTCCACTCCAGTCTGAGCCCAGTCCAGTATGAGCCTACTCCAGTCCACTCCAGTATGAGCCTACTCCAGTCCAGTCCAGTATGAGCCTACTCCAGTCCAGTCCAGTATGAGCCCAGTCCAGTATGAGCCAACTCCAGTCCAGTCCAGTCTGAGCCCAGTCCAGTATGAGCCTACTCCAGTCCAGTCCAGTCTGAGCCCAGGGCCAGTCCAGTCCAGTATGAGCCCAGTCCAGTATGAGCCAACTCCAGTCCAGTCCAGTCTGAGCCCAGTCCAGTATGAGCCAACTCCAGTTCAATCCAGTCAGAGCCCAGTCCAGAATGAGCCTACTCCAGTCCAGTCCAGTCTGAGCCCAGTCCAGTAAGAGCCTACTCCAGTCCAGTCCAGTCTGAGCCCAGTCCAGTCTGAGCCTACTCCAGTCCAGTCCAGTCTGAGCCTACACCAGTCCAGTCCAGTCCAGTCTGAGCCTACACCAGTCCAGTCCAGTCTGAGCCTACACCAGTCCAGTCCAGTCTGAGCCCAGTCCAGTCCAGTCTGAGCCCAGTCCAGTCTGAGCCTACTCCAGTCCAGTCCAGTCTGAGCCTACACCAGTCCAGTCCAGTCCAGTTTGAGCCCAGTCCAGTCCAGTCTGAGCCCAGTCCAGTCTGAGCCTACTCCAGTCCAGTCCAGTCTGAGCCTACACCAGTCCAGTCCAGTCCAGTCTGAGCCCAGTCCAGTCTGAGCCTACTCCAGTCCAGTCCAGTCTGAGCCTACACCAGTCCAGTCCAGTCCAGTCTGAGCCCAGTCCAGTATGAGCCTACTCCAGTCCAGTCCAGTCTGAGCCCAGTCCAGTCCAGTCTGAGCCCAGGGCCAGTCCAGTCCAGTCTGAGCCCAGTCCAGTATGAGCCTAATCCAGTCCAGTCCAGTCTGAGCCGAGTCCAGTATGAGCCTACACCAGTCCAGTCCAGTATGAGCCTACTCCAGTCCAGTCCAGTCTGAGCTTACTCCAGTCCAGTCCAGTCTGAGCCCAGTCCAGTACGAGCCTACTCCAGTCCAGTCCAGTATGAGCCTAATCCAGTCCAGTCCAGTCTGAGCCCAGTCCAGTATGAGCCTACTCCAGTCCACTCCAGTATGAGCCTACTCCAGTCCAGTCCAGTATGAGCCTACTCCAGTCCAGTCCAGTCTGAGCCCAGTCCAGTATGAGCCAACTCCAGTTCAATCCAGTCAGAGCCCAGTCCAGAATGAGCCTACTCCAGTCTAGTCCAGTCTGAGCACAGTCCAGTAAGAGCCTACTCCAGTCCAGTCCAGTCTGAGCCCAGTCCAGTATGAGCCTACTCCAGTCCAGTCCAGTCTGAGCCCAGTCCAGTATGAGCCTACTCCAGTCCAGTCCAGTCTGAGCCCAGTCCAGTATGAGCCTACTCCAGTCCAGTCCAGTCTGAGCCCAGTCCAGTATGAGCCTACTCCAGTCCAGTCCAGTCTGAGCCCAGTCCAGTATGAGCCTACTCCAGTCCAGTCCAGTCTGAGCCCAGTCCAGTATGAGCCTACTCCAGTCCAGTCCAGTATGAGCCTACTCCAGTCCAGTCCAGTATGAGCCCAGTCCAGAATGAGCCTACTCCAGTCCAGTCCAGTATGAGCCCAGTCCAGTATGAGCCAACTCCAGTCCAGTCCAGTCTGAGCCCAGTCCACTATGAGCCTACTCCAGTCCAGTCCAGTCGGAGCCCAGTCCAGTCTGAGCCCAGTCCAGTATGAGCCTACTCCAGTCCAGTCCAGTCTGAGCCCAGTCCAGTCTGAGCCTACTCCAGTCCAGTCCAGTCGGAGCCCAGTCCAGTCTGAGCCCAGTCCAGTATGAGCCTACTCCAGTCCAGTCCAGTCTGAGCCCAGTCCAGTCTGAGCCTACTCCAGTCCAGTCCAGTATGAGCCCAGTCCAGTCCAGTCTGAGCCCAGTCCAGTATGAGCCTACTCCAGTCCAGTCCAGTCTGAGCCCAGTCCAGTATGAGCCTACTCCAGCCCAGTCCAGTCTGAGCCCAGGGACAGTCCAGTCCAGTATGAGCCCAGTCCAGTCCAGTCTGAGCCCAGTCCAGTATGAGCCAACTCCAGTCCAGTCCAGTCTGAGCCCAGTCCAGTATGAGCCAACTCCAGTCCAGTCCAGTCTGAGCCCAGTCCAGTATGAGCCAACTCCAGTCCTGTCCAGTCTGAGCCCAGTCCAGTATGAGCCTACTCCAGTCCAGTCCAGTCTGAGCCCAGTCCAGTCCAGTCCAGTATGAGCCCAGTCCAGTCCAGTCTGAGCCCAGTCCAGTATGAGCCTACTCCAGTCCAGTCCAGTCTGAGCCCAGGGCCAGTCCAGTCCAGTATGAGCCCAGTCCAGTCCAGTCTGAGCCCAGTCCAGTATGAGCCTACTCCAGTCCAGTCCAGTCTGAGCCCAGGGCCAGTCCAGTCCAGTAAGAGCCTACTCCAGTCCAGTCCAGTATGAGCCCAGTCCAGTATGAGCCTACTCCAGTCCAGTCCAGTATGAGCCCAGTCCAGTATGAGCCTACTCCAGTCCAGTCCAGTCTGAGCCCAGTCCAGTATGAGCCTACTCCAGTCCAGTCCAGTATGAGCCCAGGGCCAGTCCAGTCCAGTATGAGCCCAGTCCAGTATGAGCCTACTCCAGTCCAGTCCAGTATGAGCCCAGTCCAGTATGAGCCTACTCCAGTCCAGTCCAGTCTGAGCCCAGTCCAGTATGAGCCTACTCCAGTCCAGTCCAGTATGAGCCCAGGGCCAGTCCAGTCCAGTATGAGCCCAGTCCAGTATGAGCCTACTCCAGTCCAGTCCAGTCTGAGCCCAGTCCAGTAAGAGCCTACTCCAGTCCAGTCCAGTCTGAGCCCAGTCCAGTACGAGCCTACTCCAGTCCAGTCCAGTATGAGCCAACTCCAGTCCAGTCCAGTCTGAGCCCAGTCCAGTATGAGCCTAATCCAGTCCAGTCCAGTCTGAGCCCAGTCCAGCATGAGCCTACTCCAGTCCACTCCAGTATGAGCCTACTCCAGTCCAGTCCAGTATGAGCCTACTCCAGTCCAGTCCAGTCTGAGCCCAGTCCAGTATGAGCCAACTCCAGTCCAGTCCAGTCTGAGCCCAGTCCAGTATGAGCCTAATCCAGTCCAGTCCAGTCTGAGCCCAGTCCAGTATGAGCCTACTCCAGTCCACTCCAGTATGAGCCTACTCCAGTCCAGTCCAGTATGAGCCTACTCCAGTCCAGTCCAGTATGAGCCCAGTCCAGTATGAGCCTACTCCAGTCCACTCCAGTATGAGCCCAGTCCAGTATGAGCCTACTCCAGTCCAGTCCAGTATGAGCCAACTCCAGTCCAGTCCAGTCTGAGCCCAGTCCAGTCTGAGCCTACTCCAGTCCAGTCCAGTCTGAGCCCAGTCCAGTAAGAGCCTACTCCAGTCCAGTCCAGTCTGAGCCCAGTCCAGTCTGAGCCTACTCCAGTCCAGTCCAGTCTGAGCCTACACCAGTCCAGTCCAGTCCAGTCTGAGCCTACACCAGTCCAGTCCAGTCTGAGCCTACACCAGTCCAGTCCAGTCTGAGCCCAGTCCAGTCCAGTCTGAGCCCAGTCCAGTATGAGCCTACTCCAGTCCAGTCCAGTCTGAGCCTACACCAGTCCAGTCCAGTCCAGTTTGAGCCCAGTCCAGTATGAGCCAACTCCAGTCCAGTATGAGCCAACTCCAGTCCAGTCTGAGCCCAGTCCAGTCCAGTCTGAGCCCAGTCCAGTCTGAGCCTACTCCAGTCCAGTCCAGTCTGAGCCTACACCAGTCCAGTCCAGTCCAGTCTGAGCCCAGTCCAGTAAGAGCCTACTCCAGTCCAGTCCAGTCTGAGCCCAGTCCAGTCTGAGCCTACTCCAGTCCAGTCCAGGCTGAGCCTACACCAGTCCAGTCCAGTCCAGTCTGAGCCCAGTCCAGTCTGAGCCTACTCCAGTCCAGTCCAGTCTGAGCCTACACCAGTCCAGTCCAGTCCAGTCTGAGCCCAGTCCAGTATGAGCCTACTCCAGTCCAGTCCAGTCTGAGCCCAGTCCAGTCCAGTCTGAGCCCAGGGCCAGTCCAGTCCAGTCTGAGCCCAGTCCAGTATGAGCCTAATCCAGTCCAGTCCAGTCTGAGCCGAGTCCAGTATGAGCCTACACCAGTCCAGTCCAGTATGAGCCTACTCCAGTCCAGTCCAGTCTGAGCTTACTCCAGTCCAGTCCAGTCTGAGCCCAGTCCAGTACGAGCCTACTCCAGTCCAGTCCAGTATGAGCCTAATCCAGTCCAGTCCAGTCTGAGCCCAGTCCAGTATGAGCCTACTCCAGTCCACTCCAGTATGAGCCTACTCCAGTCCAGTCCAGTATGAGCCTACTCCAGTCCAGTCCAGTCTGAGCCCAGTCCAGTATGAGCCAACTCCAGTCCAGTCCAGTCTGAGCCCAGTCCAGTATGAGCCAACTCCAGTTCAATCCAGTCAGAGCCCAGTCCAGAATGAGCCTACTCCAGTCCAGTCCAGTATGAGCCTACTCCAGTCCAGTCCAGTCTGAGCCCAGTCCAGTATGAGCCTACTCCAGTCCAGTCCAGTCTGAGCCCAGTCCAGTATGAGCCTACTCCAGTCCAGTCCAGTCTGAGCCCAGTCCAGTATGAGCCTACTCCAGTCCAGTCCAGAATGAGCCTACTCCAGTCCAGTCCAGTATGAGCCCAGTCCAGTATGAGCCAACTCCAGTCCAGTCCAGTCTGAGCCCAGTCCAGTAAGAGCCTACTCCAGTCCAGTCCAGTCTGAGCCCAGTCCAGTATGAGCCTACTCCAGTCCAGTCCAGTCTGAGCCCAGTCCAGTATGAGCCTACTCCAGTCCAGTCCAGTCTGAGCCCAGTCCAGTATGAGCCTACTCCAGTCCAGTCCAGAATGAGCCTACTCCAGTCCAGTCCAGTATGAGCCCAGTCCAGTATGAGCCAACTCCAGTCCAGTCCAGTCTGAGCCCAGTCCAGTAAGAGCCTACTCCAGTCCAGTCCAGTCTGAGCCCAGTCCAGTATGAGCCTACTCCAGTCCAGTCCAGTATGAGCCCAGTCCAGAATGAGCCTACTCCAGTCCAGTCCAGTATGAGCCCAGTCCAGTATGAGCCAACTCCAGTCCAGTCCAGTCTGAGCCCAGTCCAGTATGAGCCTACTCCAGTCCAGTCCAGTCGGAGCCCAGTCCAGTCTGAGCCCAGTCCAGTATGAGCCTACTCCAGTCCAGTCCAGTCTGAGCCCAGTCCAGTCTGAGCCTACTCCAGTCCAGTCCAGTCTGAGCCCAGGGCCAGTCCAGTCCAGTATGAGCCCAGTCCAGTCCAGTCTGAGCCCAGTCCAGTATGAGCCTACTCCAGTCCAGTCCAGTCTGAGCCCAGGGCCAGTCCAGTCCAGTATGAGCCAACTCCAGTCCAGTCCAGTCTGAGCCCAGTCCAGTATGAGCCTACTCCAGCCCAGTCCAGTATGAGCCTACTCCAGTCCAGTCCAGTCTGAGCCCAGGGCCAGTCCAGTCCAGTATGAGCCCAGTCCAGTCCAGTCTGAGCCCAGTCCAGTATGAGCCAACTCCAGTCCAGTCCAGTCTGAGCCCAGTCCAGTATGAGCCAACTCCAGTCCTGTCCAGTCTGAGCCCAGTCCAGTATGAGCCTACTCCAGCCCAGTCCAGTATGAGCCTACTCCAGCCCAGTCCAGTATGAGCCTACTCCAGTCCAGTCCAGTCTGAGCCCAGGGCCAGTCCAGTCCAGTATGAGCCCAGTCCAGTCCAGTCTGAGCCCAGTCCAGTATGAGCCTACTCCAGTCCAGTCCAGTCTGAGCCCAGTCCAGTATGAGCCAACTCCAGTCCAGTCCAGTCTGAGCCCAGTCCAGTATGAGCCAACTCCAGTCCAGTCCAGTCTGAGCCCAGTCCAGTCCAGTCTGAGCCCAGGGCCAGTCCAGTCCAGTCTGAGCCCAGTCCAGTATGAGCCTACTCCAGCCCAGTCCAGTATGAGCCTACTCCAGTCCAGTCCAGTCTGAGCCCAGGGCCAGTCCAGTCCAGTATGAGCCCAGTCCAGTCCAGTCTGAGCCCAGTCCAGTATGAGCCTACTCCAGTCCAGTCCAGTCGGAGCCCAGTCCAGTCTGAGCCCAGTCCAGTATGAGCCCAGTCCAGTCCAGTCTGAGCCCAGTCCAGTATGAGCCTACTCCAGTCCAGTCCAGTCTGAGCCCAGGGCCAGTCCAGTCCAGTAAGAGCCTACTCCAGTCCAGTCCAGTATGAGCCCAGTCCAGTATGAGCCTACTCCAGTCCAGTCCAGTATGAGCCCAGTCCAGTATGAGCCTACTCCAGTCCTGTCCAGTCTGAGCCCAGTCCAGTATGAGCCTACTCCAGTCCAGTCCAGTCTGAGCCCAGTCCAGTATGAGCCTACTCCAGTCCAGTCCAGTCTGAGCCCAGTCCAGTATGAGCCTACTCCAGTCCAGTCCAGTATGAGCCCAGGGCCAGTCCAGTCCAGTATGAGCCCAGTCCAGTATGAGCCTACTCCAGTCCAGTCCAGTATGAGCCCAGTCCAGTATGAGCCTACTCCAGTCCAGTCCAGTCTGAGCCCAGTCCAGTATGAGCCTACTCCAGTCCAGTCCAGTATGAGCCCAGGGCCAGTCCAGTCCAGTACGAGCCCAGTCCAGTATGAGCCTACTCCAGTCCAGTCCAGTCTGAGCCCAGTCCAGTAAGAGCCTACTCCAGTCCAGTCCAGTCTGAGCCCAGTCCAGTAAGAGCCTACTCCAGTCCAGTCCAGTATGAGCCCAGTCCAGTATGAGCCTACTCCAGTCCAGTCCAGTCTGAGCCCAGTCCAGTATGAGCCTACTCCAGTCCAGTCCAGTCTGAGCCGAGTCCAGTATGAGCCTACTCCAGTCCAGTCCAGTCTGAGCCCAGGGCCAGTCCAGTCCAGTATGAGCCCAGTCCAGTATGAGCCTACTCCAGTCCAGTCCAGTCTGAGCCCAGTCCAGTAAGAGCCTACTCCAGTCCAGTCCAGTATGAGCCCAGTCCAGTATGAGCCTACACCAGTCCAGTCCAGTCTGAGCCCAGGGCCAGTCCAGTCCAGTCTGAGCCCAGTCCAGTAAGAGCCTACTCCAGTCCAGTCCAGTCTGAGCCCAGGGCCAGTCCAGTCCAGTCTGAGCCCAGTCCAATATGAGCCTACTCCAGTCCAGTCCAGTCTGAGCCCAGTCCAGTATGAGCCTACTCCAGTCCAGTCCAGTATGAGCCCAGTCCAGTATGAGCCTACTCCAGTCCAGCCCAGTCTGAGCCCAGTCCAGTAAGAGCCTACTCCAGTCCAGTCCAGTATGAGCCCAGTCCAGTATGAGCCTACTCCAGTCCAGCCCAGTCCAGTAAGAGCCTACTCCAGTCCAGTCCAGTATGAGCCCAGTCCAGTATGAGCCTACTCCAGTCCAGCCCAGTCTGAGCCCAGTCCAGTAAGAGCCTACTCCAGTCCAGTCCAGTATGAGCCCAGTCCAGTATGAGCCTACTCCAGTCCAGCCCAGTCTGAGCCCAGTCCAGTATGAGCCTACTCCAGTCCAGTCCAGTCTGAGCCCAGTCCAGTAAGAGCCTACTCCAGTCCAGTCCAGTCTGAGCCCAGTCCAGGAAGAGCCTACTCCAGTCCAGTCCAGTCTGAGCCCAGTCCAGTATGAGCCTACTCCAGTCCAGTCCAGTCTGAGCCCAGTCCAGTAAGAGCCTACTCCAGTCCAGTCCAGTCTGAGCCCAGTCCAGTAAGAGCCTACTCCAGTCCAGTCCAGTATGAGCCCAGTCCAGTCTGAGCCCAGTCCAGTCCAGTCCAGAATGAGCCCAGTCCAGTATGAGCCTACTCCAGTCCAGTCCAGTCTGAGCCCAGTCCAGTAAGAGCCTACTCCAGTCCAGTCCAGTCTGAGCCCAGTCCAATATGAGCCTACTCCAGTCCAGTCCAGTCTGAGCCCAGTCCAGTAAGAGCCTACTCCAGTCCAGTCCAGTATGAGCCCAGTCCAGTATGAGCCTACTCCAGTCCAGCTAGTCTGAGCCCCGTCCAGTAAGAGCCTACTCCAGCCCAGTCCAGTATGAGCCCAGTCCAGTATGAGCCTACTCCAGTCCAGTCCAGTCTGAGCCCAGTCCAGTATGAGCCTAAACCAGACCAGTCCAGTCTGAGCCCAGTCCAGTATGAGCCTAAACCAGACCAGTCCAGTCTGAGCCTACTCCAGTCCAGTCCAGTATGAGCCTACTCCAGTCCAGTCCAGTCTGAGCCTACACCAGTCCAGTCCAGTCTGAGCCCAGTCCAGTATGAGCCTACTCCAGTCCAGTCCAGTCTGAGCTTACTACAGTCCAGTCCAGTCTGAGCCTACACCAGACCAGTCCAGTCTGAGCCCAGTCCAGTATGAGCCTAAACCAGACCAGTCCAGTCTGAGCCTACTCCAGTCCAGTCCAGTATGAGCCTACTCCAGTCCAGTCCAGTCTGAGCCTACACCAGTCCAGTCCAGTCTGAGCCCAGTCCAGTATGAGCCTACTCCAGTCCAGTCCAGTATGAGCCTACTCCAGTTCAATCCAGTCAGAGCCCAGTCCAGAATGAGCCTACTCCAGTCCAGTCCAGTCTGAGCCTACTCCAGTCCAGTCCAGTCTGAGCCGACTCCAGTCCAGTCCAGTCTGAGCTTACTCCAGTCCAGTCCAGTCTGAGCTTACTCCAGTCCAGTCCAGTCTGAGCCTACTCCAGTCCAGTCCAGTCTGAGCTTACTCCAGTCCAGTCCAGTCTGAGCCCAGTCCAATATGAGCCTACTCCAGTCCAGTCCAGTATGAGCCTACTCCAGTCCAGTCCAGTCTGAGCCTACTCCAGTCCAGTCCAGTCTGAGCTTACTCCAGTCCAGTCCAGTCTGAGCCCAGTCCAATATGAGCCTACTCCAGTCCAGTCCAGTATGAGCCTACTCCAGTCCAGTCCAGTCTGAGCCTACTCCAGTCCAGTCCAGTCTGAGCTTACTCCAGTCCAGTCCAGTCTGAGCCCAGTCCAATATGAGCCTACTCCAGTCCAGTCCAGTATGAGCCTACTCCAGTTCAATCCAGTCAGAGCCCAGTCCAGAATGAGCCTACTCCAGTCCAGTCCAGTCTGAGCCTACTCCAGTCCAGTCCAGTCTGAGCCGACTCCAGTCCAGTCCAGTCTGAGCCCAGTCCAGTATGAGCCTACTCCAGTCCAGTCCAGTCTGAGCCCAGGGCCAGTCCAGTCCAGTCTGAGCCCAGTCCAGTCTGAGCCTACACCAGTCCAGTCCAGTCTGAGCCCAGTCCAGTCTGAGCCTACTCCAGTCCAGTCCAGTCTGAGCCCAGGGCCAGTCCAGTCCAGTCTGAGCCCAGTCCAGTGTGAGCCTACTCCAGTCCAGTCCAGTCTGAGCCCAGTCCAGTATGAGCCTACTCCAGTCCAGTCCAGTCTGTGCCCAGGGCCAGTCCAGTCCAGTATGAGCCCAGTCCAGTCCAGTCTGAGCCCAGTCCAGCATGAGCCTACTCCAGTCCAGTCCAGTCTGAGCCTACTCCAGTCCAGTCCAGTATGAGCCCAGTCCAGTCCAGTCTGAGTCCAGTCCAGTATGAGCCTACTCCAGTCCAGTCCAGTCTGAGCCCAGTCCAGTATGAGCCTAAACCAGACCAGTCCAGTCTGAGCCTACTCCAGTCCAGTCCAGTCCAGTCTGAGCATACACCAGTCCAGTCCAGTCCAGTCTGAGCCTACTCCAGTCCAGTCCAGTATGAGCCTACTCCAGTCCAGTCCAGTCTGAGCCCAGGGCCAGTCCAGTCCAGTATGAGCCAAGTCCAGTCCAGTCTGAGCCCAGTCCAGTATGAGCCTAAACCAGACCAGTCCAGTCTGAGCCTACTCCAGTCCAGTCCAGTCTGAGCCTACACCAGTCCAGTCCAGTATGAGCCTACTCCAGTCCAGTCCAGTCTGAGCCTACTCCAGTCCAGTCCAGTATGAGCCTACTCCAGTCCAGTCCAGTCTGAGCCCAGGGCCAGTCCAGTCCAGTATGAGCCCAGTCCAGTATGAGCCTACTCCAGTCCAGTCCAGTCTGAGCCCAGGGCCAGTCCAGTCCAGTCTGAGCCCAGTCCAGTATGAGCCTACTCCAGTCCAGTCCAGTCTGAGCCCAGGGCCAGTCCAGTCCAGTCTGAGCCCAGTCCAGTATGAGCCTATTCCAGTCCAGTCCAGTCTGAGCCCAGTCCAGTATGAGCCTACTCCAGTCCAGTCCAGTCTGAGCCCAGGGCCAGTCCAGTCCAGTCTGAGCCCAGTCCAGTATGAGCCAACTCCAGTCCAGTCCAGTCTGAGCCCAGTCCAGTCCAGTCTGAGCCCAGGGCCAGTCCAGTCCAGTATGAGCCCAGTCCAGTCTGAGCCTACTCCAGTCCAGTCCAGTCTGAGCCCAGTCCAGTATGAGCCTACTCCAGCCCAGTCCAGTATGAGCCTACTCCAGTCCAGTCCAGTATGAGCCTACTCCAGTCCAGCCCAGTCTGAGCCCAGTCCAGTATGAGTCTACTCCAGCCCAGTCCAGTATGAGCCTACTCCAGCCCAGTCCAGTATGAGCCTACTCCAGTCCAGCCCAGTCTGAGCCCAGTCCAGTATGAGTCTACTCCAGCCCAGTCCAGTATGAGCCTACTCCAGCCCAGTCCAGTATGAGCCTACTCCAGTCCAGTCCAGTCTGAGCCTACTCCAGCCCAGTCCAGTATGAGCCTACTCCAGTCCAGTCCAGTCTGAGCCTACTCCAGTCCAGTCCAGTATGAGCCTACTCCAGTCCAGTCCAGTCTGAGCCCAGGGCCAGTCCAGTCCAGTATGAGCCAAGTCCAGTCCAGTCTGAGCCCAGTCCAGTATGAGCCTACTCCAGTCCAGTCCAGTCTGAGCCCAGGGCCAGTCCAGTCCAGTATGAGCCCAGTCCAGTATGAGCCTACTCCAGTCCAGTCCAGTCTGAGCCCAGGGCCAGTCCAGTCCAGTCTGAGCCCAGTCCAGTATGAGCCTACTCCAGTCCAGTCCAGTCTGAGCCCAGTCCAGTATGAGCCTACTCCAGTCCAGCCCAGTCTGAGCCCAGTCCAGTATGAGTCTACTCCAGCCCAGTCCAGTATGAGCCTACTCCAGCCCAGTCCAGTCTGAGCCTACTCCAGTCCAGTCCAGTCTGAGCCCAGTCCAGTCTGAGCCTACTCCAGTCCAGTCCAGTATGAGCCTACTCCAGTCCAGTCCAGTCTGAGCCTACACCAGTCCAGTCCAGTCTGAGCCCAGTCCAGTCTGAGCCTACACCAGTCCAGTTTTTGGGACTCTTAGGTTATTGCCGATTATGGATAGACGACTATGCCCCCCTCACCAAGGGTCTGTACCTAAATCTTGTAGAGGGGGCTCCTAACAAAATCCAGTGGGATGAGAAAGAGGAGGAACTAATTGAGACCCTGAAACAGAAATTGATGACCGCGCCAGTCTTGAGCTTGCCAGATTTCAGTAAGGCTTTCAGACTCTTTGTAAATGTCAAACAGGGAACCGCCCTCGGAGTTTTAACCCAAGATTGGGGGGGAAAAAGGAAGCCAGTGGCATTCTTATCAAAGATACTGGACCCAGTTTCCCGAGGCTGGCCAGAATGTGTTCAGGCGGTGGCTGCCACGGCCAAATTGGTGGAAGAAAGTAGGAAGCTGACATTTGGGGCACCCTTGATGGTCATTACCCCCCACCAGGTTAGGACCATTTTAAATCAGAGGGTTGGGAGATGGCTGACGGACTCAAGAATCTTGAAGTATGAGGCCATTTTGCTAGATCGGGACGATTTTAAGTTAGAGGTCAATTCCTGGCAGAACCCAGCTGAATTCCTCTGGAAGGGGGAAGAAGGCGAGGGACTCGAACATTGCTGTTCGGACATAATAGATCTCCAGAGTAAGGTAAGGGAGGATCTAAGGGACTCCCCTCTTCACACTGGAAAGCGATGGTATATAGACGGATCCTCCCGGGTGGTAAACGGAAAAAGGCATAATGGATACGCGATCATTAGTGAAGCTGGCTGGAATTTGGTAGAAAGGGGGCGACTGCCTAATGCCTGGTCTGCCCAGACATGTGAATTATATGCTCTACACCGGGCTCTCAAGGGCTTAGAGGGATTGATAGGGACCATCTACACCGACTCCAAGTATGCGTTCGGGGTGGTACACACTTTTGGAAAAATTTGGAAGGAAAGGGGAATGATAAATAGTAGGGGAAAAGAATTGATACATGAGGAATTGGTTACTAAAATATTAAAAGACCTGCTGGGGCCACGGGAAATTGCTGTGGTCCATGTAAAAGGACACCAGAGAGACAATGGGATAGAGACAAAGGGGAACCAGTTGGCGGACGAACAAGCAAAATTGGCAGGGACGGAGGAGGAGATAGTGGACTGCTTGGTCTGGGTGCCCCAAGTATCTGAAGTAACAGAAACACCAGCATTTAGCGAGAAGGAAGAAGCCGAGCTAAAATCACTTGGGGGTCAGAAAGATGAAAGAGGGAAATGGACACTACCCGATGGTCGACAACTATTAAACCGACCGATGACCAGAGACATAATTAGTCATCTCCATCGGGGAGGACATTGGGGGACACAGGCGATGTGCGATGCATTTCTGCGTCAGTACGCACATCCCGGTTTATACACTGTGGCTAAGCAAGTCACGAAAGATTGTGTAATTTGTCGGAAGATAAATAAAAAAGGACTGAGACAGAATACGAAGCAAGGAGGGAGAAGCCCAGCCTTAAGGCCCTTCGAGTATATCCAAGTGGATTATACCGAACTCCCTCCCATAGGGCGCCTGAAATATCTTTTGGTAATAGTGGACCACTTGACAGGGTGGGTTGAGGCGTACCCAACCGCCACAGCATCGGCGACACAGGTTAGCAAGGTCCTTCTCGAACAAATTATCCCACGATACGGACTCCCCCGGGCCATCGATTCAGACCGGGGAGCCATTTTACGTCCACTGTCCTACAGAACATAGTGCAGGCAGTGGGGGTAAGCTGGGATTTTCACACCCCTTGGCATCCCCCGTCCTCGGGCAAGGTGGAGAGAATGAATCAGACTATTAAAAAACAGCTGACGAAACTCAGGACGGAGACCGGGCTGCCCTGGACCAAGTGCCTTCCCCTTGCCTTGCTGCAAATAAGAACGCAGCCACGGCAGGACTTGGGGGTGTCCCCATACGAAATAATGTTCGGTCTCCCCTTTAATGGACCAAAAGGGGAACTCCCCACATTCGAGTCCCGCGATGTATTTGTTCATAAATATGTTGAGGTCCTGGGGTCTGCTCTATCTCATTTACGCCAAAGGGACTCCTGGCTCAGACACCACCTCTCGAGTTTGCGATACACACCATCAAGCCAGGGCATTGGGTCCTAATCAAGAACAGGAAACTCCGGACTTTAGAACCGATCTGGGATGGTCCATTCTTGGTACTTCTGACCACGGAAACGGCTATCCGCACGGCTGAGAAAGGCTGGACGCATTACACTCGAATGAAAGGACCGGTGCCAGAACCAGCAGAAGAAGTGTCTACTCCTGGCCATCACACCGCGAAGGACTGATTGGACTTGATTTTTGTTATGTTAATTTAGGCAATATACGGCAATAGCGGAATGTTACTAATAATATGTTTACTCTATGGGGGCATAGGTGCTGGGCAGGCGGCCCAAGTGTACTCCCTTACTATAATCCAATCACCCCAGGCACAGGTAATTGAGATTGACCTTTGTCAAATGGTACCCTGCAAAGACGACCTCACAGGGCAGAAGGGATACCAGGGGAGGGAATTAGAATTACGGGTCTTCGATAAGAACCCAAAGTGTACTAAAAATGAACAGGGGAAAGTAGAATCTTGTCAAGTAGGGGGGTTAAATGAAGACGTTAAGTTGAGGATTCGCGAGAAAATATCACTTGTTCCACGGAAGATCTTTCCCAGAGACTGTAAGCAAAACCAATATAACCCCCTCTACCTCACCATGAAAAAGTCAGACGACGGTGGGACGGAGGGCCTCAACGGACAAGTTTTTGGGGTCAAGATCAAGGAACACACAGGGAGGATGGGGGTGGCCCTGTGTTGTGTGCGGGTTATGGTCAAAAATGCCAAAACCAGGAACTCCTCCGCCCCTAGCCGGGGAGTCTTGGGAGAAGTCAGGGTAGTGGAGGTGAAGGATTTAAGAGAGACCATTGAAATAGAAACGGGATTCAGGGAAGCGAACGCCTGGATAGAATGGGTCAAATATACGGTACAGAGTGTCGGAAAGGGTAACTGTTATGCATGCACTAGTAGCCGGCCAACTCCCCAGGTGGTCCCATTCCCGCTGGGATGGGATAAAGAACCAGCTGAAATGGAGTGTATGGTGAAACTGTATCAAAACAGAGAGGCTTGGGGAGACCCCACTTGTCGCTCCTTGAGCCTGACATTTCCCCCAATCAAATTGAACAGGGCGTCTCAACCCCCCCCCTTTTTCCGGAGTAACGGGGATACATCACACTTGTATCACCCGGACTGGGGATGGATTGGACAAGGAAGTGGGAAGCTTCGATAGGTGTGGAACAGTTAAGGAAGTCAGCGACACCACCGAGGGAGGAAACTACTCCCAAATCCAGGTACCTAGAGCTGATCTATGGTGATACTGTGGAGGGAGGACTTTGAGACCCATTTTACCTCAGAAATGGAAGGGCACTTGTGCACTTATCCAATTGGCCGTACCCTTTACCCTGGCATTCGAACATCAGGGACCCCGTGGAAAAGAACGAGGAAAAAGGAACCTCCCGGGTTCTTTTGATGAACGAGTATATCTGGACTCCATAGGGGTCCCTAGGGGGGTCCCTGATGAGTACAAAGCCAGGAGCCAGATAGCAGCAGGGTTTGAATCCCTGTTCTGGTGGGTGACCATTAACAAGAACGTGGATTGGATCAACTATATCTATTATAATCAACAGAGGTTTGTTAATTATACCCGAAATGCGATAAGCGGGATAGCGGAACAATTGGACGCAACCAGCAGAATGGCCTGGGAAAACAGGCTAGCCCTGGACATGATTCTAGCAGAGAAAGGGGGGGTATGCGTCATGATAGGAACTGAATGCTGCACCTTTATCCCAAATAACACAGCTCCCGATGGGTCAATTACCCGAGCCCTCGAAGGGCTAACGACCCTAGCTAATGAACTAGCTGAGAACTCGGGTACAGACCCCGGTCTCACTAGGTGGTTGGAAGCTTGGTTCGGCAAATGGAAAGGAGTAGTAATGTTCTTCCTTGTCTCTTTCATGGTGACGGCAGGGGTATTGGCCGCCCTAGGGTGCTGTATCATCCCTTGTGTTCGGGGGTTGGCTCAGCGGCTAATCGAAACAGCCCTGACTAAGGGGGATGTCCTGAATGGAAAAGTGATAAATATGAATTTAGAGACGGAAAAGAGGATAAGCCTCTTAGACGATAAAACTCTGGACGAACAGGCCCTTGACCTGCTGGAACGCCTGGAACACCAGAGGAATGTCAAAAATTACAAAGCGTAAGAAAAACAGGGGGGATTGTAAGGGATGGTGGTGTAATTTTTGAATCAAACCATCTGGGGCGGAAACCATGACAGAACCGTTATTGTAACCTAAGGGGTTAAACGCTAAGACCAGCAGAGGATGAAACACACAGAAAAAGAAGAAGTAAAAAACATGAGACTGGCAGGCGCCCGGGGTCTTCAGCATAGCTTAAAAGAGATTGGAAAACAAACTAATTTACACCATATAAAATAAATGTGTTAGTAATTTACAGGACAATGAAAAAGAGTTAGCTGAATGAATGGGAGGTAAAACGATTCAAGCCTTAAAGGGGGTGATTGGATTAGAGTTAATGGGATGTCAACAAGGGAGGAGCTCACTCGGTAAAGAGATTAGGGAGTGGTAACCAATGAAGAAAGGGGGAGGCTGTCTTATTGTTATCTAGAATGTATATAAACTATGATTGTGTAAAGCAAGTTGTGTGTACCCACGGGACGGCACCCTTTCTTGCAAGATCGAATAAACCGACAGTTAGCTGAACTCATCCGTGTATTTGATTCAAGGGGGGGAATCAGAAAAGTGAGTTTCTGACCGTTTCTCACAATATAGATTTGAAACATCAGCTCTTTGCTCTCCTAACAGATGCTGCCAGGCCTGCTGAGACTTTCCAGCATTTTCTCTTTTGATTCCATCCTCACTTCTCTCATCCATTCCCTCCCCACCTGCATCCAGGATTCCTCTGATGCCTTATCATTTTTCTGTTTATACTGTTTAACTTTTATTTTTAGTTTTAAAGTTGTGAGTTTCAGCGGGTTTTTTTTAAAATCAGTTAGAAACCGGAAGTCGTCACTAGGACGCTTACCGGGAGTTGTTTTTTTTTCGGGTCCCTAACCCTATAAATTAGTGTAGAGAGGATACCCGATTCTCTACACTGGTAGAGAATCCCACCCTCCCACCTCCTCTAACCTAAATTATAAGTGTGGGTAAGTTTTCTTTTTAATATTTTTTATTTTTTCTGCTGGTAATTATTTCAGGGATGGCAGTTCAGGCAGTGTGCTGCATCTCCTGTGGGATGTATGTGGTGAGGGACTCCAGTAGTGTTTCAGGGGATTTTACTTGTAAGAAGTATATTAGATTGCAGCTTCTGGAGGAGCGTGTAAAGGAGTTGGAGGTGGAAATAGAGGAGCTCCGCAAAATTTGGGATGCAGAGGTGGACATTGATAGGAGTTATAAGGAGTTAGTCACTCCTAGAAACCAGTCTTGGGTCACTGCCACGAGGAGAGGAAAGAAGAATGTGGTGGGACAATCCCCTGGGGCTGTTCCCCTCCAAAATAGGTTTTCGGTCCTGGAGGCTACAGTTGAGGAGGAATCAACTGGGGATAGCCAAAGGGAGTAGGTCTCTGGGGATGAGCCTATTGTAAAAGCTCAGGTGGTTAGGGGTAGCAAAAGATTAGGACTTGTGATTGGGGACTCCACCGTTAAAGGGACGGATAGGAGAGTCGGTAGCAATGATAGGGACTCAGGGCTGGTGTGTTGCCTACCAGGGGCTGGGGTCCGGGATGTATCAGAGAGGATATTCAAGACTCTCAGGGGAGAGGGAGATCAACCCCAAGTTATAATTCATGTGGGGACACATGATATAGGGAGGCTAAGGGAAGGGGATATTAAGCAGAGATTCATGGAGTTGGGGTGGAAGCTAAAGGCCAAGTCTGACAGAGTGGTTATCTCTGGACTCTTGCCTGTGCCACGGGATAGTTTAGAGAGGAATAGAGAGAGGGAAAGTTTGAACTCGTGGCTGAGGGGATGGTGCAGGAGGGAGGGGTTCAAGTACTTGAGCAATTGGGGCTCGTTCTGGGGAAGGTGGGACCTCTACAAGAGGGATGGGATACACCTGAACCAAAGGGGAACAAATATCCTGGGGGGTAAATTTGTGAAGGTTATGCGGAGTGGTTTAAACTGATTCAGAGGGAGGGTGGGATCCTGAGTAGAGGGGGTGAAAGTGAGGGCGGCGTAGATGGGGACTGCAATGCACGGCATTGTGGGGGAGGGGCAGAGCAGGGTTTGAAATGTGTATACTTTAATGCGAGGAGTATTCGCAATAAGGTGGATGAACTTGCAGCGTGGACCAGTACCTGGGACTTCGATGTTGTGGCCATTTCAGAGACTTGGATAGAGCAGGGTCAGGAATGGATGTTGCAGGTCCCGGGGTACAAATGCTTTAGTCGGAGTAGACAAGGAGGTAGAAGGGGGGTGGGATAGCATTATTGGTCAAGGACTGTATCACAGTGTCAGAGAGGAACTTTGATGAGGACTTGTCTGTTGAGGTAGTATGGGCAGAGATTAGAAATAGGAGAGGAGAGGTCACCCTGTTGGGAGTCTTTTATAGATCTCCAAAAAGTTCTAGAGAGGTTGAGGAAAGGATTGCGGAGACAATCCTTGTTAGGAGTGAAAGTAATAGGGTAATTGTTATGGGGGACTTTAACTTTACTCATGTTGATTGGAATTGCTATAGCTCTAGCTCGTTAGAGGGGTCAGTTTTTGTTCAAAGTGTGCAGGAAGGTTTTTTGACTCAGTATGTAGATAGGCCGACTAGAGGTGAGGCTATATTGGATGTGGTGCTGGGTAATGAGCCAGACCAGGTGCTAGACTTGGAAGTTGGTGTGCATTTTGGGGATAGTGACCACAATTCGATTACGTTCACCTTAGTGATGGAAAGGGATAGGCATGAACCTCGGGTCAGTAGTTTCAGCTGGGGGAAGGGTAATTATGAGGCTATTAGGAGAGAATTAGGAAGCATTGGTTGGACTAGGAGATTACAGGGACTGGGAACATCCGAGATGTGGAGATTTTAAGGAGCAGCTATTGCGGGTCTGTGATAGGTATATCCCTGTCAGGCAAGGAGGATTTGGTAGGCCCAGGGAACCTGAGAGACACAGGGACCGACGTTGGTTAGGAAGAAAAAGGAGGCTTATGTTCGGATGAGGCTTGAGGGCTCAGGTAGTGCATTAGAAAGTTTTAGATTGGCTAGGAGGGAGTTGAAGAGGGAGTTAAGAAGGGCTAAAAGAGGACATGAGATGACTTTGGCTGATAGGATTAAGGAGAACCCTAAGGCGTTTTACAGGTATGTCAAGAACAGAAGGTTGGTTAGGGCAAGATTAGGGCCAGTTACAGACAGTAGAGGGAAGTTGTGTGTGGAACCGGAGGAGATTGGAGAAGCGTTGAACCAATATTTCTCGTCAGTGTTCACGCAAGGGGACATGAATGTAGCTGAGGAGGACACTGGGGTGCAGGGATGTAAAATAGATAGTATTGCAGTTGATACGGGGGATGTGCTGGATATTTTAGAGGGTTTGAAAATAGATAAGTCCCCTGGTCCGGATGGGATTTACCCTAGGATTCTTTGGGAGGCAAGAGAGGTGATTGCGAAGCCTCTGGCTCTGATCTTCAGGTCGTCGTTGGTCTCTGGTATAGTACCGGAAGATTGGAGGACAGCAAATGTTGTCCCATTGTTTAAGAAGGGGAGAAGAGACTTCCCTGGGAATTATAGACCGGTGAGTCTTACTTCTGTGGTGGGTAAGGTTTTGGAAAGGATTATTAGAGACAGGATTTATAGTTATTTGGAGAGTAATGAGTTGATTAGAGACAGTCAGCATGGTTTTGTAACGGGTAGGTCGTGCCTTACTAACCTTATCGAGTTCTTTGAGAAAGTGACCAAAGAGGTGGATAGGGGTAAGGCAGTTGATGTGGTGTATATGGATTTTAGCAAGGAGTTTGATAAGGTTCACCATGGTAGGCTTCTGCAGAAAATGCAGATGTATGGGATTGGGGGTGATCTAGGTAATTGGATCAGGAATTGGCTAGCAGATAGGAGACAGAGGGTGGTGGTTGATAGTAAATATTCGTCATGGAGTTCGGTTACGAGTGGTGTGCCTCAGGGATCTGTTTTGGGGCCACTGCTGTTTGTAATTTTTATTAATGATCTGGATGAGGGTATAGTTGGGTGGATTAGTAAGTTTGCTGATGACACCAAAGTCGGAGGTGTGGTAGATTGTGAGGAAGGGTGTCATAGTTTGCAGGGTGACTTAGAAAGGTTGCAGAGCTGGGCTGCGAGGTGGCGGATGGAGTTTAATGTGGAGAAGTGTGAGGTAATTCATTTCGGTAGGAATAACAGATGTGTTGAGTATAGGGCTAACGGGAGGACTTTGAATAGTGTGGAGGAGCAGAGGGATCTAGGTGTATGTGTACATAGATCCCTGAAAGTTGGGAATCAAGTAGATAAGGTTGTTAAGAAGGCATACGGTGTCTTGGCGTTTATTGGTAGGGGGATTGAATTTAGGAGTCGCAGCGTCATGATGCAACTGTACACAACTCTGGTGCGGCCGCACTTGGAGTATTGTGTGCAGTTCTGGTCCCCACATTATAGGAAGGATGTGGAGGCTTTGGAGAGGGTGCAGAGGAGGTTTACCAGGATGTTGCCTGGTATGGAGGGGAGATCCTATGAGGAGAGACTGAGAGATTTGGGGTTGTTTTCACTGGAAAGAAGGCAGCTAAGAGGGGACCTTATTGAAACATATAAGATGATTAGAGGTTTAGACAGGATAGATAGTGATAGCCTTTTTCCTAGGATGGAGAAAGCTAGCACGAGGGGGCACGACTTTAAATTAAGGGGAGGTAGTTATAGGACTGATGTCAGGGGTCGGGTTCTTTACCCAGAGGGTGGTGAGGGACTGGAATGCCCTGCCAGCTGCAGTTGTAAATGCACCTAGTTTGGGGGCGTTTAAGAGATCTGTGGATAGGTTTATGGACGAAAAGGGATTGGTTTAGGCTAGTGGGTCATTGTTTTGTAACTGGTCGGCGCAACATCGTGGGCCGAAGGGCCTGTTCTGCGCTGTAATGTTCTATGTTCTATGATAGCCAGTTCGCAGTCTCTAACTACCTCCTTTTCACCATGGATGTGCAATCTTTCAACAACGCCATCACACACAGGATAGCCTGAGAGCTCTTTGCATCTTTCTTGAAAAGAGGCCTGAATAATTCCACCAACCACCACTCTCCTCTGCCTGGGCTGAACCTGGTTTATCTCCCAACAACTTCTCCTTAACTTCTCCCACTTCCTCCAAATCAAAGTTGTAGCAATGGATCCTAGCTATGCTTGTCTTTGTATGTGGAACATACCTTGTTCCAGGCCTACCCCGGTCACCTCCCACAACTCCTTTACCAGTAATTAATATCTATTTTGGTGCCTCTTCATTCTCTCATCCAGACCTGTAAAAATTCATCAACTTCGCTTCTAAATTTCCATTCCCTCCATCATCTTCATCCGGTCCATCTCAGGTACTTCCCTTCCTTGACCTTTCTGTCTCCATTTCTGGCAATAGACTATCTACCAATATCCATGACAAGCTCACTGACTCTCACAGCTATCTGGATTGCAGCTTTTTGCACCCTACATCCTGTAAGGGCTTCATCCCTTTCTTTCAGCTCCTTCGCCTCCAAGACATTTGATTGCAATGATGCCACTTTCCAAAGCGGTGCTTCAAATAAGTGCTCCTTTCTCAAACGTGGTTTCCTACCTACAGTTGTTGACAGGGTCCTCAACAGCCTGTGGTCCATTTTCTGCACCACAACCCTCACCTCCTCACCTCCTCCCTCCCAGAAAAAGGATAGATTTCCCCCATGTTCTCACATTTCACCTCACTAGGCACCACATGCAAAGTATAATCCTCTGCCATTTTCGCCAACTCCAGCGTGATGCCACCACTAAACACATCTTCCCTTCATTCCCTCTGTCAGCATTTCACAGAGAGCATTCCCTCCGGGATAATCTAGTCCACTCCTCCACTATACTCAACACCTCTCCTGTCACCCATTGCACCTTCCCGTGCAATCACAGAAGGTATAACACCTGACCTTTTACCTTTTTCATGCTTACCGTCCAAGGTCCAAAATACTCATTCCACTGAAAGCAGCATTTCACTAGCACCTCTTTCAATTTATTGCAATCACTGCTCCCAATGTGGTCTCCTCTACGTCGAAGAGACCAAACATAGACAGAGTGTTTGCTTTGCTGAGCACCTTCAGACTGTGTGCAGTCAGGACCCTGACCTTCTGGTTGCTTGCCATTTTAACACACTATTCTGCTCCCATGCCCATATGTCAGCCCTTGGTCTGCTGCCAGTGAAGCTCAAAGCAAACAGGAGGAACAGCATCTCATCTTCTGGCTGGGCACATGACAGCCTTCCAGTCTCAACATCGAATTCAACAACTTCAGAAGGTTGTCTCTACCCACCTTAACCCCTCTATTTAATTTTATTAAATTTTTTTAAAGTTTTATTTAATTTTTAACTGTTCTCTACTTTTTAATTGCTTTACTCTTTCTTCATTTTTCCCCTCCTTCTTTTGTTTCCTTGTCTTTATTTCTCCTTATTTTCTCCCCTCTTTTCTTACCTTTTCTCCCTCATCGCTTCCCTTTCCCCCCCCCACTTCTCCATTTTACCTCTCTCCCATCCATCTCCCTCCTCCCTCCACATCATCATCTGTCACCGTTTACCCTCTGATTTCAGCTTCTCTGCCATTTGTCCATTCACACCTTCTATTTTCTCTATAGACTGCCAATAGCAGCCTTTCCCCTTGTTTCTGTGACAATGTCTCATCTTTCATTCCCTCACCCTGCAGTATAAATATCTCCCCCACTCTGTCTTTTGGCTTTCACAAAGGGTCAGCGGGACTCAAAAGATCAGTTCTTTTCTGTTCCTACAGATGTTGCCAGACCTGCTGAGATTTTCCAGCATTTTCTCTTTTGGTTACATATATTTAGAGTTAGGAGCTAGAGTTACTATAACAGTAAAGTAGCCAGTCTGCATGCAATGTGTGGAGACCAGAACTGTGCACAGTATTCTAGCTGTTGGTTTGACAAGTGTTTCATACAACTCCATCATAACCTTGTTATTTTATATTCTATGCCTTGGCTAATAACTTTCCTCACGTGCTATCTTAACAACCTTATCTACCTGTCCTGCTACCTTCAGGGATCTTTGGACATGTACCCCAAGTTCCCTCTGGTTGTCTGTACTTCCTAACATTCAACTGTTCATTGTATATTCCCATGCCTTGTTATACAGCCCCGAATGGTAGCTGTGTTGTAAAACGGACAATAAACCAGGAGATCATAGAATCATAAAATCCCTGCAGTGCAGAAGGAGGCCATTTGGCCCATTGAGCCTACACTGGCAACAATCCCACCCAGGTCCTATCTCTGTAACCCCATGTATTTACCCTTTTAATCCCTGTGATACAAAGAGGTAATTTATCATGACCAATCCACCTAACCTACACATCTTTGGACTGTGGGAGGAAGCTGGAGCACCTGGGGGAAACCCATGCAGACATGGGGAAAATGTGCAAACTCCACACAGACCTAAGGCCAGAATTGAACCCAGGTCCCTGGCATTGTGAGGCAGCAGTGCTAGCCACTGTGCCTCCCCACACTGGTTTTTTGAGGACGTGTAAAAATGGTAGTACATGAATGACTTTAATCTTAATGTGGCTTGGGAAAATCAAATAGGCAAAAGCAGCCATGAGGAAGAGTTCATAGACATATTTCCTAGGATAATATGTTGTGGATCCAACCAGGAATCAGGCTATTTTGGATGTTGAAATGTGTAATGAGGCAGGTTTAATAAACAGAGTAAAAGATTCCTTAGGAAACAGTGACCATTACATGATAGAATTTAGCATTCAGTTTGAGAGTGAGAAACTTGGGTCAGAAACAGCTGTGCTACACTTCAATATAGTAATTACAAGGGAATGAGGGCAGTGTTGGCTGGAGTGGACTAGGAAATAAGTTCAGCAGAAAGTTGATCAGCAATGGCAGGTGTTTATGAAAATAGTTCATGACTCACAACAAAGAGATATCCCAGTGAGGAAGCAGGATTCCAGGAAGGGGATAAATCAACCATGGTTAATCAAGGAGCTAAGGATAGAATTGAACTGAAAGAAAAAACACATAACGTGGCAAAGTGTGCTCACCCCGAGGATTGGGGAAGTTCCAAAAACCAACAAAAAGTGATCAAAAAAGAGAAACAACGAGGGTAAACTAGCACATAATATAAAAACAGACAGCTTCATTAAATGTATAAAAAGGAAGAGAGAGCAAAATGAACCTAGATGCAGTTCCGTAACTCTTCCCCAACGCCTTACCATTAACTGAGTAAGTCCTGCCCTGGTCAATCTACCAAAATCCATCATCTTGCATTTGTCTAAATCAAACTCCATCTGCCATTCGTCAGCCCACTGGGCTAATTGATCAAGATCCCGCTGCAATTGGAGATAACCTTCCTCATTGTCCACCATGCCACCAATCTTGGTGTCATTTGCAAACTTACTAACCATGCCCCCTATATTCTCATCCAAATCATTAATATATCATGGGGCATTTGCATCAATATTGGAACAAGAGGGATCTGTACCGTTGGGATGGTCTTCACCTGAACTGATCTGGGACCAGTGTTAGTGGAAAGGATAAATAGGGTAGTCACAAGGACTTTAAACTAGCAAGTGGGAGGAAGGGAAGTATCGTGGTTAATGGGGAGGAAAGCAGCAGGTTAGCATGTGGGTACGAGAGTTCAACTGCATCGCAAATCAGGAAAAGTTAAAAAGAAGAATTCGAGAGAAGTTATTAATGGAGGTGATAGGATTCATAAAGAAGATATAAAAACTAGCATAACAGCACTTTACCTAAATGCTCGTAGCATTTGAAACAAAGTTAATCAGTTGTTAGCCCACAAATCATCGTGAAGAGTCTGATTTAGTGGTCATTACAGAGACGTGGTTGCGGGGTGGTCACAACTGGGAGCTAAATATCCAAGAGTATCAGACTATTCGAAAGGACAGACAGGAATGTAAGGGAGGTGGTGTAGCTCTGATATTTAAGGATGACATCAGGGCAGCAGTGAGATGATATAGGTTGTATGGAGAAAAAGGTTGAATCCATTTGGATGGAAATCAGAAATAGTAAGGAGAAAAAGTCACTGATAGGCGTGGTCTATAGGCTGCCAAATAATAACATCACAGTGGGATGAACAATAAACAAAGAAATAACTGGTGCATGTAAAACTGGTACAGCAATTATCATGGAGGATTTTAATCCATGGACCTGAGTTTATCATTGCATTGCACCCATTTTCTGGGGCGAAAACTTGGCGAAGTCAGATGTGAGATCCATGCCCACCTCAGTGCCAATTCCCCCTTTATCAAGGCCCAAAAATGGCCATGATCAGCACTGTGGCCAAGAGGGGGTGCGACATCAATTTAAATTGACTTAATGGGCTGGATGCCCAAACTTACCTGCATTTCGCCCTTTACCATCGCGTTCGTCCATCCAGATACGGCGCGAAACAGACATGGTCCGCAAAGGTCTGTTTCGGGCATTCCAGCTTCTGAAGAGTTTCCAGCGACTCTCTAATTCAGACTGGTGGTGGTGGGGAGGGGAGGGGAGGGTGGAGGGGGGTGGGGGGTGGTGCAAGCCAGATGTATCACTGGTTGGGGGAGGAGGCGGGAGGCTAGATCATTCTCTGTTGGGGGGAACAGGAGAAGGAGGAGTGCCAGATCCTTCTCTGGTAGTGAGGGGGAGACAAGGAAGGCCAGATTGTCCTCTGGTGGGGAGGGGAGAGGAGAAAGGCCAGATCATTCTCTGGCTTGGGGGGGGAAGGAGGGAGACCAGATCATTCTCTGGTGGAGGGGGGGAGGAGGAGGGAGGCAGGCCAGAAGGATCTCTGGTGGGTGGGGGCAGAGAGGGGGGGGGGGGGCAGAGGGCTCTGCTGCCACTCTGCAGGTGATCAGTGGGAGGAAGGGGGGACAGGGTGTTGCGTTCGGTCTGGGTGGGAGGGGTGGTGCAGGTTGGTGGATAAGGGGGACAGTTATGTTGTGGGGGTGGGGCAATGTCTGTGGGGGCCATCACTTCCAGACCGCTTTATCCATCTTTTGCGACCTGTGAGTGATGTGGTAGGGGAGCATGTTTCACTTTTTTTTTGCTGCACATGCGCAGTTGAAGGTTCCGATTGGAGCAGCAGCATTTTGGGTGTGTTAAGCCCCACCCACAGCGCAATTCAGCCCTGATTTTTTTTCAGGCTGAGTGCATATTGGGGTGCCTGAAAACAGGGATTATAGGTCAGGTCTGAATCACACCCAGATTCAGCATTTAGAATCAAAATGGTAAAATCTGGCCCCTTATGTGTCGATTGGTCAAAAGATGGTTCAAGGCAGCCTTGAGGAGGAGCTCATAGAATGTATTCGCGATAGTTTCCTTGAACAGTATGTAATGGAATCTATAAGGGAGCAAGCTATCCTAGATCTGGTCCTGTATAATGAGATGGGAATAATTAATGCTCTTACAGTTCAGGATCCTCTTGGAAGGAGCGATCACAGTATGGCTCGTTGCGGAGGTGAAGAGGTGGAGGGAGGCTAGATCGTTCTCTGGCTAGAACGATCTAGGATGAAGGAGGAGGGAGCCCTCCTTGGAGGAGAGGAGGAAGGCTAGATCATTCTCTGGTGAGGGGGAGGGACGGGGAGGAAGGAGACCAGAAGGTAAGATCCAATACCAAAATCTTGTGCTTAAACAAAGGAGTCTACAATGGGATGAGAGAGGGGTTTTGGTAGGAATAACAGTAAAATAGACTATTATTTAAATGTTAAAACATTTGCAACATTTTGCAGGTAATTAAGAAAGCAAATGGAATTTTGTCCTTCATTGCTAGAGGGATGGAGTTTGCAACAAAGGTTATGGTGCAGTTGTATAAGGTGCTGCTGAGGCCACATTGGTGTACTCTGTTCTGTTTTGGTCTCCTTACTTGAGAAAGGATGTAGGTACTACAGCTTTAGGACTGAGTTGAGGAAGAACTTCTTCACCCAAATGGTTGTGAATCTGAAATTCCCTGCCACTGAAGCTGTTGAGGCTACCTCATTGAATGATTTTAAGGCAAGATAGATTTTTTGAACAGTAAAGGTATTAAGGGTTATGGTGAGAGGGCAGGTAAGTGGAGCTAAGTCCATGAAAAGCTCAGCCATGGTGTGATTGAATGGCGGAGCAGGTTCGAGGGGCCAGATGGCCTACTCTTGCTCCTAGTTCTCAATATGTTCTTATGATTGGAAAACTGCCAATGTAACACTCTTATTCAAACGTTGAGGGTGGGGGTGGTGGTGGCAGTGAAATAATGTGAAATATAAACTGTAGGCCAGTTACCTTAACATCTGTCATTGAGAAAAATAGAGTCTATTATATATTAACCTTTGATCTCTGTCAATTTCAATGTATGATGCTTTGAGAAAGACTCCCTGTGCAGCTCAAAACAATTGTGGTTTGCAAAAGAGGAGGAAGTTAAATTACAATTATCAAGCAGGCTTTGTCAACATTGCGGTAATTGAAGTGCATTCAAACATGAAGGGAAATTAAAATAAATACAGGTGGGTGGAGAATAATTGACAATTGAGCTGTCAACTGAGGCTTTTTCAAGGTAATGCACGTTGAATTTGATTTAATTTTGTCACATGTACTGGGATGCAGTGAAAAGTATTGCTTCTTGCATGTTATACAGACAAATACCGTTCATAGAGTACATAGGGGAGAAGGAAAAGAGAAGATGTTTGTTACAGTCACAGTGTGTGTTAATATATGGTAGGTCAATTCAAAAGTCTGATGGCAGCAGGGAAGAAGCTGTTCTTGAGTTGATTGGTACAGAAGTCTGAGGTTATGTATCTCTTTCCCAACTTTTAATAGGAATAATGGTGTTGAAGGCTGAGCTGTAGTTGATAAATAGGAGTCTGACGTAGGTGTCTTTGTTATCTAGGTGTTCCAGGCTTGAGTATAGAGCCAGGGAGATGGCATCTGCTATGGACCTATTGTGGCGCTAAGTGAACTACAATAAATCCAGGCAATCTGGGAGGCCGGAAATGATCCATGCCATGACTAACTTTTCGCAGCACTTCATAGCCATCTGGCGATAATCATTAAAGCACACTGCTACTTTGTTAGAGATCAAAGTTTTCCAGTGAAATTGAAATTTCAGTTTGTTAAGAAGCCTGAGTAACCTCAATGCTGTGTGCATGAAGTGGAGCTGAGTGCACAATCTGCGGACTGGAATGGAATTTCCAGCCCCCAACCCCCACACCTCCAAACCTCCTCCAGGTGAAATTGCCAACTCCTCTCTGTCAGGTCTTCAAAGGGGTCTGCTCTCACCTGCAGCTTCTGACAGAGAGGAAGAGAAATCTCTGCTGCAAGATGGAGTACTGCGGTGATTTAAAAGCTTGTCAGGTGACGGGGGGAGGGGACATGGAATTTAAAGCCACATTGGAATTTTCAAAGCTGATAGGCAGGGATGCAGATGTTGATTACAGGACTGTCCAAAATTGCCACGCCAGGAATGATCATCAGGGTGAGGGGACAGTTCAGCAATGAGACCATCATCCCAGGTGAGAATGGCGAGTTCAACCCTTTGCCCCCAGTCTGAGCCCACCCAACCCCTTGAAGGACCGTTCCTCTGCAATGTGGCACTGGCAGAGGGGCAAATGGCCATTGACTTACCACCTCAAGCCCCCTCGTGGCCCAAGGCGCTAGGCCAGGGAGCAGTGCACTGTTGGCATTGCCAAGGTACATCTAAGGGCAGGGGAGGAACTGAATGGGAGAGTCAGGTTAGGTCACCCTCACAGTGGGGAGGTGTGGGTGATTCATGATCCAAGCGATGGGTAGTATTTCCCTGGACTCTCAAGGTCCAGCACACCATGGACCTGCTTTTGGGCAGCAACTGCAAGGTATGGTGGCTGGGGTGGGGAGAGGGGGTTGCTGGTGAATGATGGAGGGCTGGTGAATGACGAGGGGCCTGGTGAATGGCGGCAGGGCAGGGGCCAATGAATGGTGGCGGACGTTGGTGAATGCCTGTCAAACCCAGAAATTATATTAAAATGCATTTGCATATTAATTGGGTTGCTGTCCATTCTGGATAGGAACCCAATCAGGTCCTTTGAAGGTTAATTTGGAAAAGTCCTCATGCTCGTTAGGAATCCTGTTTTTTGGCTGACAATCCATTCTCTGGGTCAAACTGGATTCTCACCAGCCATGAGGGAAGGTTGGAGAATCAGGACCCCCATCAAATGGGGCTCTTAACTACACACCTGGCCACCTCCTCAAAAAGTTCAATCAAGTAGCAAAACCATGCTGACTGTTCCTGTTTAATCTCTGCTTCTCTGAATGCTGATTAATTCTGTCTCTCAGAAGTGCTTCCAATGGTTTTCCCATCACTGAACAAAGACTGACTGGCCTGGAGTTAGGAGGGCTAAAAGGTATCATGAAGTGTCCTTGGAAAACACGATTAAGGAAAGTTCCAAAGCATTTTATACATATGTAAGGAACAAAAAGGTAGCTAGGGAAAGGCTAGGCCCACTCAAGGATATGGAGCTGGAGAAAGTGGGTGAGTCTGTAATGAATAGTTTATATTGGTATTCACAAAGGAGAAGGACATAGAACATAGAACATAGAACATTACAGCGCAGAACAGGCCCTTCGGCCCACGATGTTGCGCCGACCAGTTTAAAAAAAACAATGCCCTCTAACTTAAACCAATCCCTTTTCGTCCATAAACCTATCCACGGATCTCTTAAACGCCCCCAAACTAGGCGCATTTACAACTGCAGCAGGCAGGGCATTCCAATCCCTCACCACCCTCTGGGTAAAGAACCTACCCCTGACATCCATCCTATAACTACCCCCCCTTAATTTAAAGCCATGCCCTCTCGTGCTAGCTTTCTCCATCTGAGGAAAAAGGCTATCACTGTCCACCCTTTCTAAACCTCTAATCATCTTATATGTTTCAATAAGATCCCCTCTTAGCCGCCTTCTTTCTAACGAAAACAACCCCAAATCCCTCAGTCTCTCCTCATAGGACCTCCCCTCCATACCAGGCAACATCCTGGCAAACCTCCTCTGCACCCTCTCCAAAGCCTCCACATCCTTCCTATAATGTGGGGACCAGAACTGCACACAATACTCCAAGTGCGGCCGCACCAGAGTTGTGTACAGTTGCAACATGACGCTGCGACTCCTAAATTCAATCCCCCTACCAATAAGTGCCAAGACACCGTATGCCTTCTTAACAAACTTATCTACTTGATTCCCAACTTTCAGGGATCTATGTACACATAGATTGAGTTTAGGAGTCGGGAGGTAATGCTGCAACTTTACAGGACCCTCGTCAGGCCTCATTTGGAGTACTGTGCGCAGTTCTGGTCGCCTCACTATAGGAAAGACGTAGAAGCTATTGAAAGGGTGCAGAGGAGATTTACAAGGATGTTGCCTGGACTGGGAGGCATGCCTTATGAAGATAGGTTGAGGGAGCTGGGACTCTTTTCCCTGGAGAGGCGAAGGTTGAGAGGCGACCTGATAGAAGTTTATAAAATGTTGAGAGGAATAGATAGGGTGGATTCTCAGAGGCTATTTCCCCGGGTTGAAATGGTCGCTACGAGAGGACACAGATTTAAGGTGCGGGGAGGGAAGTACAGAGGTGATGTTAGGGGTAAGTTTTTCACTCAGAGGGTAGTGAGTGATTGGAATCGGCTGCCGTCGTCGGTGGTGGAGGCGAACTCGCTGGGGTCTTTTAAAAGACTTCTGGATGAGTATATGGGGTTTAATGGGATTGGGGGTTATAGATAGGTCTATAGATTGGTGGGGTTGATGCGATCGGCGCAACTCGAGGGCCGAAGGGCCTGTTTGTGCTGTAATGTTCTATGTTCTATGTTCTATACACCTCGATCCCTCTGTTCATCCACACTATTCAGAGTCCTCCCGTTAGCCCTATACTCGACACATCTGTTATTCCTGCCAAAGTGAATTACCTCACACTTCTCCGCATTAATCTCCATCCGTCACCTCTCGGCCCAGCTCTGCAACCTGTCCAAGTCTCCCTGCAAACTATGACACCCTTCCTCACTATCTACCACACCTCCGACTTTGGTGTCATCAGCAAATTTACTAATCCACCCAACTATACCCTCATCCAGATCATTAATAAAAATTACAAACAGCAGTGGCCCCAAAACAGATCCCTGAGGCACACCACTCATAACTGAACTCCATGACGAATACTTACCATCAACCACCACCCTCTGTCTCCTATCTGCTAGCCAATTCCTGATCCAATTTCCTAGATTACCCTCAATCCCATACATCTGCATTTTCTGCAGAAGCCTTCCATGGTGAACCTTATCAAACGCCTTACTAAAATCCATATATACCACGTCAACTGCCTTACCCCCATCCACCTCTTTGGTCACTTTCTCAAAAACCTCAATAAGGTTAGTAAGGCACGACCTACCCGCCACAAAACCATGCTGACTATCACCAATCAATTCATTACTCTCCAAATAACTATAAATCCTATCCCGAATAATTTTTTCTAAAACCTTGCCCACAACAGAAGGAAGACTCACCGGTCTATAATTCCCGGGGAAGTCTCTGTGCCCCTTCTTAAACAATGGGACAACATTTGCTATCCTCCAATCTTCCGGCACTATACCTGAGACCAACGACGACCTGAAGATCAAAGCCAGAGGCTCTGCAATCGCCTCTCTTGCCTCCCAGAGAATCCTAGGATAAATCCCGTCCGGCCCAGGGGACTTATCTATTTTCAAACCCTTAAGAATGTCCAGCACATCCCCCTTATCAACTGCAATACTGTCTAGTTTACTCCCCTGTAACCCAGTGTTCTCCTCAGCTACATTTATGTCCCCCTGCATGAATACCGAAGAGAAATATTGGTTCAATGCCTCTCTAATCTCTTCTGGTTCCACACATAACTTCCCTCTGCTGTCTGTAACTGGCCCTAATCTTGCCCTAACCAATCTTCTGTTCTTAACATATCTATAGAACGCCTTAGGATTCTCCTTAATCCTATCAGCCAAAGTCTTCTCATGTCCTCTTTTAGCCCTTCTTAACTCCCTCCTCAACTCCCTCCTAGCCAATTTAAAGTTTTCTATTGCACTACCTGAGCCCTCAAGTCTCATCCGAACATAAGCCTCCTTTTTCTTTTTTACCAGCGAATCAACTTTTTTAGTGCACCACGATTCCCTAGCTCGACCAATTCCTCCTTGCCTGACAGGGACATACCTATCAAGGACTCGCAGTAGCTGCTCCTTGAAAAAACTCCACATTTCAGACGTTCCCAGTCCCTGTAGTCTCCTAGTCCAACCTATGCTTCCTAATTCTCTCCTAATAGCCTCATAATAGCCTCAGGGATGATATCGGAGCCAAGGAGCAGAAAGTGGAATCGTTGTGGGTGGAGATTAGGAACAGAAAAGGGAGGAAAACGCTAGTGGGTGTCGTCTATAGGCCCCCGAATAATGATCTGGAGGTGGGGCAGGCTGTTAACGCGCAAATAAGTGCAGCGTGCAGGAATGGGACAGCCGTAGTTATGGGAGATTTCAATCTGCATATTGATTGGTCGACCCATGTTGGATGAGGTGGGCTCGAGGAGGAGTTCTTGGAATGCTGCAGGGATAATTTCCTTGAACAGTGTGTGTTGGAGCCGACGAGGGAGCGAGCTATCTTGGATCTGGTGCTATGTAATGAGGCGGATAGAATTAGGGACCTTGCGGTGAAGGATCCTCTTGGAGAGAGTGATCATTGTATGGTGGAGTTTCTGGGGCAGATGGAGGAGGAGAAAGTGGGTTCCCAGACACGCGTCCTTTGTTTGAATAGAGGGGAGTATGGTAGGATGAGAGAAGAATTGGCGAATGTGGACTGGGGGAGCGCGTTGGAAGGTAGGTCTGCTGAGGAGCAGTGGAGGATCTTTAAGGAGATCTTTCTTGGTGCTCAGCAGAAATTTATTCCGATGGTTAAAAAGGACAGTAGGAGGAGAGGCAATAAGCCGTGGATAACGAAGGAGGTGAAGGGAAGTGTTAAATTAAAAGCGGAGGAGTTTCGAGTAGCTAAGAGCAGTGGGCGAGAAGAGGATTGGGAAAGGTTTAAATGTCAACAAAGATTGACAAAGAAATTGATAAAGGAGGGTAGGAGAAGCTATGAGGCTGGGCTAGCACTTAATATAAAAAAGGATAGCAAGAGTTTTTATAAATATATAAAAAGGAAGAGGCTGGCTAGGGTAAACGTTGGTCCTTTAGAGGATGAGAAAGGGGAGCTAGTGGTAGGGGATGGGGATATGGCTAAGGTCTTGAATAACTTTTTTGTTTCTGTCTTCACGGAGGAGGACGTGAATAATTTGCTGGGTGTTAGCGATGGAAAGGTGGTAGGAATGGAGGGTCTTAATGACATTACTGTTACGAGAGAGGTGGTGCTCGACAGACTGGAGGGGCTGATTGTGGACAAGTCCCCAGGACCGGATGGAATGCATCCGAGGGTTCTGAAAGAAATGGCGGAGGTGATAGTGGATGCCTTGGTGGTTATTTTCCAGACGTCGCTGGATTCCGGGGAAGTGCCGGAAGATTGGAAAACGGCTAATGTTACGCCATTGTTTAAGAAGGGTGCCAGGCAAAAGGCGGGGAATTATAGGCCGGTTAGTTTAACGTCTGTGGTAGGTAAAATGTTAGAAACCGTCATTAAGGAGGAAATAGCGAGGCATCTTGAGGGGAATTGCTTGATAGGGCGGACGCAACACGGTTTCATTAAAGGGAAGTCGTGTCTGACAAATTTACTGGAGTTCTATGAGGATGTGTCTAGGGCAGTGGATAGAGGAGAGCCGGTGGATGTGGTCTTTCTGGATTTTCAGAAGGCATTTGACAAGGTACCTCACAAGAGGTTATTGCAGAAGGTCAGGGGACATGGAGTTGGGGGTAGGGTGTTAGCGTGGATAGAGGATTGGTTGTCAAATAGGAGGCAGAGAGTGGGGGTCAATGGATGCTATTCGGATTGGCGGTTGGTGACTAGTGGGGTGCCCCAGGGGTCAGTGCTGGGGCCTCAGCTATTTACCATTTATATAGATGATCTGGAGGAGGGAACCGAGTGCAGGGTGTCGAAATTTGCTGATGACACCAAGATTGGGGGAAAGGCAAATTGTGTGGAGGGTGTGTAGAGTCTGCAGAAGGATCTAGATAGGCTGGGCGAATGGGCCAGGAAATGGCAAATGGAATTTAATGTTGGCAAGTGTGAGGTGGTCCACTTTGGTAGGAGGAATGGTAGGAAGGACTATTACTTATAGGGCGAAAAACTGCAGCAGGCGACGGTGCAGAGGGACCTCGGGGTCCTTGTGCATGAGTCGCAAAAACCCAGCTTGCAGGTGCAGCAGGTGGTCAGGAAGGCGAATGGGATGCTGGCCTTCATAGCGAGGGGGATTGAATATAAAAGTAGGGAGGTCTTGCTACAGCTGTATAGGGCATTGGTGAGGCCTCAGCTGGAGTACTGTGTGCAGTTTTGGGCGCTGCACCTGCGCAAGGATATTTTGGCCCTGGAGGGAGTGCAGAGGAGGTTTACTAGGCTTATACCGGAGTTGAGGGGATTGAGCTATGAGGAGAGGCTGAATAAACTAGGCTTGTACTCGTTAGAGTTTAGAAGAATGAGGGGAGATCTCATTGAGACGTATAAGATGATGAATGGGATGGATAGGATAGAGGTGGAGAGACTCTTCCCGCTCAAAAAAGACAGTAGGACTAGGGGGCACAGCCTCAAGATAAAGGAGAGGCGGTTTAGAACAGAGTTGAGGAGGAACTTCTTCACTCAAAGGGTGGTGAATCTCTGGAATTCTCTGCCCGTTGAGGTGGTGGAGGCTGCCTCATAGAACATAGAACATAGAACATTACAGCACAAACAGGCCCTTCGGCCCTTGAGTTGCGCCGATCACATCAACCCCACCAATCTATAGACCTGTCTATAACCCCCAATCCCATAAAACCCCATATACTCATCCAGAAGTCTTTTAAAAGACCCCAGCGAGTTCGCCTCCACCACCGACGACGGCAGCCGATTCCATTCACTCACCACCCTCTGAGTGAAAAACTTACTCCTAACATCACCTCTGTACTTCCCTCCCCGCACCTTAAATCTGTGTCCTCTCGTAGCGACCATTTCAACCCGGGGAAATAGCCTCTGAGAGTCCACCCTATCTATTCCTCTCAACATTTTATAAGGCATGCCTCCCAGTCCAGGCAACATCCTTGTAAATCTCCTCTGCACCCTTTCAATAGCTTCTACGTCTTTCCTATAGTGAGGCGACCAGAACTGCGCACAGTACTCCAAATGAGACCTGACGAGGGTCCTGTAAAGTTGCAGCATTACCTCCCGACTCCTAAACTCAATCCCTCGATTAATGAAGGCCAGTACACCATACGCCTTCTTGACCACCTCCTCCACCTGCGAGGCCGATTTAAGAGTCCTGTGAACCCGGACCCCAAGATCCTTCTGCTCTTCAACGCTACTAAGACCCCTGCCCTTAATAGTGTTCTCGTTCATCCCGTTGGTTCTGCCGAAATGGACGACTACACATTTATCCGCGTTGAAGTCCATCTGCCACTTCTCCGCCCATTCCTGCATCCTATCTATGTCCTGCTGCAACTTTTGACATCCTTCCAGACCATCCACAACACCGCCGACCTTCGTGTCATCAGCGAACTTGCTAACCCATCCCTCCACTTCCTCATCCAGGTCATTTATGAAAATGACAAACAGCAAGGGTCCCAGAACAGATCCCTGGGGCACCCCACTGGTGACTGACCTCGCTAAATATTTTTAAGAAGCGGGTTGATGGGTTTTTGATAAGAGAAGGGATTAAGGGTTATGGGGAGAGGGCGGGAAGGTGGAACTGAGCCACGACAGATCAGCCATGATCTTATTGAATGGCGGGGCAGGCTCGAAGGGCCAGATGGCCTACTTCTGCTCCTATTTCTTACGTTCTTATGTTCTTATAATTACCCTTTCCCCAGCTAAAACTACTGACCCGAGGTTCATACCTATCCCTTTCCATCACTAAGGTGAACGTAACCGAATTGTGGTCACTATCACCAAAATGCACACCAACTTCCAAGTCTAGCACCTGGTCTGGCTCATTTCCCAGCACCAAATCCAATATAGTCTCACCTCTAGTTGGCCTATCTACATACTGAGTCAAAAAACCTTCCTGCACGCTTTGTACAAAAACTGACCCCCTCTAACGAGCTAGAGCTATAGCAATTCCAATCAATATTAGTAAAGTTAAAGTCCCCCATAACAATTACCCGATTACTTTCACTCCTAACCAGGATCATCTCCGCAATCCTTTCCTCAATCTCTCTAGAACTTTTAGGAGGTCTATAAAAGACTCCCAACAGGGTGACCTCTCCTCTCCTACTTCTAACCTCAGCTCATACTACCTCAACAGACAAGTCCTCATCAAACTTCCTCTCTGACACTGTGATACAGTCCTTGACCAATAATGCTACCTCTCCCCCCCCTTCTACCTCCTTCTCTACTCCGACTGAAGCATTTGAACCCCGGAACCTGCAACAACCATTCCTGCCCTGCTCTATCCATGTCTCTGAAATGGCCACAACATCAAAGTCCCAGGTACTGATCCATGCTGCAAGCACATAGAACATAGAACATTACAGCGCAGAACAGGCCCTTCGGCCCACGATGTTGCGCCGACCAGTTACAAAACAATGACCCACTAGGCTAAACTAATCCCTTTTCGTCCATAAACCTATCCAGTTTATTGCAAATACTCCTCACACTAAAGTATACGCATTTCAAACCCTGCTCCGCCCCACCCCCATGATGCCGTGCATTGCAGTCCCCATCTATGCCCCACTCACTTTCATCCCTGCTACTCAGGATCCCACCCCCCTCCGAATCAGTTTAAACCCCTCTGAATAGCCTTTGCAAATTTACCCCCCAGGATATTGGTTCCCCTCTGATTCAGGTGTAGACCATCACTCTTATAGAGGTCCCACCTTCCCCAGAATGAGCCCCAATTGCTCAAGTACCCGAACCCCTCCCTCCTGCACCATTCCCTCAGCCACGAGTTCAAACTTTCCCTCTCTCTATTCCACTCTAAACTATCCCGTGGCACAGGCAAGAGTCCGGAGATAACCACTCTATCAGACTTGGCCTTTAGTTTCCACCCCAACTCCATAAATTTCTGCTTAACCTCCCAATGTCATGCGTCCCCACATGAACTATGACTTGGGGTTGATCTCCCTCTCCCCTAAGGGTCCTGAACACCCTCTCTGAAACATCCCGGACCCCAGCCCCTGGGAGGCAACACACCAGCCCTGAGTCCCTACCATTACCTCTGACTCTCCTATCCGTCGCCCTAACTGTAGAGTCCCCAATCACTAGGCCCAATCTTTTACATCCCCTAACCACCTGAGCTTTCACACTAGGCTCACCCCCAGAGACCTACTCCCTTTGGCTATCTCCAGTTGATTCCTCCTCAACTGTAGCCTCCAGGACCGAAAACCTATTTTGGAGGGGAACAGCCCTAGGGGATTGTCCCCCCCAATTGCTTCTTTCCCTTCTTCCAGGCATTTACCCAAGACTCATTTCTAGGAGTGATTATCTCCTTATAACTCCTATCGATGTCCTCCTCCGCCTCCCGAATTATGCGGAGTTCCTCCAATTCCAACTCCAGCTCCTTAACACGCTCCTCCAGAAGCTGCAATCGAACACACTTCCTACAGGTAAAATCACCAGAAACACTACTGGTGTCCCTCACCACATACATCCCACAGGAGATGCAGCTTACAGCCTGAACTGCCATCCCTGAAACAATTACCAGCAGAGAAAAAAAATGTAAATAAAAAAAAACTTCCCACACACTTATAATTTAGGTTAGAGGAGGTGGAGGGTGGGATTCTCTACCAGTGTAGAGAATCGGGTATCCTCTCTGCTCTAATTTATAGGGTCAGGGACCCGAGAAAAAAAACTACAACTACCGGTAAGCGTCTTAGTGACGACTTCCGGTTTCTAACTAATTTTTAAAAAACCACCGCTACTTGCGACTTTAAACTAGAAATAAAAAGTTAAAAAATATAAACAGAAAATGTACCTTTCTTGCGACCTCCTCACACGCCCAAAAATCGCTGCCTCTCGATGCTGCTCCTCAGGAACAATGAGGCTGATACTCGGAGGTAGGTGCTTATAAAACTAAAAAAAAACTACAACTACCGGTAAGTGTCCTAGTGACGACTTCCGGTTTCTAATTCGGATTGGCGGTTGGAGACTAGTGGGGTGCCCCAGGGGTCGGTGCTGGGGCCTCAGCTATTTACCATTTATATAGATGATCTGGAGGAGGGAACCGAGTGCAGGGTGTCGAAATTTGCTGATGACACCAAGATTGGGGGAAAGGCAAATTGTGCGGAGGGTGTGGAGAGTCTGCAGAAGGATCTAGATAGGCTGGGCGAATGGGCCAGGAAATGGCAAATGGAATTTAATGTTGGCAAGTGTGAGGTGGTCCACTTTGGTAGGAGGAATGGTAGGAAGGACTATTACTTACGGGGCGAAAAACTGCAGCAGGCGACGGTGCAGAGGGACCTCGGGGTCCTTGTGCATGAGTCGCAAAAACCCAGCTTGCAGGTGCAGCAGGTGGTCAGGAAGGCGAATGGGATGCTGGCCTTCATAGCGAAGGGGATTGAATATAAAAGTAGGGAGGTCTTGCTGCAGCTGTATAGGGCATTGGTGAGGCCGCAGCTGGAGTACTGTGTGCAGTTTTGGGCGCCGCACCTGCGCAAGGATGTTTTGGCCCTGGAGGGAGTGCAGAGGAGGTTTACTCGGCTGATACCGGAGTTGAGGGGATTGAGCTATGAGGAGAGGCTGAATAAACTAGGCTTGTACTCGTTAGAGTTTAGAAGAATGAGGGGAGATCTCATTGAGACGTATAAGATGATGAATGGGATGGATAGGATAGAGGTGGAGAGACTGTTCCCGCTCAAAAAAGACAGTAGGACTAGGGGGCACAGCCTCAAGATAAAGGGGGGGCGGTTTAGAACAGAGTTGAGGAGGAACTTCTTCACTCAAAGGGTGGTGAATCTCTGGAATTCTCTGCCTGTTGAAGTGGTGGAGGCTGCCTCGCTAAATATTTTTAAGAAACGGGTTGATGGGTTTTTGATAAGAGAAGGGATTAAGGGTTATGGGGAGAGGGCGGGAAGGTGGAGCTGAGTCACGACAGATCAGCCATGATCTTATTGAATGGCGGGGCAGGCTCGAAGGGCCAGATGGCCTACTCCTGCTCCTATTTCTTATGTTCTTATGTTCTAATGGAATTTCAGAATATGGAGGGAGGCGAAAGCTGGGGTCTTGTACAAAATCTTTGTACCCTATTTACTCACAGGAGCGGACCAAGAGGACAGGAGGATAGCCAATGTTGTTCCTTTGTTTAAGAAGGGCAACAGGAATAATCCAGGAAATTACAGGTGAACCTTATATCAATGGTAGAGAAATCACAGGAGCGGATTCTTAAGGACTTATTAGTGATAGGCAGCATGGCTCTGTGTAGAGGAGGCTGTGTCTCTCAAATTTGATTGAGTTTATTGAGGAAGTGACAAAAATGATTGACGAGGGGAGGGTGTTGTCTCCATGAACTTTATCATGGCCTTTGGCAAGGTCCCATGGAATCTGCAGTGAGCTGGTAAAATGGATATAAAACTGGCTTGGTCATAGAAGACAGAATAGTGGTAGAAGGCTGTTTTACTGACTAGAGATCTGTAACCCATCTAAAGTTTATTTATTAATGACACAAGTAGGCTTACGTTAACACTGTCATGAAGTTACTATGAAAATCCTGAAGGAACACGAGTGGTGTTCTGCAGGGATCCTTAGGACCCAGAAGAATCCTGACCAGGAGCTGACTCGCACCAGCCAATCACATGTGACTTTTGGCCAGCGCTGCAGTCCTGGAATTGGAGCCTTCACTTCCCTGACTTCCGGGATAAGGGCCCCAATTCCCCCTCAACCTCCAGGACCGGGGCCCTCACTACCTCGACCTCCAGGACGGGTCCCTAATTCCTCCCGACCGCTGGGACCAGGGCCTTCACTCTCCCCACCACTGGGACCGGGGCCCTCGCCCCCTTGACTTCTGGGACTGGGGCCCTCATTCCCCCACCTCCAGGACCAGGGCCCTCGTTCCCCCAACCGGTAGAAATAGCAAAGATGCTCAATGAATACTTTACTTCGGTATTCATGGTGAAAGAAGATCTTGGTGGTTGTAATGCAGGCTTGCGGAGGGCTGAAAAACTTGAGTATGTGGATGTTAAGAAAGAGGATGTGTTGGAGGTTTTGAATAGCATCAAGGTAGATAAGTCGCCAGGACCGGATGGGATGTGACCCAGGTTACTGTGGGAGGCAAGGGAAGAGATTGCAGAGCCTCTGGTGATGATCTTTGCGTCATCGATGGAGACGGGAGAGGTTCCAGAGGATTGCGGACGTGGTTCTTATATTCAAGAAAAGGAATAGAGATAGCCCAGGAAATTATCGACCGGTGAGTCTAACCTCAGTGGTTGGTAAGTTGATGGAAAAGACCCTGAGAGACAGGATTTATGGACATTTGAAGAAGTATAGTATGATCAAAAATAGTCAGCATGGCTTTGTCAAAGGCAGATCGTGTCTTACAAGCCTGGTTGAGTTTTTTTGAAAATGTGACTAAACACATTGACAAAGGAAGAGTGGTGGATGTGGTTTATGTGGACTTCAGCAAGGCGTTCGATAAAGTCCCCCATGCAAGACTTCTTGAGAAAGTGAGGGGGCATGGGATCCAAGGGGACGTTGCTTTGTGGATCCAGAACTGGCTTGCCCGCAGATGGCAGAGCATGGTTATAGGTGAGTCTTTTTCTTCATGGAGGTCGGTCACCAGAGGATAACATGGGGGGGTTGGGAATTGAGTCTCTATGGGTGGAGTTGAGGAATAGGAAGGGGGCTATTACAATGCTAGGAGTGTACTATAGGTTGCCCGACAGCCCGCGGGCAGTGGAAGAGGGTATATGTACGGACATTTTGGATAAGTGTAGGAAGAACAGGGTTGTTGTAGTGGGAGATTTTAATCTCCCTGGGGTGGATTGGAAGGTGCCTAGAGCTGGGGGGTCGGACGGGGGGAATTCGTAAGATGTGTATTGGAAGGATCCTTGCAACAGTATGTAGATAGTCCGACTAGAGAGGGGGCGATACTGGATTTAGTTCTGGGCAATGAGCCGGGTCAGGTGGTTGAGGTTGCGGTAGGAGAACATGTGGCTAATAGTGACCACAAGTCTGTCTACTTTAGGATACGAATGGAAAAAGACGAGTGCTGTCCTAAGGGGAGGGTGCTAAATTGGGGGAAGGCTCGATACAGCCGGATTAGGCAGGAGCTTAGGGATACAGACTGGGATAGGCTGTTGGATGGCAAGACCACGTCAGGCATGTGGGAATCTTTCAAGGGAAAACTGCAAAAGGTGCAGGAAAGGCATGTGCCGGTTAGGAGAAAGGATGAGGAAGGTAGGATTAGGGAACCGTGGATTACTAGAGATATAGAAGACCTGGTTAGGAAGAAATGAGAGGCGTATGTCAAGTCTAAGCAGCTGGGAACGGAGAGAGCGTTGGAGGAATACAGAGAGAGTAGGAGGGATCTCAAACGGGGAGTTAGGAGAGCAAAGAGGGGGCATGAGATGGCTTTGGCAGGTAGGGTTAAGGAGAATCCAAAGGCTCTCTTATCTTAAGAACAAAAGGGTAGCTAGGGGTAAAATCAGTCCTCTCAGGGACAGAAGTGGGGAATTGTGCTTAGAGGCAGAGGGAATGGGAGAGGTCCTGAATGAATACTTTGCGTCGGTATTCACAAAGGAGAGGGGCTTGATGTCTAGTACGGTCATTGAGGAGTGGTAGACCGATTGAAAGATCTATTGATTACGAGGGAAGAAGTGTTAGGGCTCTTAGAGGGCATTAAAACCAATAAATCTCCAGGGCCTGATTGCATTTATCCCAGGCTGCTTAGAGAGGCAAGGGATGAGATTGCTGGGCCTCTGACACAAATCTTTGTCTCTTCTTTGGACACAGGTGAGGTCCCAGAGGACTGGAGGATAGCGAACGTGGTACCGTTGTTTAAAAAGGGTAGGAAGGATAGCCCAGGTAACTACAGGCCGGTGAGCTTAATGTCAGTGGTAGGTAAGTTGATGGGAGAGGATTCTTAGGGATAGGATGTATGTGCACTTGGAGCGTTGCGATCTGATTAAGGATACGCAGCATGGCTTTGTCAAGGGGAAGTCTTGCCTTACGAATCTGGTAGAATTCTTTGAGGAGGTGACAAAAACGGTTGACGAAGGACGAGCCGTTGATGTCGTCTATATGGATTTCAGTAAGGCGTTTGACAAAGTCCCTCATGGTAGGTTGGTACAGAAGATTAAAGCTCATGGGATATGTGGTCAGGTATCTAGATGGGTAGAGAACTGGCTTGCAAAGAGGAGTCAGTAGTAGTGGAGGGGTCTGTCACTAGTGGTGTCAGTACCGCAGGGCTCGGTACTGGGACTCTTTGTAGTGTATATAAATGATTTGGAAGAGGAAGTAGGTGGTGTGACCAGCAAATTTGCTGATGACACCAAGATAGCTGGATTGGCGGGCAGTGAGGAGCAGTGTCTGGCAATACAGCAGGATGTTGATTGGGCAGATACGTGGCAAATAGAGTTTAATCCGGATAAATGTGAGGTGATGCAATTTGGCAGGAATAATGTAGGGGGAAGTTATATGATAAAGGGTAAGCCCATAAGGAGTATAGAATCGCAGCCAGACCTGGGGGTGCAAGTGCACAAGTCTTTGAAGGTGGCAGTGCAAATGGAGAGTGTGGTGAAGAAAGCCTATGGTATGTTAGCCTTTATAGGAAGGGGTATAGAATATAAGAGCTGGAGTCTAATGTTGCAGTTGTACAGAACGTTGGTTGGGCCGCATTTGGAGTACTGCGTACAGTTCTGGTCGCCTTACTACCGGAAGGACGTGGAGACTCTGGAAAGAGTGCAGAGGAGGTTTACCAGGATGTTGCCTGATATGGAAGGACTGGGGTATGAGGAAAGATTGAAGAAATTGGGGCTCTTTTCCCTTGAAAGATGCCAACTGAGGGGGGATCTAATAGAGGTATATAAGATTATGAAGGGTATAGATAGAGTAACGGAGGTAAGCTATTTCCTATAATAGAGACACGTAGGACAAGGGGCCATGGACTTAAGGTGAGGGGAGAGAGGTACAACACAGATATTAGAAGGAGGTTTTTCACACAGAGTAGTGGGGGTATGGAATGCTCTGCCAAGTAAGGTGGTGGAGGCAAACACTCTAGAGTCCTTTAAGAGTAACTTAGACAGGCACATGACTGGGTTGGAGATGAGTGGATATAGGAGAATCTTTTAAATAAGGGTCATTAGCATTGGGGCGTCCCTGGTAATGTAAATGGGTATAGTAAGATAATAATGTTTTTTCTCTTTTCATTCACAGGTTTTAAGTCGGTCCACCTCGTGTCCAACGAGGGGCATACACGCGATGGGTCGTACTGGGGCTGCTCTTGGTTGTTCGAGATTGGCCTAGTGCTTCATGTCGTTAGTGTGTGCCTAAACTGGACAAGATACTGGGCAAGATGACAGCTCAGTGACTATCGCTGATTGCTGTGCAGACACATGGATTTGGGCCGGTGTCTGTGGGAGTTTGCACATTCTCCCCGTGCTTGCGTGGGTTTTCTCCGGGTGCTCCGGTTTCCTCCCACACCCCAAAGATCTGCTATTAGGCTGATTGGCAGGAATAAATTGTCCCTAAATCAGTTTCCCTCAATCTGGATGGCCATAAAACATTAGACAAGGGTCATGAGTAGAGAGGTGGACTGGTGGTGTTGAGATGGCGGCATGGGCTCGTTGGGCCGAAGGGCCTGTTTCCCGGGCTATTTTTGTTCTTTGTTCTTCTATATATACATGCAGCACATTTATGCACTGGGCCAGTCTTTAATCTTCTATTCTAAAACTCTGGGCCTTAGACATTGTGTTTTTTTTTCCTTCTTTGTTTTCTGTTTCTGCAGTTGACAGAACAGTTTGTGGATGTTGATAAGATCAAACGTTCAACTAGAAATGAAACCTGGGTTCAGCATTTCTGTCCTCTAATAGTAGCAGAGGAAAATAACGATAAAGTTATAAACATTTCGACAAATAATGCTACGCTGTGATATATTCAAGCTGCATACTGAGAGAAAAAAATTGTTATGGAGTGCCCCAGGGATCTGTTCTGGGACCCTTGCTCTTTGTGATTTTTATAAATGCCCTGGATGAGGAAGCGGAGGGATGGGTTGATAGGTTTGCCAATGACACGAAGCTCGGAGTGTTATGGATAGTTTGGAGGGATGTCAGAAGTTGCAGCATGACATAGATAGGATGCAAGACTGGGTGGAGAAGTGGCAGATGGACTTCAACCTGGATAAGTGTGTGGTGGTTCATTTTGAAAGGTCAAATGGGATGAAGGAATATAACATTAAGGATAAGACTCTTAGCAGTGTGCAAGACCAGAAGGATCTTGGTGCCCAGATTCATAGGACTCTCAAATCGGCTTCACAGGTAGAGGATGTGGTTAAGAAGGCATCTGGTGTACTGGCCTTCATCAATCGAGGAACTGAGTTTAGGAGTGGGGAGATAATGCTGCTGCTGTATAAGACCCTGGTCAGACCCCACTTGGAGTACTGTGCTCATTTCTGGTTGCCTCATTACAAGAAGGATGTGGAAGCCATTGAAAGGGTGCAGAGGAGATTTACCAGGATGATACCTGGATTGAGTGGCATGCCTTATGAGGATAGGTTGAGAGAGCTTGATCTTTTCTCTTTAGAGAGATGAAGGATGAGAGGGGACCTGATAGAAGTGTATAAGATGATGAGAGGTATTGGTTGGGTGGACTCTCAGAGACTTTTCTCCAGGGCTGAAATGGCTGCCACAAGAGGACACAAGTTTAAGGTGCTGGGGAGTAGGTACAGAGGAGATGTCAGGGGTAAGTTTTTCACTCAGAGGGTGGTAGGTGAGTGGAATCAGCTGCCATAGGAGGTGGTGGAGGCAAATCCTTTAGGGTCTTTTAAGAGACTTCTGGATGAGTACATGGGACTTAATAGGATTGAGGGTTATAGGGAAGCCTAGTAGGCAGAGATAAGATTGGCGCAACCCGTGGGCCGAAGAGCCTTTTTGTGCTGTAGTTTTTTTATTCTAACTATAAACAACATCCGGGACCAGGGCCCTCACTTTCCCCAACCTCCAGGACCGGGGCCCTCGCTCCTCTGATCTCCAGGACTGGGGCCATCACTTTCCCCAACCTCCAGGACCGGGGCCCTCACTTTCCCCAACCTCCAGGACTGGGGCCCTCACTCCCTTGAATTCCGGGACCATAGCTCTCACTCTCCCCTCGACTTCCGGGATCAAGGCCATCACTCCCCCATTTCGGGGACTGGGGCCCTCGTTCCTCTTATCTCCAGGACCGGGGCCCTCACTCCTCTGATCTCCAGGACCGGGTCCCTCACTCCTCTGATCTCCAGGACCGGGGCCCTCACTCCTCTGATCTCCAGGACCGGGGCCCTCACTCCTCTGATCTCCAGGACTGGGGCCCTCACTCCTCTGATCTCCAGGACCGGGGCCCTCGTTCCTCTGATCTCCAGGACCGGGGCCCTCGCTCCTCTGATCTCCAGGACCGGGGCCCTCGCTCCTCTGATCTCCAGGACCGGGGCCCTCACTCCTCTGATCTCCAGGACCGGGGCCCTCGCTCCTCTGATCTCCAGGACCGGGGCCCTCGCTCCTCTGATCTCCAGGACTGGGGCCCTCGCTCCTCTGATCTCCAGGACCGGGGCCCTCGCTCCTCTGATCTCCAGGACCGGGGCCCTCGCTCCTCTGATCTCCAGGACCGGGGCCCTCGCTCCTCTGATCTCCAGGACCGGGGCCCTCGCTCCTCTGATCTCCAGGACCGGGGCCCTCGCTCCTCTGATCTCCAGGACCGGGGCCCTCGCTCCTCTGATCTCCAGGACCGGGGCCCTCGCTCCTCTGATCTCCAGGACCGGGGCCCTCGCTCCTCTGATCTCCAGGACCGGGGCCCTCGCTCCTCTGATCTCCAGGACCGGGGCCCTCGCTCCTCTGATCTCCAGGACCGGGGCCCTCGCTCCTCTGATCTCCAGGACCGGGGCCCTCGCTCCTCTGATCTCCAGGACTGGGGCCCTCGCTCCTCTGATCTGCAGGACTGGGGCCCTCGCTCCTCTGATCTCCAGGACTGGGGCCCTCGCTCCTCTGATCTCCAGGACTGGGGCCCTCGCTCCTCTGATCTCCAGGACCGGGGCCCTCGCTCCTCTGATCTCCAGGACTGGGGCCCTCGCTCCTCTGATCTCCAGGACTGGGGCCCTCGCTCCTCTGATCTCCAGGACCGGGGCCCTCTTTCGCTCCTCTGATCTCCAGGACCGGGGCCCTCGCTCCTCTGATCTCCAGGACTGGGGCCCTCGCTCCTCTGATCTCCAGGACCGGGGCCCTCGCTCCTCTGATCTCCAGGACTGGGGCCCTCGCTCCTCTGATCTCCAGGACTGGGGCCCTCACTCCTCTGATCTCCAGGACCGGGGCCCTCACTCCTCTGATCTCCAGGACTGGGGCCCTCGCTCCTCTGATCTCCAGGACTGGGGCCCTCGATCCTCTGATCTCCAGGACCGGGGCCCTCGCTCCTCTGATCTCCAGGACTGGGGCCCTCGCTCCTCTGATCTCCAGGACTGGGGCCCTCGATCCTCTGATCTCCAGGACCGGGGCCCTCGCTCCTCTGATCTCCAGGACTGGGGCCCTCACTCCTCTGATCTCCAGGACCGGGGCCCTCACTCCTCTGATCTCCAGGACTGGGGCCCTCGCTCCTCTGATCTCCAGGACTGGGGCCCTCGATCCTCTGATCTCCAGGACCGGGGCCCTCGCTCCTCTGATCTCCAGGACTGGGGCCCTCACTCCTCTGATCTCCAGGACCGGGGCCCTCACTCTTTCCCCCGACCTCGGGGATCGGAGCCCTCACTCCCCTGCCATTCACTCCACTGGCCTCCAACCCCTCTGACACGGAGAGCTGCAACCTTGTGACCCTAAGCACTCCCTCCATCCCCATCCCCTCTTCGACAATTGCCCCACAATCCTAAAAAATCAACTCTCACTGCTTGAAAATGACAACGCTGCATTTTTTAATTTATTTGCAAGTTGAGAGATCCTCCAATCTCTGAAGGAAGACCCAGACCTGGCAGTGACACATCAGACCCCAACATATGGACCTGGCCACCAACTCATCTGCGCCTGTGACCCCAGGGTCCCCATCCACTTTGACCCGTCTACGGTGGAGCGTGGACTGGACATCCTCTGAAGCCAAACCACAGCCCAACAGCAACATAGAATGCCCGACTGCGCAGACTATTGACACAGGAACCGCAACCATGGCAACAGATCCTTCATGCATACTCCAACCAAAGTGAACAACCTAATTGGACATAGCAATACACTCAATACCACATGCTAGTCATAGTTTCCCAAGCATGAAAAGAAGCAGCCACTCCTGGATATGTGGGAAACTGCAGGCGATCCCAAAGTCCTTCTCCCTACCTTACTCCTGGCAAATGTCCAATCTCTGGAAAACAAGCTGCACAAACTTAAAGCCAGTCTCACTTTTCAAAGGGAACTGAGAGACTTCTGTGCCCTCTGTTTCGTGGAGGCATGGCTCACTACTGCTTCACCAGACTGTGCCCATCCACCAAAGGACTTCTCAATCCATTGAATGGACTGTACAGCACCACAGCAAGACTAGGGGAGGTGGGGTCTGCCTTCTAATCAATATCTCTTGGTGCCCAGACATATATCATAGCAAGTTTTGCTCCCCTCTCTTACATCCACATATCCCCCAATCTCTCTCTCACATCCACATATCCCCTGATCTCGTTCTCACATCCACATATCCCCCGATCCTTCTCTCTCATCCACATATGCCTGATTTCTCTCTCTCATTCTCATATCTCCGATCTCTCTCTCTCTCTGACATCCAGGTACCAAAATAACACGTCTCTTGTTCCACTAGAGGCCCAAACATCCTAGATTACTCAAATGTCCAACATGCCTACTGCTCTATCGCACACCCACACTTTGGCAAATCAAACTGAGGCTTTGCTCCTGCTCTCGGTTTAGAAGCAAAAACTTAAACAGGAGAATCCAATAAAGAAAGTTGTGCAATGTTGGTCTGAGGAATTGGATGATCTTCTACTGGGACAGCTTGGAGTCACTGATCATATTTAAAAACTCTGCAACTAGCCTGAATGAGTACGCCATTAGAGTGACAGACATCATTAGTAAATGTGTAGAAGACTGTGCCAAAGAAGCAAATCTGTGTGTTTCCCAACCAGAAACTATGGATGAACAGGAATATCCACTGCTCGCTGAAGTCCAGGTTTAAGGCATTCAAGTTAGACGAAACTGACCTATACAAAAAATCCAGATATGATCTACAGAGATCCATCACAAATGCCAATGGACAGTATCAGACACAACTAGAGTCCCAGGCTACACACATGAACCCCCAGTGACTCAGGCAAGGTCTGCAAGACATAACAGGCTACAAGATGAAGGTATGTAGAATCACTGGCTCCAATGCATCCCTCCTTGATGAGCTCAATACATCCTATGCCCATTTTGACCAAAAGGTCAGCAAGAGCACACTCTGCACTCCGGGAGCCTCAGACAAACCTGTATCTGAGGTCATTATTGCAGACATCATGAACCTCTCCTTACTCTGTATCTGCTTCAAGAAGCCAACCATCATCCTGGTACCAAAGAAAAGCCAGGCAGAGTGCCTTAATGACTATGGCCCAGTGGTTCTGACATCCATTATTATCAAGTGCTGCAAAAGATTAGTTATGGCACAAATCAATTCCGGCTTCCCAGATTGCCTGGATCCACTACAGTTCACTTAATGCCACAAGAGGTCCACAGCAGATGCCATCTCCCTGGCCCTGCACTCAACACTGGAACGCCTGCATAACAAAGATACCTATGTCAGACTCCTATTTATTGACCACAACCCAACCTTCAACACCATTATTCCTACAAAACTCATCTCCAAACTCTAAGCCTAGAGGTTGGCACCTCCCTTCTGTGACTATGTATCCTAGACTTCCTAACCCAGAGACCATAGTCAGGATAAGCAACAACACGTCCTTCACAATCATCCTCAATTCTGCCACACAAGGCTGTGTCCTCAGCCCCTTACTATACTCTTTATGCATCTATGATTGTGTGGCCAAATTCCACTCCAACTCGATTTTCAAGTTTGCTATGACACCACATTAGTGGGTTGGATCACAAACAATGATAAGACAGAGAACAGGAAAGAGAGAGAGAGAATCTGGTGAACTGGTGCGATGACATTAGGGGAGAGATTATCGTCAACAAAATGAAGGAGATTGTCATTGACTTCAGGGAGCAGAGTGGAGGACATTCTCCTGTCTATACGGTAACACGGTTAGCACTGCTGCTTTACAGCTCCAGGGATCTGGGTTCGATTCTCAGCTTGAAGGACTGTAAGAAAAGTCGTGTATATCAAAGGAAATAAAGGAGAGTATTAAATTAAAAACTGATGCATACAGAGCCGCTAAAAATAGTGGGGAATTAGAAGATCAGGAAAGATTTAAAAAACTAAATGACCAAAAAAGCGATAAAGGAAAGATAAGAGTATGAAACTAAACTAGCTCTAACTATAAAAAATGATAGTAACAGTTTTTATAAATATATAAAGAAGAGAATGGCTAGAGTGAATGTTGGACCCTTGGAGGACGAGTGGGGGGATTTAAGGGTAGGAAACGAGGAAAGTTTTTTTTATGTCGGTCTTCACAGAGAACACAAATAGCTTACTGAATATTAAAGATATAGAGGGTTGGTAGGAGATGAGGTCCTTAATACAATTGCTGTCACTAGAGAGGTAGTGCTTGGTAGACTAATGGGACTGAAAGTAGACAAGTCCCTGGGACCAGATGGAATGCATCCCAAGGTTCTGAAAGAAGTGGCAGAAGTAATAGCAATGCATTAGTAGCTATTTATCAAAATTCGCTGGATTCTGGGGAAGTGCCGGCAGATTGGAAAACAGTTACTGTTACGCTGCTGTTTAAAAAAGGTAGCAGACAAAAGGCGGGTAACTACAGGCTGGTTAGCCTAACGTCCATAGTTGGGAAAATGCTAGAATCCACCACTAAAGAAGAAATAGCAGGACACCTAGAAAAGAACAGTTCGATCGAGCTAACGCAGCACAGATTCATGAAGGGAAAGTCGTGTTTGACCGATTTACTGGATTTTTATGAAGATGTGACTAGTGTGGTAGACAGAGGGGAACCAATAGATGTGGTGTTTTTAGATTTCCAAAAGGCATTCGATAAGGTGCCTCACAAAAGGTTACTGCAGAAGGTTAGGGTACACGGAGTTGGGGGTAAAGTTTTAGCGTGGATTGAGGATTGGCTATCTAACAGGAATCAGAGAGTTGGAATAAAAGGATACTTTTCTGGTTGGCAGTTGGTGACTAGTGGAGTGCCGCAGGGATCGGTGCTCAACTGTTTACCATATACATAGACGATCTGGAGGAGGGGGCTGAGTGTAGGGTAGCAAAATTTGCTGATGACACGAAGATGGGTGGAAAAGCAAATTGCGTGGAAGGTGCGGAAAATCTGCAGAGAGATCTGGATAGGCTGAGTGAGTGGGCAAGGACCTGGCAGTTGGAGTATAACGTTGGCAAATGTGAGGTTATCCACTTTGGAAGAAATAATAGTAGGGTGGAATATTATTTAAATGATGAAAAGCTGCAGCATGCTACAGTGCAGAGGGACCTGGGGGTCCTTGTGCACGAATCACAAAAACTCAGCCTGCGGGTGCAGCAGGTGATCAAGAAGGCAAATGGAATGTTGGCCTTTATCGCAAGAGGGATAGAATATAAAAGCAGGGAGGTCTTGCTGCAACTGTACAGGGCACTGGTGAGGCCACAACTGGAGTACTGTGTGCAATTTTGGTCCCCTTGTTTGCGTAAGGATATATTGGCCTTGGAGGGAGTGCAGAGAAGGTTCACCAGGCTGATACCGGAGATGAGGGGGTTAGCTTATGAGGAGAGATTGAATAGACTGGGCCTGTACTCGGAGTTTAGAAGGCTGAGGGGGGGATCTTATAGATACTTACAAAATATGAAGAGGCTAGATAGGGTAGAGGTAGAGAGATTCTTTCCACTTAGAAAGGAAACTAGAACTAGAGGGCACAGCCTCAAGGGGGCAGTTTAGAACAGAGCTGAGGAAGAACTTCTTCTCTCAGAGGGTGGTGAATCTCTGGAATTCTCAGCCCATTGAAGTGATGGAGGCTACCTCGTTGAATATGTTTAAATCACGGGTAGATAGATTTCTGATAGATAAGGGAATTAAGGGTTACGGGGAGCAGGCGGGAAAGTGGAACTGATCCACTTCAGATCAGCCATGATCTTATTGAATGGTGGGGCAGGCTCAAGGCTAGATGGCCTACTCCTGCTCCTATTTCTTATGTTCTTATTTTCTTGGGTCACTGTCTGTGTGGAGTTTGCACATTCTCCACATGTCTCCAAGGGTTTCCTCTGGGTGCTCTGGTTTCCTCCCACATTCTGAAAGACGTGCTGGTTAGATGCATTGACCTGAACATGCAACGGACTGTAGGACTAGGGGAATTTCACAGTGACCTCATTGCAATGTTAATCTAAGCCTTACTTGTGATTTTAAATGGTCAAGAGCTTCAAGTTTTTTTTTAGAACCCTACAGTGCAGAAACAGGCCCTTCGGCCCATCGAGTCTGCACCGAACACAATCCCACCCAGACCCTATCCCCATATCCCTACACATATACAAGTTTCTCAGTGTCCAAATCACCAACAACCTGTCCTGGTTTCCCCATGCCGACACTATAGTGAAGAAAGTTCACCAACACCTCTACTTTCTCAGGAGGCTAGAAAATTCGGCATGTCCTCTATGGCTCTCACCAACTTTTACAGATGCACATAGAAAGCATTCTTTCTGGTTGTATCAAAGCTGTGAATGTTGCCTAGTCCATCAGTCAAACCAGCCTCCAATCCATTGACTATCTATACTTCCCGCTGCCTCAGAAAAGCAGTTAGGATAATCAAGAACCCCACACACCCAGGACATTCTCTCTTCTATTTCCTTCCATTGGGAAAAAGACGTAAAAGTCTGAGGTCACGTACCAATCAACTCAACAACAGCTTCTTCCCTGCTGCTATCAGACTTTTGAATGAACCTACCTTGTGTTAAGTTGATCTTTCTCTACTCCTTAGCTATGGCTGTAACACAACATTCTGCACTCTCTCCTTTCCTTCTCTAGGAACAGTATGCTTTGTGTAGCGTGCAAGAAACAATACTTTTCACAGTATGCTAATACATGATAGGGTGGACTCTCAGAGGCTATTTCCCCGGGTTGAAATGGTCGCTACGAGAGGACACAGATTTAAGGTGCAGGGAGGGAAGTACAGAGGTGATGTTAGGGGTAAGTTTTTCACTCAGAGGGTGGTGAGTGAATGGAATCGGCTGCCGTCATCGGTGGTGGAGGCGAACTCGCTGGGGTCTTTTAAAAGACTTCTGGATGAGTATATGGGGTTTAATGGGATTGGGGGTTATAGATAGGTCTATAGATTGGTGGGGTTGATGTGATTGGCGCAACTCGAGGGCCGAAGGGCCTGTTTGTGCTGTAATGTTCTATGTTCTATGTGACAATAATAAATCAAATCAAAAATCAGTGCTGAGACTCAAGTTGTTTATAATACATGTAAATGATTTGGAACAGAATGTGGGTGGAATTTAATGTGAACAAATGCAAGATGATGCACTTTGGCAAATCTAATGCAGGAACCCAGTGACCCAGGTTTGATTCCTGGCTTGGGTCACCGTCTATGCAGAGTTCTCCCCGTGTCTATGTTGGGTTTCCTGGGTGTTTTGTGAGTGGAAAATCATGTCTCCCAAATTTGATTGAGTTTTTTTGAAGGGATAACCAAGAAGAGGACAGTGCAGTTGATGTTGAATACATCAACTTAGCAAGGCCTCTGACAAGTACTGCATGGTAGGTTGTTGCATACAGTTAATTCTCACGGGATCCAGATTAAGGTAGCTAAATGGATACAAAATTGGCTTGTGATCAGAACTCCCCACTCATCTGATGAAGGGGAAAAGCTCCAAAGGCTAGTGGCATTTGCTACCAAATAAGCTTGTTGGACTTTAACCCGGTGTTGTGAGACTTCTTACTGTATTGATGGCAGAAGCCAGAGGGTGGTTGTAGAGCGTTGTTTTTCAAACTGTGACCAGCGGTGTGCCTCAGGGATCAGTGCTGAGTCCACTGTTATTTGTCATTTTCTTAATGATTTGGATGAGAATATAGAAGACATGGTTAGTAAGTTTGCAGCTGACACCAAGATTGATGGCATAGTGGACGGTGAAGAAGGTTATGTTGGATCAACTGGTCCAGTGAGCTGATGAATGTCAGATGGAGTTTAATTTAGATAAATGTAAGATGACGCATTTTGGTAGAATGAACCAGGGTAGGACTTACTCGGTTAATGTCAGAGAATTGGGGAGAGTTACAGAACAAAGAAATCTAGGGATTCAGGTTCATAACTCCTTGAAAATGTAGTCACAGTTGTACAGTCGTGAAGAAGGCATTTGGCATGCTTGGTTTCATTGGTCAGAACATCGAATGCAGGAGTTGGAACATCTTGTTGAAGCTGTACAAGACATTGGTAAGGCCAGTTCTAGTCACCCCTATTATAGAAAGGGTATTATTAAACTAGAAAGAGTGCAGAAAAGATCTACTAGGATGCTACCGGGACTTGATGATTTGAGTTATAAGGCTGGATAGACTGGGACTTTTTTTCCTGGAGCATAGCAGGCCGAGGGATGATCTTACATAAGTCTATAAAATAATGAGGACATAGATCAGCTACATAGTCAATATCTTTTCCCAAAGGTAGGGAAGTCTAAAACTAGAGGGCATACATTTAAGGTGAAAAAGGAGAAATATAGAAGTGTCCAGAGGTGGAGTTTACATATAGAGAGTGGTGAGTGCCTGGAACAAGTTGCCAGAGGCAGTAGTAGAGGCAGATACGATTTTGACTTTAAAAAGTGTTTAGACTGTTACATGAGTAAGATGGTAGTCTTAAAAAAAAGGCAGCATGGACAAATTGGGCCAAAGGACCTGTTTCCATTCTGTAACCTCTATGACTCTATGCTCCAGTTTCCTCCTGGAGTTTGAAAGACAAAGAACAAAGAACAACACAGCACGGGAAACAGGCCCTTCGGCCCAATGAGCCTGCGCTGCCGTCCCATTGTCAGTGACCTATTCATGATTTTAGTCTATGCCTAGTGTGTGAGGATCAGGGAGGTCCAATATAGGGACAATTTGTTACCCAATCAATCAGCCTAAAAGCACATTTTTGGGATGTGGGAGGAAACCGGAGCACCCGGAGGAAACCCATGCAACCATGGGGAGAACGCGCAAACTCCCACGGACACAGGCCCAAGACATGCTGGTTAGGTGCATTGGCCATGCTAAATTCTCCCTCAGTGTATGTGAACAGGCACAGGGTGACTGAGGGATTCTCACATAGCTTCATTGCAGTGTTAATGTGAGCCTACTTGTGACACTAATAAATTTAAATTTAATTTTGGCTGTGCATCCAACTGCGTCTCCCTGCCCCCTCCCTGCCAAATTATTTTCAACCCTTCCCAACAGTGCTCGTGAAAGGGAATGGAGTATTAAAAAAAGAGTACTCTTGTCAAAACTATACAAGTTAGATCACAGAATAGTGAAAGTTTTGGTCCCCTTATCTAAGGAAAGATATACTGGCATTAGAGGACGACCAGAGGCTTACTACATTAATCTTGGTATGGAGGAATCTCCTTATGAAGAGACATTTAGCAGGTTGGGTCTGTACTCATTAGAGTTTATAAGAATGAGATAAGACTTTACTGAGATATATAGAATTCTCAGGGGGTTTGACAAGTAGAGATTGTTTCCCCTTGTGGGAGAGTCTAGGACCAAAGACATAATCTCAGCGCCCATTTAAGTCAGATGAGGAGAAATTCCTTCAAAGGGGAATGAATCTGTGTAATTTTTTTACGATGTGGGTATGCCAGCATTGGACTGGCGTAAACACAGTAAAAGGTCTGACAACATCAGGTTTTAGTCCAACTGATTTATTTGATAATAGATTCACAAGCTTTCGGGTTAGTCCCTTCGTCAGGTGTCTGTGCTTTATATGCTCTGTCTGAGGCCAGAACTCTCCATTCACCTGATGAAGGGACTAACCCGAAAGCTTGTGAGTCTATTATCAAATAAATCGGTTGGACTAAAACCTGTTGTTAGACTTTTTACCAATTTTTTTACCACAGAGATTTGTAGAGGCTGGGTCAAGACTGAGATACAGAGATTTTTAATCAGTAAGGGAATCAAGGGTTATGGGGATAGAGTGGGAAAATGGTGTTAAGGATTATCACACCAGATCAGTCATGATCTCATTGAATGACGTAATGAGACTCGATGGCCGAATGGCCTACTTCTACTGCCATATCTTATGGTGATAATCAACAATTGAATTCCTAAAATTTTCATCCTTGGAGTCCCTCTCTATCTCTGCAACCTCCTGCAGTCCCTGGGAGTTAACTGTGCTCCTCCTAACTCTAATCTCTTGGGAATCTCTTGTTTTAATTATTCCAGCAGTGGTGGCGGTGCCTTCAGTTTGCAAAGCCTTAAGTTCTGGCATTGCCTCTCTGATCATCTTTCTCCTCCCTCATCATGATCCTTACTACTTCGACCAAGTTTCTGCATGGGGCTGAGTGCCAAATCCTGCTTTCTATACTCCTGGGAAGCATCTTGAAAGCATTATATAAACACCAGTTGCTATTACTAATATCTCTTCAGGACGTCAGGCTTGTATGTCTTCCCCTAGACCCATACCAATGTGCTTGAATCTGAGCTTCTGAACAGGCTGAGCAAGCTCAGGAAACTCATTGGTGAAGGTGTGTTTGCACATTCCCAGGGCAGGGACAGATGGGCAGTCAATACGAGCCTCGTTAATAATGCTCACACACCAAGATTCAGTTAAAGTTTGCAGTTTTAATACTCCTGAAGCAGCAGCCAGGCATCAGATCCTGTCTCAATTTCTCAGTCTTTCAAAAAAGCGACAATAGGATTCGGCTGAAGCAGGAAGGAATTACATTGATCGGGATTTACTCAATATTCATTTTGAAGCTCATGAAAAATGTACAAAATACCACAAACATCTGCCACTTACCAAGTTCGTTACTGAAAATTAATAAAAGAAAACCAGCAATCTGCAAAATTCAGATAACACTGCTGCTCTTGGGTTTCTTTGTTCAGGGTGTTTCCAGACATTATCAGTCAAAACAAACAACAAAGTGAGTTAAAGAGTAACAAACACACACATACCCATCCATACACACACACACACACACTCACACCAACGTATCCACACACACATACTCTCTCTCACACACACACACACACATATCCACACACATACACAACCAAATACACACATATCCACACACACACATATTCACACTTACACACTCTCTCATACTCATATCCCAAATATACACACACCTAAACACATACATATCTATGCATATACACTCTCTGTCTCATATCCACACACGCACATACTCACATCCACCCACGCACACTCATATCCACACAGACCACACACATACATATCCGCACACACACTCTCCCAAAGGTGTGCTGTTAGGTCGATTGGCAGGAATAAATTATCCCTAAATCAGTTTCCCTCAATCTGGATGGCCATAAAACATTAGACAGGGGTTGTAGGGGGAGAGGGGGACTGGTGGTGTTGAGATGGCGGCGCGGGCTCATTGGGCCAAAGGGCCTGTTTCCCGGGCTGATTTTGTTCTTTGTTCTTTATATCCACACACACGCTCTCAAACTCATATCTAAACACACACACTCACACATTCATATTCACACACACACTCCCTCGCACTCATATCCACACACACACATGCTCATTAACTCATCTCCACACTCACACTCTCTCACACACACACTCTCGTATCCACATACACAAACACACACACATTCATATCCAGACACATGCACACAGTTGCATTCGTATCCACATACACATATCCACATAGACATACACACACAGACAGTCATATCCACACACACTCATGTCCATAAACACACATATATTCTCATATCCACACACACACACACTGATATCCACACACACATACTCTCACACACTCGTATATACACACATTATTATCCACACACACACTCTCGCACACATATCCACACACACTCACATACTATTTCCACACACATGCTCTCAAACTCATATCTACACACATACACTCATACACATTCCCTCGCACTCATATCCACACACACACTCTCACACATTGATATCCACACACACTAACTCACACACTCAGATCCACACACACACACTCTCACACACTCATATCCACACACACACACACACAATGTCCACACACACACAGACACACACAATCTCACACACTCATGTCCACACACACACTCTCACAAAGCCATATCCTCACACACTCATGTCAACATGCACACATACACACACACACTCATAGCCACACACATACTCATATTCAAATACACAGGCACACACTCACTCACTCATATCCACACACACACACTCATATCCACTCACACAATCTTTTACACACTCATATCATGTCCATACTGACACAGACACACACAGATTCACACACACTCTCACACATATCCATATGCTCTCTCACTTCTATCCACACACACTCATGTCCATACTGACACACACACATATTCACACACTCTTACACACTCATATATATCCATACGCTCTCATACACTTCTATCCACACACACACTCACACACATCCACACACACATTTTCACACACATGTCCACACACTCATGTTCACACACACACACACACACATCCTCCCACACTCATGTCCATACTGACACACACACATATTCACACACACACTCTCACACATATATGTACATGAGAGTGTGTGTATGTGTGTGGATAGAAGTGTATGAGAGCATGTGGACATTTGAGTGTGTGTGCGAATATGTGTGTGTGTGTGTCAGTATGGACAGAAAAAAAAGTCAACGGAAATAGTGCAAACAGGTAGGGAAGTCATGGAACCTTTACAGATCACAGGGGAGAAGGTGCTGGCTGTCTTGAGGCAAATCAGAGTGGATAAATCCCCAGAACCGGACATGGTATTCCCACAGACTTTGAGGGAGGCTAGTGTTGAACTTGCAGGGGCCCTGGCAGATATATTTAAAATGTCAGTAATCACGGGGGAGGTGCCAGATGATTGGAGGGTGGCTCATGTTGTTCCATTGTTTAAAAATGGTTCCAAAAGAAATCCAGGAAATTATAGGCCAGGAGGTTTCATGTTGGTGGTGGGCAAGTTATTGGAAGGTATAATAAGCGATAGGATCTACAAATGTTTGGATAGACAGGGACTTATTAGGGAGCATCAACATGGCTTTGTGCATGGAGGTCGTGTTTGACCAATGTATTAGAGTTTTTCGAGGAGGTTACCAGGAAAGTGGATGAAGGGAAGGCAGTGGATTTCAGCAAGGCCTTTGATAAGGTCCCTCAGGGGAGGTTAGTTAGGAAGATACAGTCGCTAGGTATACATGGGGAGGTAGTAAATTGAAGTAGACACTGGCTCAATGGAAGGAGCCAGAGAGTAGCTGTGGAGGATTACTTCTCTGAGTGGAGGCCTGTGACGAGTGGTGTGCCGCAGGGATTGGTGTTGGATCCATTGTTGTTTGTCATCTATTTCAATGATAGGGATGATAATGTGGTAAATTGAATCAGCAAATTTGCCGATGATACAAAGATTGGAGGTGTAGTGGACAGTGAGGAAGGTTTTCAAAGCTTGCAGAGGGATTTGGACCAACTAGAAAAATGGGCTGAAAAATGGCAAATGGAATTTAACGCAGACAAGTGTGAGTATTGCACCTTGGAAGGACAAACCAAAGTAGAACGTACAGGGTAAATGTAGAACTCTGAAGAGTGCAGTTGAACAGAGGGATCTGGGAATACAGGTACAGAATACATCACAGGTGGATAGGTTTGTAAAGAGTGCTTTTGGTACATTGGCCTTTATAAATCGGAGTATCGAGTATAAAAGTCGGAGTGTTATGGTAAGGTTATATAAGGCATTGGTGAGGCTGAATTTAGAGTATTGTGTACAGTTTTGGTCACCTAGTTACAGGAAGGATGTAAATAAGGTTGAAAGAGTGCAGAGAAGGCTCACAAGGATGTTGCCAGGACTTGAGAAGCTGAGTTACTGAGAGAGAATGAATAGGTTAGGACTTTATTCCCTGGAGCGTAGAAGAATGAGGGGAGATTTGATAGAGGTGTATAAGATTTTGATGGGTATGGATAGAGTGAAAGCAAGCAGGCTTTTTCCATTGAGGCTGGAGGAGAAAAAACTAGAGGGCATGGGTTAAAGGTGAAAGGAGAAAAGTTTAAAGGGAATTCTGGGGGGGGATTCTTCACGCAGAGAGTGGTGGGAGTGTGGAATGAGCTGCCGGATAAAGTAGTAAATGCAGGGTTACTTTTAACATTTAAGAAAAACTTGGACGGGTTCATGGATGAAGGGGTGTGGAGGGATATGGTCCAAGTGCAGGTCAGTGGGACTAGGCAAAAAATGGTTCGACACAGACAAGAAGGGCAAAAAGGCCTGTTTCTGAGCTGTAATTTTCTATGGTTCTATCCACACAGGCACACTTGTATATACTCATATCCACACACACACTGTCACACACTCAAATCCACACACACAAACACACACACACACATACACACACGTTCACAAACACTCATATCCTTACACACCCATAGAGGATGAATCCTACAGTGCAAAAAAAGGCCCTTCGGCTCATCGAGTCTGCACCGAACACAACCCCACCCAGGCCTCACTCCCATATCCCCACACGTTTTACCCACTAATCCCTCTAACCTACGCATCCCTGAACACTAAGGGGCAATTTCTTAGCATAGCCAATCAACCTAACCTTCACATCTTTGGACTGTGGGAGGAAACCGGAGTACCCAGAAGAAACCCACGCAAACACGAGGAGAATGTGCAAACTCCACACAGACAGCCATACTCACACTCACACACAACCACATACACGCACACACACACACACACTCTCACACATTCATATCCATAGTCTCACACACTCATATCCACATACACACAGACACACACACACACACATATCCACATGCTGTCACGCACTTGTATCCACTCAGACACACATTCACACATTCATATCCACACAGAGAAACACACACACATATCCACATACTCTCACATACTTCTATGCTCACATATACACACCCACATTCTCACACACTCATATCCAAACATACACATACACACACTCTCACACGTGAGAAATAAAAGAATGACCAGGGTGAGATTAGGGCCAGTCAAGGATAGTAGTGGGAACTTGTGCATGGAGTCACAAGAGATCAGAGAGGCATTGAATGAATACTTCTCTTCAGTGTTCACTAAGGAGAGGCCATGTTTTTGAGGAGGAGTGTGTGATATAGGCTGATAGGATGGAGGAGGTAGATGTTCTGAGGGAAGATGTATTAGCAAATTTGAAAAACCTGAGGGTGGATAAGTCCCCTGGGCCAGATGGGATACATCCTAGGATACTTTGGGAGGCAACGGATGAGATTGCGAAGCCTTTAGCTTTGATCTTTGGGTCCTCACTGTCCACAGGAGTGCCAGAGGACTGGAGAGTAGCAAGCGTTGTTCCTCTTTTCAAGAAAGGAAATAGGAATGACTCTGGTAATTATAGAACATAGAACATAGAACATTACAGCACAAACAGGCCCTTCGGCCCTCGAGTTGCGCCGATCACATCAACCCCACCAATAGGCCACTTAGTCTTACTTCAGTGGTCGGTAAGTTAATGGAAAGGATCCTGAGAGATAGGATTTTTGACCATTTGGAAAGATTCAGTTTAATCCGGGATAGTCAGCACGGTTTCGTGAGGGGTAAGCCTTCCACACAAATTTGACTGAATTCTTTGAGGAGGTAACTAAGTGTGTGGACGAAGGTAGAGCAGTAGATGTCATATACATTAATTTTAGTAAGGCGTTTGATAAGGTTCCCCATGGTAGGTTCATGAAGTAGATGAGGTGTGAGATAGAAGGAAATTTGGCCAATTGGATAAGTAACTTTTTGTATCATAGAAGGTGGTGGTGGAGGGAAAATTTTCAGACTGGAGGCCAGTTACTAGCAGTGTACCACAGAGGTCAGTGCTGGGTCCTCTGCCTTTTGTGATTTTTACCAGTGACTTGGAACAAGGGGCTGAAGGGTGGGTTAGTAAATTTGCTGACGACACCAAGATTGGTGGAGTAGTGGACGAAGTGGAAGGCTCTTGCAGGCTGCAAAGAGACATTGATGGGATGCAAAGCTAGGCCGAAAAGTGGCAGATGGAGTTTAACCCTGATCAGTGTGAGGTGATTCATTTTGGTAGGACAAACTTGAATGCAGATTACAGGGTCAACAGCAGGGTTCGAAGGAATGTGAAGGAACAGAGAGATCTTGGGGTTCATATCCACAGATCTCTGAATGTTGCCATTCAAGTGGATAGAGCTGTGAAGAAGGCTTATAGTATGTTAGCGTTTATTGACAGGGGGTTTGAGTTTAAGAGCCGTAGGGTTACGCTGCAACTATACTGAACGTTGGTGAGACCACATTTGGAATATTGTGTTCAGTTCTGGTCACCTCTTTATAAGAAGGATGTGGAAGCATTGGAGAGAGTGCAAAGGAGATTTACCAGGATGCTGCCTGGTTCGGAGGGTAGGTTTTATGAGGAAAGGTTGAGGGAGCTGGGGCTTTTCTCTTTAGGAGCGGAGGAGGATGAGAGGTGACTTAATAGAGGTTTATAAGATGATGAAAGGGATTGATAGAGTGTGGATGTGCAGAGACTATTTCCTCGGGTGGATATAGCTGTTACTAGGGGGCATAACTATAAGGTTCATGGAGGGAGATATAGGAGAGATGTCCGAGGTAGATTCTTCACCCAGAGAGTGGTTGGGGTGTGGAATAGACTGCCTGCTGTGACACTGGAGTCAGACACTTTAGGAACTTTCAAACGTTTATTGGATAGGCACATGGAGCGCACCAGAATTATAGGAAGAGGATAGCTTGATCTTGGGATTGGACATAGCTCGGCACAACATTGAGGGCCGAAAGGCCTGTACTGTGCTGTAATGTTCTATGTTCTATGTACACACACATTCTCACACACATACACACACACACAGGCACAGATACATATCCACATGCTCTCACACACTTCTATCCACACACACAGTTTCACACACACACTCATACACACACACACACACACGCACACTTATATCCACACACACACGCGCACACACACACTCACGTCCACACACATGTGCACACTCATACAGTCTAGCCTCACACACTCATTTCCACATGCACACACACTCACAGCCACACACATACTCATATCCACACACAGGTACACACACTCTCACTCATATCCACACATACACAGGCACACGTTCATATCCACTCACACACTCATATCCACACACACTCTCTCACCCATATCCACACACACACACGCGCACAAACCCATACTCACACACTCATATCCACACACACACTCATGCCCACACACACACACTCATATCTCCACACACACACACACGCATATCCCCACACACACACACTCATCCACACACACACTCATCCACACACACACTCACACACTCATATCCACACACTCTCTCACACACTCATATCCACACACACATCCACATGGTCTCACACACTTCTATCCACACACATACACACTCACACACATATCCACAGACACATACTCTCACACACTCATATCCACACACACAAACTTATATCCACACACGGACACAGTCACACACTCATGTCCACACATATGTGCACACTCTCACAGTCATATCCACACACACTCAAACACTCCCTCAGTCTCACCCTTCAATCATTCAACCAACACATTATACTTTGAATGAACCTTCTCATATTGTTTGCATCAAGTCCAGCCTGCCTTCAACATTCTCAAAGCTTTGTCAAAATAAATAGTACTTGATTTTATTAAACCTGAAATTAACATTGTACAATAGAAACTGCAGACTCCATTCAGAACACTTCCAATATCTCTGCACATTATAGGTAAACAATTCTGCACAATGGTATAGGGTGAAATAACATCAATAGATAAAGTGCAGTGAACCTTTGAGCGGATCCAGGCAAAAGAAAAACGATTGCAAGTTCAAAATTAAACTAACACAGGCAAGGAATTGAAGACAATCACCAGACTGATGTATTCCAGTGTCAGACAACACTGTGGGTATCCCAGTTAACCTGACCATGGCAATAGGGACGGGCCAGCTCTTCTTATCAGCTACAATGAAGGATATGAAGAGGCAGCTACAAAAGCAAACATGTCAGACATATTAGGTTAGACTTCATCTTCTCATTGTTGACAACAATACACTATCCAGAGTATGATGCTGCTCTACCTTTAAGAAAAGTATTTTAATTGCTTGTTTGGCAGGTGCCTTGGTCAGTTTTTTCCTTACAGGAGAAAGCCAAGAGTTTAGTTTCAGTTGGCAAGAAGTTGTTTGGACTGCTGGCCAGATGCAGTTTTTTTTGGCTCTCTCTGGAATGAAAATTTTGCTGTCGGCTGGCTAGCTAGAAGCTAGAGGCAAGTAGTGTCCCTGTCTGTTGAGCATCACATGAACATACTTGCTTTCTGTACTAAGCTTAGAATAGGGTGTGTGTTTGTAGGGATGTTTTGTTGGAACAGTACATTTAGCTGTTAAGGTTTATACAATATCATGGGTTTTCTTCTTGTTTGTAATTGGTAAAAGTTATTGATAATTGTTTTATTATATGTTAACAGCGTTCTTAAAATAACTGTGATAAAAGCTCCTTATTGGGTCACTTGAATCATATCTGGAGTGAAACATCTTACACTTACCCATGCCAAAATTCAAAATGCAAAAGTTATAGTCTAGGCTGACTCCATAAAACACTTTGGAGTTTCTGATCTGGCTCATAACAAGAAAGCATCAGGACTGGGCCTTAACAACCTTGAAAACTTCTTTAAACATCGATTGCTTACAGGCCCCACCCCCTTGGCACTGTCCAATGCCTGCTAGACAGTGCAAGGTGCTCCCTAGGCATGGGCACTTTGTCCCTTGGGTAGTGCTGAGGGTACAAGATGATACTGCCATGGTGCCCATACCCAGGGAGCACACCCCCACTGCCCAACTCCTTGATTGCCATCCCCCTTCACTCCAGCTAAAAATACAAAATTGTGGAAGCTATGGGACAAATTTCTAAACCAAATGCTGAGCAAATTGCAAATCCTCTAGCATGATGTATAATTTGAATCTAAAGTAAATAGATGTTTATATGAACTGAATAGAGCCACAGGTTGCAGATGCCTGAGTGATCCATTCACCTGAGGAAAGAGCAGTGCTCTGAAAGCTCATGGTTCCAAATAAGGACTTTAACTTGGTTTTGTGAGACTTCTTGCTGTGCCCACCCCAGTCCAATGCCGGCATCTCCACATCACCCCTGAATGAAAATAACACCCTGACACACCCATGTTGATAATGTCTAGACTTGAATGACTCCAAGACAGCTCAACACTGTTTTCCTGGCATGTCTACATTGGCAAGTCAGGACCATTGATCCAACACATCCACACTATCTGTGACTCCACAATACAGAACACACCGACTTTCCATATTCATTAGGAGTTGACTATGAAGTATCCCAACCCCAAGTCCTATACCCTAAACCCTTTTTGCCCCTGGCTGTAACAAACATGGTAACATAGAAGATAGGAACAGGAGGAGGCCATTTGGCCCACTGATCATGGCTGATTATCCAACTTGTGGTGTATATGGATTTTAGTAAGGCGTTTGGTAAGGTTCACCATGATAGGCTTCTGCAGAAAATGCAGATGTATGGGATTGGGGGTGATCTAGGGAATTGGATCAGGAATTGGCTAGCGGATAGGAGACAGAGGGTGGTGGTTGATGGTAAATATTCATCATGGAGTTCGGTTACGAGTGGTGTGCCTCAGGGATCTGTTTTGGGGCCACTACTGTTTGTAATTTTTATTAATGATCTGGATGAGGGTATAGTTGGGTGGATTAGTAAATTTGCTGATGACACCAAAGTCGGAGGTGTGGTAGATAGTGAGGAAGGGTGTCATAGTTTGCAGGAAGACTTAGACAGGTTGCAGAGCTGGGCCGAGAGGTGGCGGATGGAGTTTAATGCGGAGAAGTGTGAGGTAATTCACTTTGGTAGCAATAACAGATGTGTCGAGTATAGGGTTAACGGAAGGACTTTGAATAGTGTGGATGAGCAGAGGGATCTAGGTGTATGTGTACATAGATCCCTGAAAGTTGGGAATCAAGTAGATAAGGTTGTTAAGAAGGCATACGGTGTCTTGGCGTTTATTGGTAGGGGGATTGAATTTAGGAGTCGCAGCGTTATGTTGCAACTGTACACAACTCTGGTGCGGCCGCACTTGGAGTACTGTGTGCAGTTCTGGTCCCCACATTACAGGAAGGATGTGGAGGCTTTGGAGAGGGTGCAGAGGAGGTTTACCAGGATGTTGCCTGGTATGGAGGGGAGGTCCTATGAGGAGAGGCTGAGGGATTTGGGGTTGTTTTCGCTGGAAAGAAGGCAGCTAAGAGGGGATCTTATTGAAACATATAAGATGATTAGAGGTTTAGATAGGGTGGATAGTAATAGCCTTTTTCCTCCGATGGAGAAATCTAGCACGAGTGGGCATGGCTTTAAATTAAGGGGGGGTAGTTATAGGATGGATGTCAGGGGTAGGTTCTTTATCCAGAGGGTGGTGAGGGATTGGAATGCCCTGCCTGCTGCAGTTGTAAATGCGTCTAGTTTGGGGGCATTTAAGAGATCTGTGGATAGGTTTATGGACGAAAAGGGATTGGTTTAGGTTAGTGGGTCATTGTTTTGTAACTGGTCGGCGCAACATCGTGGGCCGAAGGGCCTGTTCTGCGCTGTAATGTTCTATGTTCTATGTTCTAACTCAATAGTCTAATTCTGCTTTTTCCCCATAACCTCTGATCCTATTCGCCCCAAGTGCTATATCTAGCCACCTTTTGGCATCAACTACTTCATGTGGTAATGAATTCTACAGGCTCACCACTCTTTGGATGAAAAAATGTCTCCTCATCTGCATCCTAAATCATGTACACCAAATCATCAGACTATGTCTCTGGTTCTGGACTCCGCCACCAGCAGGAATATCCTCCCTCCATCAAATCTGTCTAAGCATGTTAGAATTTTATAAGTCTCGATGAGATCCCCCCTCATTAATCTGAACTCCAGCGAAAACAATCCTAACCTAGTCAATCTCTCCCCATACATCAGTCTCGACATCCCTGAAATCAGTCTGGTAAATCTTCACTGCACTCCCTCAAGAGAAAGAATATCCTTCGTCAGAAAAGGAGATCAAAACAGCATACAATAGTAACAATCTCCTATCACAACCCGCAAATTTTCTGGCGGACCGGGAGATGCATGTGTCAGCCATTTCATGGGACTCACATATGCGTTCCCAACAGGAAGCCAGCGGGGAAGGAGATAGGTGATTTTAATCTGATTTAAATGTATTTTTAGTCTATTTTAAATGTCATTATCAGGCCTGGCACGGAACTCATCGGGCCCGATAGCATCCCCACCCCACCAGGAATATTTCACTCTGGCAGGGTTCAGAATAGCTCCCTACATTCGGGAGAACCTGCTGGAGTGAAGGGGGATGGCAATCAAGGAGTTGGGCAGTGGGGGTGTGCTCCCTGGGTATGGGCACCATGGCAGTATCATCTTGTACCCTCAGCACTACCCAAGGGACAAAGTGCCCATGCCTAGGGAGCACCTTGCACTGTCTAGCAGGCATTGGACAGTGCCAAGGGGGTGGGCCTGTAAGCAATCGATCTGGGCTGGAGGGAGGCAACGATTGGGGCGGGCTGGGGAGGGTGCTCTGCTGGGATGGGGGAGATTCTGCCTCCAAGGGGTGGTTGGTCTGCTGGGGAGAGGTCAGCAGGGCGGCGGGGGGTCAAGGCTGGACCAGGAATTGTCGTGGGGGCTGCGATCAGGCCGTGGTGGTGTCGGGAGGGGTAGCACTATGGAGTTCCCGGGCCAATAAAAGGGGAGACTGACAGATTGGGGCCACTGTTCATGGACAGAGTTCCAGAGCTGTCAGACTTTGGCGCAAATAGGACCCCTCCCCCTCCCCTGGGTTTTTAATGATATTCATAGCTGGGACCTCTACATTGCACAGAGCGTGGGGATTTGAGTCTGAAGTTGCATTGAAAAAACAGATATGATCTAGACGAGTTTTCTCACCAATTCAGCATTTTTGGGAGAATTGCCTCTCAGTATTCTCGGTGTGGCCTCACCAAGGCCCTGTATACTTGCAACAACACATCTCTGCTCCTATACTCAAAACCTCTTGCAACGAAGGTCAACATACCATTTGCCTTCCTCACCGCCTGCTGCATCTGCAAGTTTACCTTCAGTGACTGGTGCACAAGGACACCCAGGTTCCACTGCACACTCTCCTCTCCCATTCAGGTAGTAACCTGCCTTCTTGTTTTTGCTTCCAAATTATACTGCATCTGTTATTGATTTGCCCACTCTCTGCATCCTCGTCATAGTTCACTCTTCCACCCAACTTGGTATCATCTGCAAACTTTGAGATGTTACATTTTGTTCCCTCATCCAAATTTTATGCATTTGGGACTCAGGTTTGATTCCTGGCTTGGGTCACTGTCTGTGCGGAGTTTGCATATTCTCCCCATGTTTGCATGGGTTGCCTCCAGATTTTGTGGTTTCCCCCCACTGTCCAAAGATGTGCAGGATGGGGGAATTGGTCACGATAAATTCTCCCTCAGTGTCTGTGAACAGGCGCCAGAGTGTGGTGACTAGGGGACTTTCACATTAACTTCATTTCAGTGTGAACGTAAGCCTATTTGTGACTAATAAATAAACTTTAACATTGACAAACCATTAATATAAATTGTGCACAGCTAGGGTCCCAGAACCAATCCCTCTGGCACCCCATAAGTTACTGCCTGCCAATTTGAAAAGGGCCCATTAATTCCTGGTCTTTGGGCCCAATTCTACCAGAAAATTCCCGTTGAATTAGCGGAAAACTGGTATAAATCACAACTGTTTTTTCAGTGAGAGTTCAGACATGGTCACAATTGTGAATATCATTAAAAGATCAAGGGCAGGGCCTATTCACGCCAGAGTCTGACCATTCCAGAATTCTGCGCATGGCCCAGTTCTGTCAGCCTCTCATTTGCTGGCCAGCCTGAGATCCCAGCAGTGCTGCCCCTATACTCCCCCCGACAGCCCAATATCGTGGCCCCCAATGGCCATTCCTGTGTCAGCCCCAACACCTTCCACCCTCTGTCCTGGAGGAGCCCAGTCTCCAGCATCCCCCCTAGAAGTGACAACGCCCCTCTGCCACCACATTCTCTCCTATTCCCCACCTCCCATGGCAAACCTTATGCAGGATTTTGTCAAACGCTTTCTGAAAGTCTAAATATACCATATCAACTGGCTCCCCCTTGTCAACTCTACTCAAACAAAAGGGTCCTGACCCGGCATTATAAGTTATTGACCCTACATGTGTTTAGTGTAGTTTACAGCTCTGAGAGAACTTACTGTATTAATAATGAGAACTTACGAGCAACATTGTAGGCTGGTGCTGATGGGTATGGGGCATGTGATGCAGGAGGCATGTAGGCTGGATAGCCTGCCTGGATTGGGTAATTAGGAAACATTCCTTGTGCACCTAAGAAAACAAATATTTATGAATAAAAATATCATTAAAAAAAACATATATTTCTAGAGCACCATTCACAGCATCAAAACGTCCCAAAGTGCTTTAGAGCCAAAGGAGAATTGTTGAAGTGAAGTCACATTTATAATTGAGCAAAAACAGCAACCAATTTGCAACAGACAGCTCCCTCAAATAGCAATGTGAGAAGGGCCACATCATCTGCTGTTCTGCTATTGATTCAGGTATAGATATTAGCCAGGACACCAGGAATACAAATGTGGTTGTTTCCATAGTGGTGCGATGGGATGACTTGTGCCCATTTGAGGGATAGACAGAGCATCATTTTAATAGAACAGAAATCCCATTTCTGAGGGAGCAGCACTGCAATCTTGCGGAGAGATTGGGCAGAATTTTACAACCTCATTGTATCCATTTTGCGGCGGGAAAATGTTACAAAATTGGGCGTGATGCAACTAGCAGGAATGGCGCCCATTTCGTACCCATTCCCATTTTACCAATAAAAAAAATTGGTGTGATCGAAAACCCACCCAAAAACAGGCGAAACATCAATTTGCATTTTATTTTCATTCATCACAATGTCCTTACTGAGCTTCACTCCTAATCGTCCCAGCTCACCTGCCTGAACCACTTCGCTTGTTGCAGCCGGTTCACTAAGGAAACACCTCGTATAAAATTCAGATTCACGCTCTTGAGCAGTGAGGGACAGCAAGGAGGTAAGTCTCTGTGTTCAAACTGCCCCGTGTTGTTCGCAGGGACCAACTTTGGACTCTAAGCACAGACCTGGCTTAGAGTGCTGACCTTGGGTCAGAGTCATAGTGCAGGCAGCAAAAAGTTGTTGCTGGTGGGTGATGGGCTGGAAGCTATCTGAGGCGGCAGTGCAGGAGCCATACAACTTGTCAAACAGCACTATCTGTGGCCACAAAAGCATGGGTTCTGGATGTGTTTGCGAGTGGGGGGACATGGGAAGTTGTATTGCCATTCTGGGATCTGTGAGGGAATGTGGGGAGTGTGTGTTACATAAGAACATAAGAAATAGGAGCAGGAGTAGGCCATCTAGCCCTTTGAGCCTGCCCCGCCATTCAATAAGATCATGGCTGATCTGTCGTGGCTCAGTTCCACCTTCCCGCCCTCTCCCCATAACCCTTAATCCCTTCTCTTATCAAAAACCCATCAACCCGCTTCTTAAAAATATTTAGCGAGGCAGCCTCCACCACTTCAACGGGCAGAGAATTCCAGAGATTCACCACCCTTTGAGTGAAGAAGTTCCTCCTCAACTCTGTTCTAAACCGCCCCCCCTTTATCTTGAGGCTGTGCCCCCTAGTCCTACTGCCTTTTTTGAGCGGGAAGAGTCTCTCCACCTCTATCCTATCCATCCCATTCATCATCTTATACGTCTCAATGAGATCTCCCCTCATTCTTCTAAACTCTAACGAGTACAAGCCTAGTTTATTCAGCCTCTCCTCATAGCTCAATCCCCTCAACTCTGGTATCAGCCTAGTAAACCTCCTCTGCACTCCCTCCAGGGCCAAAATATCCTTGCGCAGGTGCAGCGCCCAAAACTGCACACAGTACTCCAGCTGCGGCCTCACCAATGCCCTATACAGCTGCAGCAAGACCTCCCTACTTTTATATTCAATCCCCCTTGCTATGAAGGCCAGCATCCCATTCGCCTTCCTGACCACCTGCTGCACCTGCAAGCTGGGTTTTTGCGACTCATGCACAAGGACCCCGAGGTCCCTCTGCACCGTCGCCTGCTGCAGTTTTTTGCCACGTAAGTAATAGTCCTTCCTACCATTCCTCCTACCAAAGTGGACCACCTCACACTTGCTAGGGGTTTGTGAGCGTTTATGGGGAGTGTGTGTTAAGAACATAAGAATATAAGAAATACGAGCATGAGTAGGCCATCTAGCCCCTCGAGCCTGCCGTGCCATTCAATAAGATAATGGCTGATCTGATAGTGGTTCAGTTCCACTTACCCGCCTGCTCCCCATAACCCTTAATTCCCCTATTGGTCAAAAATCTATCTATCTGCGACTTAAATACATTTAACGAGGTAGCCTCCACTGCTTCAATGAGCAGAGACTTCCAAAGATTCACTACCCTCTTGGGAGAAGAAGTTCCTCCTCAACTCTGTTCTAAATTGACTCCCTGGTATTTTGAGGCTGTGCCCTCTAGTTCTTGTTTCCACTCTAAGTGGAAATAATCTCACTGTTTCTACCCTGTCTAGCCCCTTCATTATCTTATATGTCTCTATAAGATCTCCTCTCAGCCTTCTAAACTCCAATGAATACAGGACCAGTCTATTCAATCTCTCCTCATAAGCTAACCTCTTCATCTCCGGAATCAACCTGGTGAATCTTCTCTGCACCTCCTCCAAAGCTAATATATCCTTTCTTAAATAAGGGGACCAAAATTGTACACAGTACTCTAGGTGCAGCCTCACCAGTACCTTGTACAATTGCAACAAGACCTCCTTGCTTTTATACTCCATCCCTGTCACGATAAAGGCCAACATTCCATTTGCTTCTTGATCGCCTGCTGCACCTGCAAACTGAGTTTTTGTGATTCATGCACAAGGATTCCCAGGTCCCTCTGCACAGTAGCATGTTGTAATTTTTCACCATTTAAATAATAGTCCATTTTACTATTATTCCTTCCAAAGTGGATAACGTCACACTTGCCAACGTTATACTCCATCTGCCAGATCCTTGCCCACTCAATGGCCTATCCAAATCTCTCTGCAGACTTTGTGTCCTCCACACAATTTGCTTTCCCACTCACCTTTGTGTCATCTGCAAACTTTGTTACCCTACACTCGGTCCCCTCCACCAGATCATCTACGTATATGGCCCTAGCACTGATCCCTGCGGCACGCCACTAGTCACCGACTGCCAACCGGAAAAGCACCCATTTATTCTAACTCTTTGCTTTCTGTTAGATAGCCAATCCTCAATTCGTGCTAATACTTTACCCCCAATTCTGTGTATCTTTATCATATGCAGCAGCCTTTTGCGAGGCACCTTATCGAATGCCTTCTGGAAATCTAAATACACCACATCCACTGGTTTCCCTCTGTCAACCGCACTCGTTATATAGAACATAGAACATTACAGCGCAGAACAGGCCCTTCGGCCCACGATGTTGCGCCGACCAGTTACAAAACAATGACCCACTAGCCTAAACCAATCCCTTTTCATCCATAAACCTATCCACAGATCTTTTAAACGCCCCCAAACTAGGTGCATTTACAACTGCAGCTGGCAGGGCATTCCAGTCCCTCACCACCCTCTGGGTAAAGAACCTACCCCTGACATCTGTCCTATAACTACCCCCCCTTAATTTAAAATCGTGCCCCCTCATGCTAGCTTTCTCCATCCTAGGAAAAAAGCTATCACTATCTACCCTGTCTAAACCTCTAATCATCTTATATGTTTCAATGAGATCCCCTCTTAGCCGCCTTCTTTCCAGCGAAAACAACCCCAAATCTCTCAATCTCTCCTCATAGGATCTCCCCTCCATACCAGGCAACATCCTGGTAAAACTCCTCTGCACCCTCTCCAAAGCCTCTACATCCTTCCTGTAATGTGGGGACCAGAACTGCACACAAAACTCCAAGTGCGGCCGCACCAGAGATGTGTACAGTTGCATCATGACGCTGCGACTCCTAAATTCAATCCCCCTACCAATAAACGCCAAAACTCCGTATGCCTTCTTAACAACCTTATCCTCATAAAAATCCAATAATTTTGTCAAACACGACTTTCCCTTCATGAATTCAATTGCATCTGCTTGACTGAACCATTCTTTTCCAGGTGTCCTGCTATTTCTTCTTTAATGATAGATTCCAGCATTTTCCCAACTATGGATATTAAGCTAACCAGCCTGTAGTTACCCGCCTTTTGTCTACCTCCCTTTTTAAACAGTAGCATTACATTAGCTGTTTCCCAATCAACTGGCGCCTCCCCAGAGTCCAGCGAATTTTGATAAATTACAACTAATGCATCTGCTATTACTTCTGCCGTTTCTTTTAGTACCCTGGGATGCATTCCATCTGGATCCGGGGACTTGTCTACCTCTAGTCCCATTAGCCTACCCAGCACTACCTCTTTAGTAATAGTGATCGTTTTAAGGTCCTCACCCCCTACAGTCCCATGACCATCAATTATCGGTATGCTATTTGTGTCCTCCACTGTGAAGACCAACACAAAAAACTTGCTTAAGGCCTTAGCTATTTCATTGTTTCCCATTATTAAATCTCCCTTCTCATCTTCTACGGGCCAACATTTACTTTAGCCACTCTTTTCTGTTTTATATATTTGTAAAAACTTTTACTCTCATTTTTTATATTTTGTGCTAGTTTACTTTTATAATCTATCTTTCCTTTCTTTATCGATTTCTTAGTAGTACTTTATTGTTTTTTTAAAGCTTTCCCAATCTTCTAATTCCCCACTAGTTGTGGCCACTCTGTATGAATTGGTTTTTAATTTGATATTCTCCTTTATGTCCTTAGTTATTCCATGGCTGGTTGTCCCTTTTCTTACATTCCTTCTTTTTTGCTGGAATATATTTTTGCTGAGTACTGAGAAAAATCTCCTTAAAAATCCTCCACTGCTCTCCAATGTCCCACCAACTAGTCTGGGTTCCCAGTCTACATTAGCCAACTCCACCCTCATCCTATCGTACTCCCCCTTGTTCAAGCAGAGGACACTGGTTTGGGACCCTACTTTCTCACCCTCCATCTGTATTAGAAATTCAACCATATTATGATCACTCATTCCAAGAGGATCCCTCATAAGATCATTAATTTTACCTGTCTCATTACACAGGACCAGATCCAAGATAGCTCAGTCCCTCATAGGTTCTGTAACATACCGTTCAAGGAAACTATCTTGACAGCATTCTAAGAACTGGGGGTCTGTGGGGGGGGGGGGGGGGGGGGGGGGGGGGGGAGAGGAATGGGGAGTGTATGTTACTAGGGGGGGCTGTGGGGGAGTATGGGGAATGTGTGTTACTGGGCATCTGTGGGGGGTCTAGGGAATATGGGGCACTGGTGGTCTGTGGAGGGGATATAGGCTATGTTTGTTACTGGGGGGTCTGTGGGGGGGGCATGGGGAGTATGTTTTACTGGGGGTCTGTGCAGGGTGAGGGGAATGCATGTTGCTGGGTGTGTGTGGGATAAATGGGTAGTGTTGTTGCTGGTGGATCTGTGGGGGGGTATGAGGAGTATGTGTTTCTGGGGCTTTGTGGGGGGCTATGGAGAGTGCGTATTGCTGGGGTGATATGGGGTGTGTGTGTTGCTGGGTGTGTGTGCGGAGTATGATGAGTGTGTGTCGCTGGGGGGGGCAGTTTGGAAGGTATGGGGAGTGCGTGTTGCTGGGGGCTTGAAGGGTTATGGGGAATGTTTCTCCCTGGGGGTCAGTGTGTGTCACTGAGTGTTTGTGGAGGGGGCATGGGAAGAGTATGTTATAGAACATTACAGCGCAGAACAGGCCCTTCGGCCCACAATGTTGCGCCGACCAGTTGTTTTTAAAAAAAACTCTGACCCACTAATCTAAACCAATCCCTTTTCGTCCATAAACCTATCCACAGATCTCTTAAATGCCCCCAAACTAGGCGCATTTACAACTGCAGCAGGCAGGGCATTCCAATCCCTCACCACCCTCTGGGTAAAGAACCTACCCCTGACATCCGTCCCCCCTTAATTTAAAGCCATGCCCCCTCGTGCTAGCTTTCTCCATCCGAGGAAAAAGGCTATCACTATCCACCCTATCTAAACCTCTAATCATCTTATATGTTTCAATAAGATCCCCTCTTAGCCTCCTTCTTTCCAGCGAAAACAACCCCAAATCCCTCAGTTTCTCCTCCCCTCCATACCAGGCAACATAGGAGTCTATGGGGGCTTTGGGGAGTGTGTGTTGCTGGGGAGATATGGGGGCTTTGGGGAGTGTGTGTTGCTGGGGGGATGTGGGCGCGTATGGGGAGTGTGTGTTGCTGGGGGTCTTTGGGGGGAAATGGGAAGTATGTGTTGCTGGGAATCTTGGGGGACACGGGACGTGTGTGTTGCTGGGGGTCTGTGGGAGTGAATGGGGAGTGCGTGTTGCTATGAGTCTTGGGAGTGTGTGCATTGTTGGGGGGATTATGGGGAGTGTGTACTGCTGAGTGTGTATGGGGATATGGCAAGAGAGTGTTGCTGGGGGTCAGTGGGGGTTTGGGGAATGTGTGTTGCTGGGGTACTTGGGAGGTATGGGGAGTATGTGCTACTGGGGGTCACTGGGGGAGTATAAGGAATGCGTGTTACTGATGGGGGTGTGAGGAAGCAGATGGAGAGTGTGTGTTGCTGGGTCTCTGGAGGAGATATGGGGAGTGCATGTTGCTGGGGGGGCAGGGTGTGGAGAAAGGTATGGAGAGTGTGTGTTGCTGAGGGGCTGTGGGGGGTATGGAATGTGTGTGTTGCGGGGTCTGTGGAGGGATATGGGGACTGTGCATTGCCGGGGCTGTGAGGGGGTTTGGGGAATGTGCGTTGCTGGGGGTCTGTGACGGGTATGTGAACTGTATGTTGCTGGGGGTCTTTGGGGCTGCATGGTGAGTGTTTGAGAAAGTGACCAAAGAGGTGGATAGGGGTAAGGCAGTTGATGTGGTGTATATGGATTTTAGCAAGGCGTTTGATAAGGTTCACCATGGTAGGCTTCTGCAGAAAATGCAGATGTATGGGATTGGGGGTGATCTAGGTAATTGGATCAGGAATTGGCTAGCAGATAGGAGACAGAGAGTGGTGGTTGATGGGAAATATTCGTCATGGAGTTCGGTTACAAGTGGTGTGCCTCAGGGATCTGTTTTGGGGCCACTGCTGTTTGTAATTTTTATTAATGATCTGGATGAGGGTATAGTTGGGTGGATTAGTAAGTTTGCTGATGACACCAAAGTCGGAGGTGTGGTAGATTGTGAGGAAGGGTGTCATAGTTTGCAGGATGACTTAGAAAGGTTGCAGAGCTGGGCTGAGAGGTGGCGAATGGAGTTTAATGTGGAGAAGTGTGAGGTAATTCATTTCGGTAGGAATAACAGATGTGTTGAGTATAGGGCTAACGGGAGGACTTTGAATAGTGTGGAGGAGCAGAGGGATCTAGGTGTATGTGTACATAGATCCCTGAAAGTTGGGAATCAAGTAGATAAAGTTGTTAAGAAGGCATACGGAGTTTTGGCGTTTATTGGTAGGGGGATTGAATTTAGGAGTCGTAGCGTCATGATGCAACTGTACACATCTCTGGTGCGGCCGCACTTGGAGTTTTGTGTGCAGTTCTGGTCCCCACATTACAAGAAGGATGTAGAGGCTTTGGAGAGGGTGCAGAGGAGGTTTACCAGGATGTTGCCTGGTATGGAGGGGAGATCCTATGAGGAGAGATTGAGAGATTTGGGGTTGTTTTCGCTGGAAAGAAGGCGGCTAAGAGGGGATCTCATTGAAACATATAAGATGATTAGAGGTTTAGACAGGGTAGATAGTGATAGCCTTTTTCCTAGGATGGAGAAAGCTAACACGAGGGGGCACGATTTTAAATTAAGGGGGGGTAGTTATAGGACAGATGTCAGGGGTAGGTTCTTTACCCAGAGGGTGGTGAGGGACTGGAATGCCCTGCCAGCTGCAGTTGTAAATGCACCTAGTTTGGGGGCGTTTAAAAGATCTGTGGATAGGTTTATGGATGAAAAGGGATTGGTTTAGGCTAGTGGGTCATTGTTTTGTAACTGGTCGGCGCAACATCGTGGGCCGAAGGGCCTGTTCTGCGCTGTAATGTTCTATGTTCTATGTTTGTTGCTGGGTGGTTATCAGGAGTTTGCGTTGCTGTGGGTCTATGAGGGGAAGGGGTATATGTGTTGCTGGGGTTCTGTGGGGGGTTATGGAGAGAGTGTGTTAGTGGTTTGTGGAGGGTATGGGGAGTGTGTGTTGATGGGGGTCTGTGGTGGGGTGCGGTGGGGAGTGTGTGTCACTGGGTATATAAGAACATAAGAAATAGGAGCAGGAGTAGGCCATCTAGCCCTTCGAGCCTGCCCCGCCATTCAATAAGATCATGGCTGATCTGAAGTGGCTCAGTTCCACTTTCCCGCTTTCTCCCCATAACCCTTAATCCCCTTGCCTACCAAAAACCTATCTACCTGTGTCATAAGAACATAAGAAAATAAGAAATAGGAGCAGGAGTATGCCATCTGGCCCTTCGAGCCTGCCCCGCCATTCAATAAGATCATGGCTAATCTGTTGTGGCTCAGTTCCACTTTCCGGCCCTCTCCCCATAACACTTAATCCTCTCTCTTATCAAAAACCCATCAACCCGCTTCTTGAAAATATTTAGCGAGGCAGCCTCCACCACTTCAACGGGTAGAGAATTCCAGAGATTCACCACCCTTTGAGGGAAGAAGTTCCTCCTCAACTCCGTTCTAAAACACCCCCCTTTATCTTGAGGCTGTGCCCCCTAGTCCTACTGTCTTTTTTGAGCGGGAAGAGTCTCTCCACCTCTATTCTATCCATCCCATTCATCATCTTATACGTCTCAATGAGATCTCCCCTCATTCTTCTGAACTCCAACGAGTACAAGCCTAGTTCATTCAGCCTCTCCTCATAGCTCAACCCCCTCAACTCCAGTATCAGCCTAGTAAACCTCCTCTGCACTCCCTCCAACGCCAAAATATCTTTGCACAGGTGCGGCGCCCAAAACTGCACACAGTACTCCAGCTGCGGCCTCACCAATGCCCTATACAGCTGCAGCAAGACCTCCCTGCTTTTATATTCAATCCCCTTCGCTATGAAGGCCAGCATCTCATTCGCCTTCCTGACCACCTGCTGCACCTGCAAGCTGGGTTTTTGCGACTCATGCACAAGGACCCCGAGGTCCCTCTGCACCGTCGCCTGCTGCAGTTTTTCTCCACGTAAGTAATAGTCCTTCCTACCATTCTTCCTTCCAAAGTGGACCACCTCACACTTGCCAACATTAAATTCCATTTGCCATTTCCTGGCCCATTCGCCCAGCCTATCTAGATCCTTCTGCAGACTCTCCACACCTTCCGCACAATTTGCCGTTTCCCCAATCTTGGTGTCATCAGCAAATTTCAACACCCTACACTCGGTTCCCTCCTCCAGATCATCTATATAAATGGTAAAAAGCTGAGGCCCCAGCACTGACCCCTGGGGCACTCCACTAGTCACCATCCGCCAATCCGAATAGCACCCATTGACCCCCACTCTCTGCCTCCTATTTGACAACCAATCCTCTATCCACGCTAACACCCTACCCCCAACTCCAAGTCCCCTGACCTTCTGCAATAACCTCTTATGAGGTACTTTGTCAAACGCCTTCTGAAAATCCAGAAAGACCACATCCACCGGCTCTCCTCTATCCACCGCCCTAGACACATCCTCATAGAACTCCAGTAAATTTGTCAGACACGACTTCCCTTTATTGAAACCGTGCTGTGTCTGCTCTATCAAGCAATTGCCTTCAAGATGCCTCGTAATTTCCTCCTTAATGACGGATTCTAACATTTTATCTACCACAGACGTTAAACTAACCGGCCCATAATTCCCCATCTTTTGCCTGGCACCCTTCTTAAACAACGGCATAACATCAGCCGTTTTCCAATCTTCCAGCACTTCTCCGGAATCCAGTGACGTCTGGAAAATAACCACCAATGCATCCACTATAACCTCCGCCATTTCTTTCAGAACCCTCGGATGCATTCCATCCGGTCCTGGGGACTTGTCCACAATCAGCCCCTCCAGTCTGTCGAGCACCGCCTCTCTAGTAACAGTAATGTCATTAAGACCCTCCAGTCCTACCACCTTTCCATCGCTAATACCCGGCAAATTATTCACATCCTCCTCCGTGAAGACGGAAACAAAAAAGCTATTCAATACCTTAGCCATATGGGTGGGGAATGGGGTGTATGTGTTACTGAGGGTCTGTGGGGAGGGTTTGGGGAGTGTGTGTTGATGGGAGGCTGTGTGGGTATGGGGAGGTGGCGTTGCTGCGGTCTGTGGGGAGTATGGAGAATGTGTATTGCTGGGAGGCTGTGGGGGCTATGGGGAATGTGTCTGTTGGGGGTATGGGGAGTGTGTATTTTTTGGGGGGGTTTGAATGAGTATGGAGAGTGTGCGTTGCTGAAGGGCTATGGGGGGAGCATGGGCAGCTGGGGGGCTGTGGGGTGTATGGGGAGAGAGTGTTGCTAGCGTCTGTGGGGAGTGTATGAGGAGTGTGTGTTGCTGGGTGTGTCAGGAGGTATAGGGAACGTGTGTTGCTTGGGGTCTGTGGAGATATGGGGAGTGTGTATTGGTGGGGGTCTGGGGAAGTATGGGGAGTATTGCTGTGTCTGTTGGGGATGGAATGAGGTATGTGTGTCGCTGGCTGTGTGCGGGTGGGTGTTTGGGAAATGTGTGCAACTAGGGGTCTGTGGGGGGGAGGTGGTACGGGGATTGTGTGTTGCTGGGGTCTGTGGGGGGTTGGGGAGTGTGTGTTGCTGGGTGTGTCGGGGTAAAGTGAGTGTATTTTACTTGGGGTCTGTGGGGAGTATGGGGATTGTGTCTCGCTGGGTGTGTTGGGGGGGGGGGTTTGAGGCATGTGTGCTCTGGGGGTCTGTGGGGGGGTATGGAGAGTGTGTGTTGCTGGAGGGCTCGGGGGGTATGGGGAGTGCGTGTTGCTGGAGGGCTGTGGAGGGGGAATGGGCAGTGAGTATTGCTGGGGGGCTGTGGGTGGGATATGGGGAGTGTGTATTGCTGGGAGGCTGTGGGGGAGAGGGTAATGGTGACTGTGTTTTGCTGCGGGGGGGTTTATGGGGAGTGTGTATTGCTGGGGGCCTTCAATATTGCTCCTGATATCATCCTGCATTGTGGCGCTGTATTGTGTCCTACATAACCTGGCTCAGCAGCGAATAGACCTTTTGTGGTAGGAGGAGGAGGACCCAGAGGCCAAACAGCCAAGCATCACTAGGGAGGAGGCTGCCCTGCAGGAAGAGGAGGAGGAGGAAAAGGAGGAGAATGACGATGATGAGCAACACCATCCAAGCACTGGAGGGCTGGCAGCAGCAAGGATCAGGCATACAAGGGCAGCAAGGGAGGCCTTGACCACCACGCACTTTGTACACTTGGGGCCTGTGTTGCCACACGTGGGTTACAACACTCTGTACCCCTAGGGAGATCTACAATCTCCTTCAGCACTGTAACACCAGAATGGTGGGTCTGGGTACGCTGTGTTAGTGAGTTTTTGTGGCAGACAGAAAGGTGATGACGACTCGCTAGGCACCATTGTGATGATGCTTTGCTGCAAACTAGTCTGACTCTTAGCTCTGCATGCATGCTGGCACCTTGGCCCCAGCTGGGTGGTGGATAACAGAGCAATGAACACCCTTGCAGGGTTCATAGAACATAGAACATAGAACATTACAGCACAAACAGGCCCTTCGGCCCTCGAGTTGCGCCGATCACATCAACCCACCAATCTACAGACCTATCTATAACCCCCAATCCCATTAAACCCCATATACTCATCCAGAAGTCTTTTAAAAGACCCCAGCGAGTTCGCCTCCACCACCGATGACGGCAGCCGATTCCATTCACTCACCTCCCTCTGAGTGAAAAACTTACCCCTAACATCACCTCTGTACTTCCCTCCCCACACCTTAAATCTGTGTCCTCTCGTAGCGACCATTTCAACCCGGGGAAATAGCCTCTGAGAGTCCACCTTATCTATTCCTCTCAACATTTTATAAACTTCTATCAGGTCGCCTCTCAACCTTCGCCTCTCTAGGGAAAAGAGTCCCAGCTCCCTCAACCTATCTTCATAAGGCATGCCTCCCAGTCCAGGCAACATCCTTTGCACCCTTTCAATAGCTTCTACGTCTTTCCTATAGTGAGGCGACCAGAACTGCGCACAGAACTCCAAATGAGGCCTGACAAGGGTCCTGTAAAGTTGCAGCATTACCTCCCGACTCCTAAACTCAATCCCTCGATTAATGAAGGCAATCCCTCGATTAATGAAGGTTCCAGGGCGAGTAAGGGGCAGGAGGAGGGAGGGGTGGGTGGGGGAATCTCTCGTGGTTTCTGGGAATGCCATGGCAGATGCTGTAAATCGCTGCCAATGCATGTCACCCGCCTGAGCCAGTGGATTATTTCAGTGCCTTGATTTTCTCAGTTGCAGTTCACTGACAGGCTTCCCGCACTGACATCGAAGTGTATGGTCACTTTGGCAACCATCAGGGTAAGTAGTCAGGGTAATTACGTTCCTGCTAGAGGCTAATTAGAGACAAGTTAGACACAGATGAGTGACGAAATAACATTTACTACTGCCAATAATAGTGCTTACCTACTGCATATTGCATACTGCGCCCTTTGGCGATCGTCCTCTGAAGGGCCTGGACCTTGAGGACCCTGTCTCTGTCTTCATCCCACAGCCCCTGAAACGCCCCAGTGTCAGGAAGGGAGGAGTCAGAAGGTGTAGCCACAGCTGCAGTCTACTGGGTGGGAGGCCCCGGCACGGGCTCAAGCCTTCCTCCTCGAGCCTTGGGGTTCCTGTAGGCCCTTGGGTTACTCCACGGGATGGTGATGCTTCTGTAATGAGCCACAGAAGCTCCAACATCACCTGGCCTGCCAGTCCTGGAGGAGCACCAGCATCCTGCCCCTAGTGGACGAACCCACTGCAATGGCCCTGAGTCATCTGTCCTGCCATCTGTCAATGGCAGCATAACTGCCCTCTGAAACTGGCCACACTCTGCAGTCCCTCAGCCACGACCTTCTGTGACTGGGCCACATTCTCAAAGGCTGCTGCCGTAGCACGCTGTGCCTCAGTGCTGTCCCGCTGGATTTCCTATAAGCTTTCGAGCCTCTCAACCACGGGCCACAGAATCTCGAGAAACCTGTTTAGTCCCTGAGCTGTGACCAGCTGTGACTCGACCATTGTTTGGGACCTGCCACTCATGATGAGGATTCCCTGCCCCTGGCTTTCCACCGCAGACAGCACCCTTGTAGTATTGGCCTGGGAACCACTCAAGACAGGCAATAGCTGATTCACCTGAAAGCTTTGGGACTCCTCCCAACAGCCTTGCAGTCAGCCCAGTGTTGTTGTCAGCCCCCTGGCTCTGTTGCTGCATGTCCAGCAACTCAGGAAGAACTGGTCACAGAAGCTCAGCATGCAGGCTGGGGCCTGCTCGCCGGAGACCTGTTCAATCCTTCAGAGAGTGGCCCAGATGCCTCACCACTATCTTGATCCATCGATGTGAGTCTCTGGGATGGTGAGTTGCGAGGTGGAAGCTGACGTAAAACTGGTGCCGGCCTTGAAGGTCCCCTTCATCCATTTCCTCCGACGATTCTTCTGAGCTGTCAGGGGCAGGATGTGTGGGAGCAGCGGTGAGGGTGGTGATGCCAGATGGTCTAGGTGCATTGGGGTCCCTTCCTGCGACACAGGACACAAGGTTAAGTGCGAGGGAAAGAGATTACTTCACATATCACCAACAAGTGGAGGATTGACAGGTGCTCACCTCTACACGCCAGCACAACCATGCTGTCGCTAATGGTCCACATGCCCTCCTCAAAGGGGATGAAGACACAGATTTCAGACACTCCACCCCCTCCCAGCAATTATGGGTATTCTTCTCCTGTGGGGACAGAAAGAGTTAAGTCAAATTGGATGGCATGAGTCCTGCAGGGTTCAGGGGTAACCCTTAGAGGGCAAGGATTGTGATACTCTTGGGGAGGTGGGAGAAGGCAGCTGCTGGGGAGTCAGGGGCTGAAAGCATACAGGGTGCTGGGGATGAGGGGATCTGGGGGTCGTTTGGGGGGGAGATGCTAGACGACATTAAACACTTACCCTTGCTGCCTGGATTAGGTCATTCCATTTTTTGTGGCACTGCTTCCCGGTTCTTCTGGCCAGTGCCCTGGCACTAACACATGCTGCCAATGCCTGCCAGGCTGCGTATCCATCCCTTCTTCTGGGATAACGTCCCACCTTGCAAACCGGCCAGCTCAGCATCTGAAAAACGGGCAGCTGTCTTCATAGGGGCCATTTCTTCCTGCGCTGCCTGCGTGTCTGGCCATCCTTGGGGTTTTTATGGAGTTCTCTCTTGGGCAGATCAGATTCTGGCAGTTTGAGCGAGTCAGGTACCCATTAGAGCATTCCAATGAGTTTAATGCAATTTCCTTATTACCCCTTGAAGGGGAAGCCAAGCCAGTACTTACAGGCGTGCTGATGGTGCAGGGATGAGAATTATGCTTCTGTGATGATTGGGGGCAGGGGAGAGGGTCATGTTAGTCAGCCATCAGGGCCTGGGGAGGTGATGACGGAGGCATGTAGAAGAGGGTGTGGGGGGGGGGTGGTGTAAGGGGGTTGATAATGTTGAGAGAGATTCCTGATGTCTGGGGAGGGGGGGATTAAGTTGTATTGCTCGAGGGTGGGTGAGTGGTTCCATCTGGAAAGCTTTGTTTTTTGTGCTTTTCCTGTGCATGTATTGTTTGTGCTCTGGTTGAACTGCTGACTAACTGGTGAGTTAGACCCCACCTACTGCTTCTAGCGGTTAGAAATGGTCTAGCCCATATTTTCAAAGACTGAGTGCATAAGATTGGGCACAAAACTCACCCAAAAAACACAGCAACTCTCCCGTTTTCACGCCAGCTGGACAATCTCATAAAATTCCACCCATAGCTGAAGTGTCCATGAAGAGCATGAGAATGACGGAGACAACAAAAAGAATGAGTGCACCCAGGAGATTTCATAAAGAGAAACAGCAAACGTCGGAGATAAGATCGGGAGCAGGATCGATTGCTCCCACCACCCCCAATTGCTGCCCTCAACGATTCCTGCAGAGTTCCCCATTCATTCCCTTCTGCCAGACTCGGGCTCCATCCCTTTAGGCCCCTATTTCCCTCAGCCCTTCCTCCCCTCAGGCTCAGGCCCATCAGGCTACCCCTCAGGCCCTCCTCCCGTTACACCTCACACCCTTGGCATTGCCAGCATGCCAGGCTTGCACAGCCCCATGGGCACTGCCTGGCCTTGCCCCTGACTACTGGGGGGGCTTCAATTGCCTCCAATCCCACCAGCAAGCCATCACATCTGTGATTCTTGCTGGAGAACAGGTAGGAGTCAGGCTTCTGTGACACCAGTGTAACATCATGCTGTGCCTCATAGCAAGTCGTCATCATTCTCCTTCCTGGACCAGTAACTTGCCAACATAGCAAACCCAGACCCATCACCCTGGCGTGATGTCAATCAGACCCATTGGGGTGGTGGGGACAGGTGGGGAGAGTGGCAACAGCTTCCAGGGCTCAGTGCCCCCACGTGCGGACAGTGGCAACCCAATACCATCCCTGGTGCCATGCATCACCTGAACAGGCTGCCTACTGTCGCCACAGCAGGCAGAGGGAGCATGTGCAGGGGTGCCCATTGCAGACCCTTGAGGCATAGATATGGGTGTTACCGCTGCATTGCCTTCCAGGTGTGAGTTGCAGTTCAGCAACATGAGCAGGGGACCCTTGCAGCTATCACAACGTGGGATCCCATCGAGGGCAGCGGAGTCCATGCAGTGTGAGGGGCTGTGTTAACACCTGGTGAGCTCCCTTGCTTAGGGCAGCACCTGCCAGACCTGCTGTTATTGAGCCAAGGAATGTAAGGTCTGGAGTCGGTGACAGAGTCTATGCGGCAGACAATAGGGAAGCAGGTCGAGATTCATGGGGTTGGTGGTGATTCATGGGGTTGGTTTCATGGGGTTGGTGGTGGACCTCACATGGCACTTCTCGGGGGTCTTTCTGCAGCCAGGGTCAATGCAACATCGTGAGCCTGCAACTAGCAGCGACCCCTTTCCTACAGACCCCTGAAGTGACACGGACCCTCCAAAACTCCAAAACCCATGCAAGCCACCTACCTCACCCAGCAAATCCACAGTACTTGAAAATCCCCCACCCCCTGCACCACGGGGACTGCTGCTCAATGGAATTTACCTCCTCGCTCTCTTTCACCAAGCTGTGCCTGGCCCAGAGTTTTATAAAACAGCTGTGACTCATGCCAGGGAGGGGGAAAATTACAGGAGCAAGGCAAAGGGCCATGCCAAACTCACTAATGATATGTTAACTTATTCAAATACATGGAAATTGATGTCACGCCTACTTTGGGAGCAATGGGCCAGAAAAAACTATCTGGGAGGATCCCAAACTGCCTGATACTGGGGGCAAATGCGATTTTTCAGCTCCTGCTCTATTTTCCAGCACAGCGGGGAGGAAAGGTCACTCTTATTTTGGCACTTGCCAGCATTCCTGGCTCAACATTGATTGAGGTTCACAATATCAGACTATCACCATTACTCCAGTTTATACATTCTCCCCATATCTGCGTGGGTTTCCTCCACGTGTTCGGTTTCCTCCCACAGTCCAAAGATATACAGGTGAGGTGGATTGGCCATGCTACGTTGCCTCTTATGTGGGGTTACAGGGATAGGACCTGGGTGGGATTGTTGTCGCTGCAGACTCGATCGGTTAAATGACCTCTTTGTAGAGATTCTCTGATTCATTTCCCAGTTCTGATGAAAAATCACAACCTGAAATATTAACCCTGTCTCTCTTTCTACAGATGCTATCAGACACGTTCTCACATTTTCAGTTTGTATTTCAGATTTCCAGCACAGGGAGCAATATTTTGTTTTTATATTATTCTGAACCAAGTTGAATTGGAAGTAAAATGAAATGAGCTTGGGTAATCTAAACAAAACATTTTACAGTGTTTGCTACACATTTCAGCAAATGGAATTGTCTGTGCCTGCATTCATGTCTGTACCCTGTTTGTCAAGGTTATCATTCCAATGAAAGTACAATATTGGGCCATTGCAAGAAGATAGCCACTGTGTGACTCTTCTCATTCTCAGTCTGATGTTACTTGTATAATGTGAGACTCAACTTGCTTCACTCAAATACAGAAGCACTATACTGCAGGTGCTGGAAATCTGAAGTACCAACAGCAAATGTTGGAAATGCTTAGCAGGTCTGCAGTCATCTCTGAGAAGAGGAACATGGTTAATATTTCTCATTGATGATGTTTGATCAGAACAGGGAAATAGTAAGTTTTAACTACGTGAAAGGGTGGGAATTCATTGCTTACATTAATTATAAATTACCTGCAACACCATAGGCAGGAGCTGTTGGATACGGAGCATATGCTCCAGGAGACATGTTGGGTGGATTGGTTGGCTGCATTGGGAAACTGCGAATTGCCTCTCTTCCACCTAGGAAAAATAATCATTTGTTAACACATGTACATGATTGCATGCACACATTAAGACATATGTACATTAACAATGTGAGGGAAGTGTGCAAATAAATACACGTATATTGTGTTTTTATCGAATGTTCTAAAGTTCAACTTTTCTCTGTAAGTAGTCAGAATATCTGGGAGGAATACAGGTCAGATGATGGGGAAGCAGAATAATTAATCATTTCAACCTGACAAGAGGTTATGCTAAATAGAGTTAACTGACATTTGTTTACTTAAGTTCTCCTGGAATTTCAGAGTAGAATGATTGACAGGGTCATGTGATGTTATGGTTAATGTACAGTCTTGAATCTGAGGTAGAGAGAGAAGTGGCCTTTTCTGAAAAGAGTTGCTATTTGACTGTTCTGGTTGAAGTTAGAGAAAAAGTGCAGGCTTCTGAAAAACCCTATGGGGCGATTCTCCCAAAAAATTCTAATGCTGAGCTGGCAGGAAGAAAGATATAAATCACAACTGTTTTTTTATGGGAGTTCAGACTCGTATGTCCTACACTCTGCAATGCAGAGGTCACAATTGTGAATATCATTAAAAGCTCAGAGGTGGGGCCTATTCACACCAGAATCTGACCATTCCAAAACTTTGTGCATGCGCAGTGGCAGATCTATCAGCCTGCACATAGCTGGCCAGCTGTGCCCCCATGGGCATGGGCACTTTGTCCCTTTGGCAGTGCCAAGAGTCACAAACTGGCACTGCAGAGTGCCCATGCCCATGGCTCACCACCCCCCTCCGTCATTGACGTCCTGGGGGCTCCAATTGACTATACTTCCTTTCAATGGGGTCTCCTACTAGTACTCAGAAAGTAGGGAACTATTCTAAAGCCTGCCAGAGTGAAATACTCCTGGTGGGGTGGGAGATACTGTCAGGCCTGGAAAATTCAGGCCCGGGCCCAATAATCATACTTAAATCATATTAAAAATAAGATTAAAAATGGCTTACCTGGTCTTCCAGCTGGATTCCAGTGTGGTCCCGACTGCGCCTGCTTTCCAGCAGTGGGGGAGATGCATGCATCGGGAACGCATGTATGAATCCCACGAAACATGCATGCTCATGTCTCCCATTCCAACCCACCAAAATTTAATGGGTTGGAATGGGAGAATCACCTCCTATCACTGAAAACTCCAAGGCTGTCTACAATTATAGCAAGTATATTTATGGTTGCCAACTATATTTAAAGTGAGTTTTAAATCTAGGAAGAATGTTGCTTATTTGGAACTGAAATAGTGATAAGTTAGTTATTAGAGTTGTTTCTTTTCATTTAAAGATTGTTCAACTTAAAATTTCAGCTGCTTTATTTTGTTAGAGTTATACTTAAACTATGTTATGAATAAAGCTTGTTTTGATTCAAAATCCCTAATATATCAGTGGAATTACTCCTGAAGTGAAGCATCCTTTCCTCACATTCATGCCAAAATGAAAAAATTATTGGGGTCTACTTTGGCTTCATAATATACCTTGGGGTTCTAGTCCAGACATAACAACAAACTCATATTAACAGATATGTAAATTAAATGCATGCACATTAACATAGATACATTAATGCATTTGTGCATCAATGTGCATACATTAACTTACACACAGTAAAACACACTTTCACGCACACAAATTAATATAAACACATGTGCATTAACGCCTTACTACCCACAATCTGATTGTCGTGTGACTAGTGTGCTCTGAATGGCTCACTGACCTGTAAGGGTGACAGCAAGTATAGCAAGCCAGTAGAAACAATATTGATAATCACCTGGACAAATATGAGCTAATTAAAGGAAATCATTTTGAACCTCTTCACGGAAAATCATGTCTAACTAAACTGCTTACGTTTTTGAAGAAGTTACTGAGAGGGTTGACGAGAGTAATGGTTAATGGAGTGCTTTTGATTTGGTGCCACACAACAGGTATGTGAGCAAATTTAGAGCCAAAAAGCTCTTACATTATTTCCATCGATATGGAATCGGCTTAGAAGCAGGGAAAAGCGGTTCATGGATGTTTTTTGTATTGGAGGAAGCTTTGAGGTGCAGTTCCCTAGGGATCAGTGTTGGGACTTCTATGAACATATGAGTATGGAGCAGTAGTCCATTCAGCCCATCGAGTCTGCTCCCCATTTAAAAAGATCATGGCTGACCTGTTACTAACCCTCAAATCTGCATCCTACCTCCCCGATAACCTTTCACCCTCCCATGACCCTCTGAGAGAAAACATTTCTCCTCATCTCTGTTTTAAATAAGAGACTCCTTATTTTTAAACAGTGGTCCCTAGTTGAAGATTCATCCACAAGACAAATATTTTCTTCACAAAGCCCTGTCAAAACCCCACCAAGATCATAACATCATAGAATCCCTATTATACGAAAGAGGCCATTCGGCTCATCGAGTCTGCACCAACCACAATTCCACCCAAGGTCTATTCCTGTAATTCCACACATTTACCCTGCTAATCCCCCTGACACTAGGATCAATTTTAGAATGGCCTATCAACCTAACCCGCACATCTTTGGAGTGTGGGAGCACCTGGAGGAAACCCACACACACATGGGGAGAACACAGACAGTGACCCAAGCTGGGATCGAACCTGGGTCCCTGGCACTGTGAGGCAGCATTGCTAACCACTGTGCCACCATGCTACCCTTAAATATTTCAATCAAGTCACCTTTTACTCTTCTAAACTCTAGTAGGTACAAGTCTAGCCTGTCTAATCTTTCCTCACAAGACAATCCATCCACTCCAAGTAGTGGTCTGTTAAACCTTCTCTGAAATGTTTCCAACCTGTCAACTTGGAAAAGACCCATTTATGCCTCCTCAGCTTCCTGTTAGTCATGCAATCTTCTATCCATGCCAATGTTTCCTCTTTTCATTTTCTGCAATAACCTTTGATGTGAAATTTTATCAAATGCTTTCTTGAAATCTAGGTACATTCACTAGTTCTCCATCATCCACAGGGCATGCTACTTCCTCAAACAATTCCAATAAGTTGGTCAAACATGATTTGCCTTTCACAAAACCAGCAGCCACAAACACTTATTGCAGATGTGTTTGCCCTAGATCACACTGTTATCCAGAAGCTCTGACATCTTACAATCAAAGCACATCACTTGCCTTGCCATCTTCAATATGCATTAACTAACAACTGCTAATTAATTACTTTATAATTAATAAAGCTTACACCTCCCAATAAGATATATATTAATGACCTGGACCTTGTTGTGGAAGACACAATTTCCAAATTTGTGAATGATCTGAAACTTTGATGGCATTGTAAACTGTGAGGAGGATAATGGAAAACTTCAAACAGATTCCACAGCTTAATGCAATGGGTAGTCAAGTGGCAGGTGAAATTAAATATACAGAAGTGTGAAATGATTCATTTTGGTAGAAAGAATATGAATAGACAATTCAAAATAAAGGGTACAATTCTAAAAGGGGTGCTGGAGTAGAGGAACTTTGGTGTATATATGGTGTGCATGACTCATTGCTCAATAGATTGAGAATGCAGTTGATAAAGTGTACAATTTCCCAGTCTTCTTGAGGCATAGAGTACAAGAGCTAGGAGGTTACGTTAAACCTGGATAAAGCACTGCTTTGATATCAACAAGAATATATCCAGTTCTAGGTACTGCACTTTAGGAAGGATGTAAAGACTTGATAGAAAATCCAGAGAAGTTTCACGCAAATGGTTCCAGGAATGAGGAACTTCCTGGAAGTTACGAAAGTAGATTGAAGGAGTTGGGACTGTTCTCTTTGAAGAGAAGACTGAGAAGAGATTTGATAGAGATGGTCAAGATCATGAGGCATCTGGACAGAGCAGATAGAGAATCTGTTCCCACTGGCAGAAGTATTGAGAATGCAAAAGTATAGATTTAATGCAATTGGCAAAAGAAACAATGATGGCATGAAGAAAACCATTTCAGCTAGTGAGTGGTTAGGGTCTGGAATGTACTGCCAAATTGCTTCTTTCCTGTGCTATCACTAATTATTTCCAAGCTCCGCTCACAAACACACTCAATTTCCATCAAGGCACTCAGAATGATTTTGTCCCAGAAAGTTGGCCGTTGACTCCTAACCACAATTAAAGGCAGTTGAGCGTTCCACTACCTGTCACTGACAGGCACTGATATTGTTGCAAAATCAATATCGCCTCCCCTTAAAGAACCACAGCACCCTACAGTGCAGAAACAAGCCCTTCAGCCCATCAACCACAATCCCACCCAGGCCCTATCCCCATATCCCTATACATTTATCCACTAATCCCTCTAACCTACACATCCCAGGATACTAAGGGGCAATTTTAGCATGGCCAATCAACCTAACCCGCACATCTTTGGACCATAGAAGGAAACCAGAGCACCCGGAGGAAACCCACGCACACACGAGGAGAATGTGCAAACTCCACACAGACAGTGATCAAGAATCGAACCCAGGTCCCTGGAGCTGTGCCGCCCTTGTAAGTATCACCAACACGGCTGCTGTGGTTTTTAATTGCAGAGGTTGGACCTCTGTCTTTAAGTACTGATAAGTTAGTTCCCTCACTACTGAGGCAGAAGTTCCTGTATCAACTTCTATTGTAAACAAACGATTGTTAACCATCAGTACGATTATGATAGGAGCCTGTATCCATGCAGCTTGTATCCATCTGAATTTTCTTCAGATTTATTCTCTGTGCTGTGAACTGGAGCCTGATTTTTTCTCTGGCACTGGGTGGGTATTGTTTAGCCATGCACTTGCTTCTTATCTGCCACAGGCGTAACACACAACTTCCCTTATCCTAACATTCTCCTGGGGATGGGCTCCCCCATACTGATAGTATTTCCTGGTTTATAAACTGAATCTCCTAAACCTCCGCACTCTCTTTGATTCTGTACTTTTTTATTTGTTAAATTATGCACTCACATCCTTGGTGCTACTGTGATTAGTAAACTTGGTGGACATCATCAGCTTGCATGCTTTGAGGTTCCATCATGCCTTTTTCTGCACTTTCCATAGCAAGGGTAATTTCTTATGCCTTCTTTAGAGTTATTTCAGTTTCAGCCAGCAATTTCTTCTGAATGGCAGACTAGCCGGTTTCTCAACATCTCATTAAGGACAGACACTAATTCACAATGTTCAGCCATTTACCTCAACTTCACCAGGAACAGGCCCTTTGGCCCATCAAGTCTGTGCCGACTTGAATCCAATATTTTCTTGTCTCTACCTGGTCCATATTCCTCTATTCCCTGCCTATTCATGTGTCTATCCAGATGCCTCTTGAATGCTGTTATAGAATCTGCTTCTACCACCTCTTCCAGCAACGTGTTCCAGACATTCACCACCCTCTATGTGAAAAACCTGTCCCTCACATCTCTTTTAAACTTTCCACCTCTCACTTTCAACCTATGTCCTCAAGTAGTTGACCCTTCAACTCTGGGAAAAATACTCCCACTTTCTCCAAACCCGTCATAATCTTGCAAACCTCTATCAGGTCCTCCTCATCCTCCAACACTCCAGTGAAAACAATCCAAGTTTGTTCAATCTTTCTTCATAGTTCATGTCTTCCAGGTAACAGCCTGGTAAATCTCTTCTGCACCCTTTCCAATACATCAACATTCTTCCAGTAGTATGGTGACCAGAATTGTACACAATACTCCAAATGCAGCCAAACCAAAGTTTTATACAGCTGCAACATGACTTTCCAATACCTTTACTCAATGCCTTGACCGATGAAGGCCAGTATGCCACATGCCTTCTTGACCACCTTGTCCACCTGAGTTGCCATCTTCAGAGAACCGTGGATCTGCAGGATCTGCAGTCCCTCTGGATGCTAATATTCCTGAGGGCTCTATCATTTACTATATATTTTCCTTCTGCAGCAGACCTTCCAAATTGCATCACCTCACATTTGTCTGGATTAATTCCATCGGCTACCTTTCAGCCCAGGTCTCCAGCCAATTTACATCTTGCTGTATTCTCTGACAATCCTCCTCACTATCTACTACTTGACCAATTTTTGTATCATCTGCGAATTTACAAATCAGATCACCTACATTTTCCTCCAAAATATTTATACATATTACAAACAACAGGGACTTTAGTACTAATCCTTGCGGAATACCACTTGTCACAGACCTCCAGCTAGAAAAGCACCCTTCCACTACTACTCTCTGCTTTCTATATCCAAACCAGTTTTGTATCCATCTTACCAGCTCAACATGAATCCCATGTGACTTCACTGTCTGTATCAGCCTGCCGTGAGGAATCTTATCGAAGGCTTTACTAAAGTCCATGTATACAACATCCACTGCTCCACCCTGGTCAATTTTTTTTGTCACTTTCTCAAAGAACTCAAATCAAGTTTGTGAGACACGACCTTCCCTTCACAAAACCATGCTGCCTATCGCTAATAAGTCTATTCTCTTCCAGATTTAGGTACATCCTGTCCCTAAGAATCTTTTCCAATAATTTCTCCACCACTGATGTAAGGTTCACAGGCCTGTAATTTCCCAGTTTGTCTCTTCTGTCCTTCTTAAACAGAGGAACAATGTTAGCTACTCTCCAATCCTCTGACACCTTGCCCATGGCTAAAGTGGATCCAAAGATTTTAACCAAGGCCTCAACAATTTCTTCCCACGCTTCTCTCAGTTTTCTGGGATAGACCCTATCTGGCCCTGGGGATTTGTCCACCTTAATGCTTTTCAAAACCTCGAATACCTCTTCCCTTTTTATCTCAACATGACCTAGAATGTCAACATCCTCCTTTCTACACTCATCACCCACCACAACCTTCTTTGTGAATACTGATGCAAAGTATCATTAAGGATCTCACCCACCTCATCTGGTTCCATACATAAATTCCCTCCCCTGTCCTTGAGTGCACCACCCTTTCCTTAGTCACCCTCCTCCTCTTTATATATCCATAAAAAGCCTTGGGATTCTTCTTAAACCTGTCTGCCAAGAACACTGCATGGGTAAGATGGGTACAGAGCAATATGGGCCAAATGTGGGCAACTAGGGGTTTAAAAAAAGGGCAGTATGGACAAGTTGGGCCAAAGGGCCTGTTTTCACGCTGTAAACGTCTATAAATGTCTATGATTCTATTTCCCCTTTTTGCCCTCCTAAATCCCTGTTTAAACTCTTTCCTGCCATCTTTGTATTCCTCAAGAGTTTTGTCCTTTTTCAATTTCCTGAAATTTATGTATGTCTCCTTCTTCTTTTCACTGAGCTCACAATCTCTCTTCACATTCATGCCTCCCGAATCTTGCTATCTTTGGCCTTCATTTTTACAGGGACATACTTGTCCTAAATTGTTAACAACTGACTTTTAAAAGACTCCGACATATCGGATGTTGGTTATCCTCAAACAGCCATCCCCAGTTCTACATTCCCTAGCTCCTGCCTAATACTGTCATAGTTAGCCTTCTCACAGTTTAGTACTTTCACTCTGGGACTATTTACATCCTTTTCTACAAGAATCTTGAAACTTATAGACTTGTGATCACTGTTCCCAAAATGATCCCCCATTGAGACATCAGTGAACTGTCTGGGGTCATTTCCCAAAATCAGATCCAAAATAGCCCCTTCCTGAGTTGGACTTAAGAAGTACTCTTGGACTTACTGAACAAACTCCGCCCTGTCCAAAATGCTTCCTTTAGTTCCTGGCACTAAAGGAAGCCTAGTCAATATTGGGAAAGTTAAAATTGCTCATCACAACAACCCTGTTGTTTTTATATCTTCCCACAATCTGCTGACATATCAGTTCCTCCACTTCATGATGTAGGTCTGTAGCACAATCCCAACAGTGTGCTCCTGATCCTGGTTTCTACACATATGGCTTCATTGCATGATCCCACTAAGGTGTCCTCCCTCTGTATAGCTGTATAGCATTCTGCCTAATCAGTAAAGCAATACCACACCTCTTTTGTCACCCTCTCTATCTGGCCTGAAGCATCTAAATCCTGGAATGCTGAGCTACCAGTCCTGCCCTTCTTTTACCCAAGTTTCCATAACTGCCACAACATCATTATTGCATGTAGTAATCCAAGCTTTAAGTTCATCCATCTTACCTGTCATACTCCTTGCGTTAAAGCAAACACACCTCAAACTTTCTATCCTGTCATGTCTTTCCCAGGAATTTTTGCTACTGAATTAAATGTACATCTCTGCATTGTCACTGAGGGCTTTGGATGATAATGCTCTTTTACTATTTAAATGAGTTCCTCAAAGGTTTTAGCACTGGGGCATCTGGAGAAGTCAAGCCTCTTCATTAATCGAGGGATTGAGTTTAGGAGTCGGGAGGTAATGCTGCAACTTTATAAGACCCTTGTCAGGCCTCATTTGGAGTACTGTGCGCAGTTCTGGTCGCCTCACTATAGGAAAGACATAGAAGCTATTGAAAGGGTACAGAGGAGATTTACAAGGATGTTGCCTGGACTGGGAGGCATGCCTTATGAAGTTAGGTTGAGGGAGCTGGGTCTCTTTTCCCTGGAGAGACGAAGGTTGAGAGGCAACCTGATAGAGGTTTATAAAATGTTGAGAAGAATGGATAGGGTGGATTCTCAGAGGCTATTTCCCCAGGTCGCTGCGAGAGGACACAGATTTAAGGTACGGGGAGGAAAGTACAGAAGTGATGTTAGGGGTAAGTTTTTCACTCAGAGAGTGGTGAGTGAGTGGAATCGGCTGCCGTCAGTGGTGTGGAGGCGAACTCGCTGGGGTCTTTTAACAGACTTCTGGATGAGTATATGGGGTTTTATGGGATTGGGGGTTATAAATAGGTGTTGATGTGATCGGCGCAACTCGTGGGCCGAAGGGCCTGTTTGTGCTGTAGTGTTCTATGTTCCTTATCAATGTATAGGTTTGGCATTGCAGGCTGTTAACAGAATTACTCTCTGCTTCTCCCCTCCTCCATTTCATCTACTTTGAAGAAGCATAGCTTCAACATATTGAACCCAATCCTCTCTCTGAATTAGGGTAGCAAGGCACAAGCTTCCTGAACAGAGGCATTATGAGCAATCAATGGCTGCTGAATAGGTGTGCTTCCAATGACTTGTACATGAAGTCTGCTCTGTTGTCCTCCGTGGAAAAGGCAAAGTACTCAGTAGATTCCTTGTCACCAAATTAACAACTTGGAAAGAGAGATGGCCACCAAGTGGAGTAAGTAGAGAACTATTTATTAACAGGCCTAACTATTTACAGAGAGTGAGAATGATGCAACTATCTGGGAGACCCCCTCGCTATAAAGGCCAACATTCCATTCGCCTTCTTGATCACCTGCTGCACCTGCAGACTGGGTTTTTGCAACTCGTCCACAAGGATCCCTAGGTCCCTCTGTACCGTAACATGCTGCAGCTTTTCGCCTTTTAAATAATAATCCATCTGACTATTATTTATGCCAAAGTGGATAACCTCACACTTGCTAACATTATACTCCAACTGTCAGGTCCTCACCCACCCGCTTAGCCTATCCAGATCACTCTGCAGACTTTCCACACCCTCCATGCAATTTGCTTTTCCACTCATCTTCGTGTCATCAGCAAATTTCGTCACTCTACACTTAGCCCCCTCCTCCAGATCATCTACATAAATGGTAAATAGCTGAGGCCCCAGCACTGATCCCTGCAGCACTCCACTAGTCACCAACCGCCTATCAGAATCGCACCCATTGATACCAACTCTCTGCTTCCTATTAGACAACCAATCCTCTATCCACGCTAACACCTTACCCCCAACTCCGTGCACCCTAACCTTCTGTAGCAACGTTTTATGAGGCACCTTATCAAATGCCTTTTGGAAATCTAAAAACACATCCACCGGTTCCCCTCTGTCTATTGCACTAGTCACATCCTCATAGAAATCCAATAAATTTGCCAAAATTTGTCAAAGGACAGCAAAGTTCTCGCTTCAGCCATCACCTGTCAGAGGAGAGGATAAGCTGAAAGTCTTCTGGGACTAGCCACAGATGTGACTGGAGCAGCAGCAAGAAGCAGAAGACACAGATTCTGTCTCTCCTATGGATGTTATTCTAGCTCCTCCAATTATAAACTCACCATCTGCCATTTTTATTGTTCCTCTAGATACAGAGGGCTCAACTTTACCATTGCATTGTACCCTTTTTTGGGCATGAAAACTTGGTAAAGTCAGGTGTGAGGTGAGTAGCGCAATTGCTACTCACAATTTATATAGATCTAAATTGACTTAATGGGCTGCACACCCAACTTTACCAGCACTTCCCCCTTTACCACTGTGTTTGCCCATCCAGAATCAGCACGAAACAGACATGCTCCATAAAGGTCCAATTTGGGTGCTGCAGTTAGTGAGGAGGAAGGTGCCTAGAGTCCGACAGCTCTCTGCTTGAGATCAGTTGGGGGGAGGGGTGGGGGTTGGAGGCACAATCGGTCTGAATGGTGGGGGGCACTGGGGGGATAAGGGGGTCAGTAACGTTGGGGGGGTGACGTATTAGCCAGCCCAGAAGGGAGGACCTAAGAACAGGTTTAAAAGTCAGATATGAAACAGTCCGTCCAGTGACTGGGAGAGAGGAGGTTAGATTGCAAAAAGAGAGAGATTGTCGACAGTGTAAGAGGGAGGATAGGCAGGTAATGGGGAATGCTCAGGCTGAAGGTTTGAGATGTATCTATTTTAACGCTAGCAGTGTTGTGAACAAAGTAGATGAGCTTAGAGCGTGGATCGCTGCTTGAAAAGGTGGTGTGGTGGCCATTACAGAGACTTGGGTGACTCAGGATCAGGAATGGATACTTCAAGTGCCAGGTTTCAGATGTTTCAGGAGGGACAGGAAGGGAGGCAAAAGAGGTGGGGGAGTGGCACTGTTGATTCAGGGATAGTGTCATGGCTGTAGAGAAGATGGACATCGTGGAGGAATTGTCTACAGAGTCTCTGTGGGTGGAAGTTTGGAACAGGAAGTTTACTGGATGTTTTCTATAGGCCACCCAACAATAACAGGGATGTTGAGGAGCAGATAGGGTAACAGATCCTGGAGAGATATAAAAATAACATGATGGGAGATTTTAATTTCCCAAATATCAATTGGGACCTCCTAGGGTAAGGGGTTTGGATGGGGAGGAGTTTGTTAGGTGTGTTCAGGAGGGCTTCTTGATACAATGTGTGGATAAGCCTACATGAGGAGAGGCTGTACTTGATTTGGTATTGGGTAACGAACCTGGACAGGTGTCAGGTTTCTCAGTGGGAGAGCATTTTGGGGATAGTGATCATAACTCTATCTCCTTTACGCTAGCATTGGAGAGAGATAGGATCAGGCAAGCTAGGAAAGTGTTTATCTGGAGTAAGGGGAATTACGGAGCCATCAGGCAGGAAATTAGAGGCATAAATTGGAAGGAGGTTTTCTCGGGGAAATGTACAGAAGTAATGTGGCAGATTTTCAAGGAATGTTTGTCTGGAGTTCTGCACGACAACATTCCGATGAGACAGGGAAATTTTGGCAGGTTACAAGAACCATGGTGCACGAAAAGATGTAATGAATCTCATCAAAAAGAAAAGTGTACAAAAGGTTCAGGGAGCTAGGTAACGTTAGGGATCTAGAAGAGTATACGACTCGTAGGAAGAAACTGAAGAAGGAAATTAGGAGAGCCAGAAGGGGTCATGAGAAGGCCTTGGCAGGTAAGATTAAGGAAAACCCTAAGGCTTTCTACAAGTATGTGAAGAGCAAAAGGATAAGATGTGAAGGAATAGGACCTATAAAATGTGACGGTGGGAAAGTTTGTACAGAATGGTAGAAATAGCAGAGGTGCTCAACTTCAGTATTCATGGCAGAAAAAGATCTCGGTGGTTGTAATGCAGGCTTGCGGCGGACTGAAAAGTTTGAGTATGTGGACATTATGAAAGAGGATGTGTTGGAGCTTTTGAAAAGCATCAAGTTAGATAAGTCGCCAGGTCCGGATGGGATGTACCCCAGGTTACTGTGGGAGGCGAGGGAAGAAATTGCAGAACCTCTGGTGACGATCTTTGCGTCATCAATGGAGACAGGAGAGGTTCCGGAGGATTGGAGGATTGTGGATGAGGTTCCTCTATTCAAGAAAGGGACTAGAGATAGCCTAGGAAATTATCAACCAGTGAGTATAAACTCAGTGGCTGGTAAGTTGATGGAGAAGATCCTGAGAGACAGGATTTATGAACATTTGGAGAAGTATCGTATGATCAAAAATAGTCAGCGCGGCTTTGTCAAAGGCATATCGTGCCTTACGAGCCTGGTTGTGTTTTCTGAAGATATGACTAAACACGGATGAAGGGACAGCAGTAGATGTGGTATATATGGACTTCAGCAAGGCATTCGATAAGGTCCCCCATGCAAAGCTTATTGAAAAAGTGAGGGGGCATGAGATCCAAGGGGACATTGCTTTGGGGATCCAGAACTAGCTTGCCCGCAGAAGGCAAAGAGTGGTTGTGGATGTGTCTTTTTCTGCATGGAGGTCGGTCACCAGCGGAGTATCCCAGTTTTCTGGGACCCTTGTTGTTTGTGATTTTTATAAATGACCTGGATGAGGAAGTGGAGGGATGGGTTGGTAAGCTCACCGATGACACAAAGGTTGGAGGTGTTGTGGATAGTGTGGAGGGATGTCAGAAGTTGCAGCAAGACATAGATAGGATGCAAGAGAAGTGGGAGAAGTGGCAGATGGACTTCAACCTGGATAAGTGTGTGGTGGTTCATTTTGGAAGGACAAATGGGATGAAGGAATATAACATTAAGGATAAGACTCTTAGCAGTGTGCAAGATCGGAAGGATCTTGGAGTCCAGATTCATAGGACTCTCAAATCGGCTTCACAGGTAGAGGATGTGGTTAAGAAGGCGTCTGGTGTACTGGCCTTCATCAATCGAGGAATTGAGTTTAGGAGTCGGGAGAAAATGCTGCAGCTGCATAAGACTCTGGTCAGACCCCACTTGGAGTACTGTGCTCAGTTTGGTCGTCCCTCATTACAGGAAGGATGTGCTAGCCATTGAAAGGGTACAGAGGAGATTTACAAGGATGATACCTGGATTGAGTGGCATGCCTGATTAGGATAGGTTGAGAGAGCTCGATCTTTTTTCCTTAGAGAGATGAAGGATGAGAGGTGACCTGATAGAAGTCTATAAGATGTTGAGAGGTATTGATCAGGTGGATTCTCTGAGGCTTTTTCCCAGGGCTGAAATGGCTGCCACAAGAGGACACAGGTTTAGGGTGCTGGGGAGTAGGTACAGAGGAGATGTCAGGGGTAAGATTTTCACTCAGAGGGTGGTGGGTGAATGGAATTGGCTGTCGGCGGTGGTGGCGGAGGCGGATTCGCTAAGGTCTTTTAGGAGACATCTGGATGAGTTCATGGGACTTAGTAGGATTGAGGGTTATAGGTAAGCCTAGTAGGTAGAGATGTTCGGCGCAACTTGTGGGCCGAAGGGCCTGTTTGTGCTGTAGTTTTTCTATGTTCTAAGTTTGCACATTCTCCCCACATCTGGCGGGTTTCCTACGGGTGCTCTGGTTTCCTCCCACAAAGATGTGTAGATTAGGTGGAGTGGCCATGTTAAATGTACACGATTACAGAGATAGGGTGGGGGAGAGGGCCTGGGTGACATACTCTGTTGGACAGGTGACGAAAAATCGATAAGTTGAATGACCTGTTTTGCACTGTAGGGATTCTATGGTTTTATGATCCTGTCCTTACCAAATCTCAAAGATGGGTCATTAATGGTTTAGGTTTTCTACCTTCAAGCTCCAACATTAAATAAATACATTACTCTTTTAATTGTAATCATCCTTAACCTGTTGAATTGCACTTCAGGCTTGTGTTTTTATCAGTTTCTCAATCAGATGTTTCCATTTATCTTACTGTAAATTCAAACAGGGAAGTTTTGTTGCAATTATACAAGGTATTGGTGAGGTCTCACCTGGAATATTGCATACAGTTTTATATACAGCTTTCCTAAATGATTAACTATTTTCTCTGTGATTATAAACTCCAGTGTCTTGCCAATAATAGATATTAAACTTACTGGCCCATAGTTTCCTATCTTCTGCCCTTCTCCCTTTCTGAACAAGGAAATCACATTTGATGTTTTCCAACCTTCTAGTGCCCTCCCAGAATTTAGTGAGTTACGAAAAATTTCAGCCACTTGCATTAAAACCCTAGCATGCAGTTCATCAACTCCACCTGAGTTGCTCTGATACTCTAATCCTTGAGGCTGAGATTTTTGTAAGTTCAACCATGTTATTTGAAATCAGTTCGTCTGATATCTTAGGGATATTCGTAATGTCTTCCATGGTGAAGACTGATGCAAAAATATTATTTAGTATATCCGCCATTTCTTTGTTTGCTATTATCAATTCAACAGCCTTTTTCAATAGAAAACTTAGCTGCCCACTTCCTATTTATAGATCTGGAGAAACCTTTACACTTTGCTTTATTGCTGCATGCAAGCTTTCTCTCAAAATTCATTTTCTGTCTTCTTATGCTGCTGGATTCTAAAAACTTCTCAATCTCTACCACTATCCTTCCCAACTTTATATTTCCTGCTTTTCAACTGAACATTATCCTTGACCTCCTGTGTTAACCATGGAATCCGTGGAATTCCTCTTTTTGACTAGGATAAACTCCGACTCAGCATTGTGAATATCTGGCACGTTCATCAACTGACCTGTATCTTAGCTAGTTTACCCAGTTTACCTTTGACAACTCCTCCCTAATACAATTATAATTGTCTTTATTTAAGTTGAAGACACTGGTTCTGGGCCTGAGATGTTCACCCTCAAACTGTACCTGGAATTCGATCATATTATGGTCCTTAACCACAAGATCCCTTAGTAATCTTTCTTCATTACACAAAATTAAATCTAAAGTAGCCCATTCCTGGGTAGGTTCCACAACATACTGCTCTAAAAAGCAATCCCTGGTGCACACCACAAATTCTTCTTCTATGTTACCTTTGCCGGTTTGGTTTGTCCAATCAATATGTAGATTAAAATCTCCCATGATAATTGCAGCAGCTCCCTGCAAACATTCTCTTGATATTTCCCCATTTGTGCTCTGATTTCTTGAGTGGTTGCACTGTGGGCATCTTTAGACCATTCCCACCCTTGTCTTCCTTCCCCTGCTATTTATTATGATACTGTGCCTTTAAGAAATGTACTTGTGTCACTTTTGTTCCGAAGGGATTATTCTAAATATCAACTCTGATTACAGTACTGATTTTCAAGAGCTGGTAGCTCACACGCTGAGCATGTAGGTGAATTGCCTTTAATTACTGCTGTGTTTGTTTTAATCAGGGCTAATGCATTATCGTTATTCTTAGAGTGGTTCTGCGGGGTTTCAGAGTAGGGTTTGATTAGGTTGGTTGACAAGAAAATCATATGAGTGGGCAGAGCTTGGCTTGCAGGGAAAAAGAAAGACAGTTGCAGTTTGAATTTGAAAAGAGTAGTAGCTCTCTTTCTCTCTCTCTCTTCTGGAAATTGTAGTCTGGAGACCTGCTAGAATACAAGTATTTCTGTCCAGAAATCTGCAAAAGGCAAGAGATGTTTTCTCTCTCTCTGACACTGGAGTTCTGCTGCGTGAAGACAGGTTTTCCTCTGAACATGGCTGTCTGAGAGTCAGAAGACGAGTGCCTGTTATATCTCTGTCCAGGGGCTTAAAAGGCTGGAGGACTGGGAATTCATGTAAACCTGTGTGTCTTGCTAACTGATTCTGAATAGGAGTTTGCATCTATGGGGATATTCTTAAATTGAAACTAATAGAAATAGCTAGCAGTTAAGTATTATACCTTGTCATGTTTTTCAATTGGTAAACGTCAGGCTAATTCTTTTTGTTATATTTTAACTGTATTGTTAAATAAAATTTGTTTTGATAAAAGCTTCTTAGTAGTCAATAGAATCATACTTGTAGTGAATCATTCTTATGCTCACACTCATGCCAAAATCAAAAATAACTGGAGTCTGTGCTAACTTCATAATATACCTTGGAGTTTCTGAACTGTCCCTAACAAATTCATGATTTCAACACAAACCAATTCTACATCACTATATACTGTCTTTATATCACGACTCAGCACTGCTCTGAAACCTTCCTTGATTAACAATGCTACCCCACCTCCTTTCCCTTTCTTTTGGAACACGTATACTCTGAACGTTAGCGCCCTGTCTTGGTCACCACTTTTCTGCAATAGCTAATACGTCATACTCATGTTGCAATTTATGTAATCAATTCATGTGTCTTATTTCAAATGTTTCATGCATTCAGATAAATTACATTTAGCTTTGATTTTTTACAGAATTTTACAACTCTGGATTTGCTCTGTGTTGCATACTTTTGTTTACGTTTCTTGCCCCGGTCTGTCACATTATGGTAGTCAAGTTCCCCCTCACTATTCTGTTCCATTGCTTCCTCATATACATAGAACATAGAACATTACAGCACAAACAGGCTCTTCGGCCCTCGAGTTGCGCCGATCACATCAACCCCACCAATCTATAGACCTATCTATAACCCCCAATCCCATTAAACCCCATATACTCATCCAGAAGTCTTTTAAAAGACCCCAGCGAGTTCGCCTCCACCACCGATGACGGCAGCCGATTCCATTCACTCACCACCCTCTGAGTGAAAAACTTACCCCTAACCTCTATACTTCCCTCCCCGCACCTTAAATCTGTGTCCTCTCGTAGCGACCATTTCAACCCGGGGAAATAGCCTCTGAGAGTCCACCTTATCTATTCCTCTCAACATTTTATAAACTTCTATCAGGTCGCCTCTCAACCTTCGCCTCTCTAGGGAAAAGAGTCCCAGCTCCCTCAACCTATCTTCATAAGGCATGCCTCCCAGTCCAGGCAACATCCTTTGCACCCTTTCAATAGCTTCTACGTCTTTCCTATAGTGAGGCGACCAGAACTGCGCACAGTACTCCAAATGAGGCCTGACAAGGGTCCTGTAAAGTTGCAGCATTACCTCCCGACTCCTAAACTCAATCCCTCGATTAATGAAGGTCAGTACACCATACGCCTTCTTGACCACCTCCTCCACCTGCGAGGCCGATTTAAGAGTCCTGTGGACCCGGACCCCGAGATTCTTCTGCTCTTCAACGCTACTAAGACTCCTGCCCTTGATAGTGTACTCGTTCATCCCGTTGGTTCTGCCGAAATGGATGACTACACATTTATCCGCGTTGAAGTCCATCTGCCACTTCTCCGCCCATTCCTGCATCCTGTCTATGTCCTGCTGCAACTTTTGACATCCTTCCAGACCATCCACAACACCACCGACCTTCGTGTCATCAGCGAACTTGCTAACCCATCCCTCCACTTCCTCATCCAGGTCATTTATGAAAATGACAAACAGCAAGGGTCCCAGAACAGATCCCTGGGGCACCCCACTGGTGACTAACCTCCATTCCGAAAAAGACCCATCCACAACCACTCTCTGCCTTCTGCAGGCAAGCCAGTTCTGGATCCACAAGGCCAAAGGCCCTTGGATCCCATGCCCTCTCACCTTCTCAAGAAGTCTTGCATGGGGGACCTTATCAAACGCCTTGCTGAAGTCCATGTACACTACGTCCATGGCACTTCCTTCGTCAATGTGTTCAGTCACATTATCGAAGAACTCAACTAGGCTCGTAAGGCACGACCTGCCCTTGACAAATCCATGCTGACTATTCCTGATCATGTCAAACCTCTCCAAATGCTCGGAAATCTTGTCCCTCAGAAGCCTCTCCATCAGCTTACCAACCACTGAGGTCAGACTCACCGGGCGGTAATTTCCCGGGCTATCTCTGTTCCCTTTCTTGAAAATAGGGACTACATCCGTAATCCTCCAATCTTCCGGAACCTCTCCCGTCTCCATTGACGACGCAAAGATCATCGCCAGGGGCTCTGCAATCACTTCCCTCGCCTCCCACAGTATCCTGGGGTACATCCCATCTGGTCCCGGCGACTTATCTATTTTGATAGAATTCAAAAGTTCTAACACATCCTCCTCCTTAATGTCCACGTAATGTCCATATACCCCTGATTTTTTTTTGAAAGCCTCCCTCCTTCTAGTTAGGGCTCTTACATATGAGTCCTTGGTGTAATATAGTGTTCGTATGATCTGTCTCTACCTGTAGTTTTTTTGTTGACACTTAGATTAATCATTCACCTGCACTCCAACCTTTAATTTTCCCTTCCTAACCTTCCAACTAACTGACCCCTCAGCCCCCCCCACTCTAGTTTAAAGCTACATCCCCAGTTGTACGGTCCACAAGAACACTGACCCAGCATGGTTCAGATGTAGGTTGTCCCAGCAGTACAACTCCCATTTTCCCCAGTACTGTTGCCAATGTTCTACAACCCGATACCCATTTCTCCCACACCAGTCAAAGACACCAGTCTTTGAGCCACGTATTCATTTCTCTAATTTTACATACCCATTGCCAATTTGCATGTGGATCATGTAATAATCCACAGGTTATAACTTTGGAAATTGTGTTCTTTAACTTAGTACCTAATTCCTCAAACTGCCTACCCAGAATCTCCTTCCTCATTCTATTATATGCGGTTGGTACCAACATGGACCATGACCAATGGATCCTCCTCTCACACCTCAAGTTCCTCTCCAGCAGATGTTCCGAACCGTGGCACCAGGCAGGCAACACAGCCTTTGAGACTCTCAACTGTGACTACAGAGAATCGTGTCTATTCCCTTGACTGTATTATCCCCAACCACTGCATTTGTCTTTTCTTCTCCCCCCCACATGAAAGGCTCCGTGGTCGTGCAATGGTCAGTCTGCTCATCCCTTTCCTGCAACCACCTCTCTCACTCACACAAGGAGCAAAAATCTTGTACCTGCTGGACAGGAACAAGAGCTGTGACTCCTGCAGTGCGATCTCTTCGATCCCTCTACCTGCCTTGGTCATGGTCATAGTCTCCTGTCCCTGACTACTGACTGAATTCAAGGTAGTTAAGCTAAGGAGTGTGACTGCCTTCAGAAGCACAGCATTCAGGTACATCTCCCTCACCCTGATGTGTCCAGTGTCTGAAGCTCAGACTCCAGCTCATCAACATTTTGGCAGAACCAACGGGATGAACGAGTACACTATCAAGGGCAGAAGTCTGAGTAGTGTTGAAGAGCAGAAGGATCTAGGGGTCCAGATCCACAGGACTCTTAAATCGGCCTCGCAGGTGGAGGAGGTAGTCAAGAAGGCGTATGGTGTACTGGCCTTCATTAATCGAGGGATTGAGTTTAGGAGTCGGGAGGTAATGCTGCAACTTTATAAGACCCTTGTCAGGCCTCATTTAGAGTATTGTGCGCAGTTCTGGTCGCCTCACTATAGGAAAGATGTAGAAGCTATTGAGAGGGTACAGAGGAGATTTACAAGGATGTTGCCTGGACTGGGAGGCATGCCTTATGAAGTTAGGTTGAGGGAGCTGGGACTCTTTTCCCTGGAGAGACGAAGGTTGAGAGGCGACCTGATAGAAGTTTACAAAATGTTGAGAGGAATAGATAGGGTGGACTTCAGAGGCTATTTCCCCGGGTTGAAATGGTTGCTACGAGAGGACACAGATTTAAGGTGCAGGGAGAGAAGTTCAGAAGTGATGTTAGGGGTAAGTTTTTCACTCAGAGGGTGGTGAGTGAATGGAATCGGCTGCCATCAGTGGTGGTGGAGGCGAACTCGCTGGGGTCTTTTAAAAGACTTCTGGATGAGTATATGGGGTTTAATGAGATTGAGGGTTATAGATAGGTCTGTAGGTTGGTAGGTGTTGATGTGATCGGCGCAACTCGTGGGCCGAAGAGCCTGTTTGTGCTGTAGTGTTCTATATTCTATGTTCTAACTCTGAGCCACAATCTTTGAGGAACCAATATTCAATACAGACGTGTCCACTAGAAATCACAATGGGGTTCACCAGCTCCCACATCACGCAGCCTGGTCCTCCATCTTTATTTTATTTAATTAGTTCATTTTTTAAATCAACTGGTCTGCTTTTAATTTTTTTTAATATTGTAATACGTTATGGTCTGATAACTGAACTGTGTATGTGTGGATGGTAAACTGACCTCCAGATGGAGCATTTTGGTTTGCTTACTGACCTGAGAAGGGTAGCCTCATCTGGTGCCGTCGTCGATACAAGTAGCAGCAGGAACATAAGAAACAACAAACGAGAATCCCAATGATAACAATAAGTAGAAGGACAGCAGAGACGATTCCAGCAATAGTGGTAAAGCTAATTAAAAAGAGAAACAGGAATTTCGCTGTCAAGCCCTGATAAATACACACACAACCAGTTACATTATACTTGTTTACAAGTTATTTTCTGAGCATATTCTTGCTAAAGGAATGGGATTGGAGGGTCAACTAACACAAGAACCAAAGCCAATTGCACTGGATTCTTGCACAGAAGAATCCAGAACAAGAATGGGTCGTTCAGACTATGAAGTTGCTCTGCTGTTTAATAACATCACAGCTGTTTTTTCGACCTTAACATCACATTCCCATCCATATCCCTTAACTCACCTAGAATCCAAAAATCACAATCACAAAGCATTCTCAGCCCTCTGGGATAGAGAAGTACTAAAATTGACAACTTTGAGTGAAGAAATGTTTCATTTCAGGTGTAAGTATCTTATTGTGACTCTGTCAAAGAAAAATAAAATCATAGAATCCTACAGTGCAGAAGGAGGCCATTTAGCCCATCAAGTCTGCACCAACCACAATCCCACAGGCCCTATTCCCATAACCCTACATATTTACCCGGCTAATCCCCTGACTCTAGGGTCAATTTAGCATGGCCAATCAACCTAACCCGCACATCTTTGAAATGTGGGAGGAAACTGGAGCACCCAGGGAAAACCCATGCAGACATGGGGAGAATGTGGTGCTGTGAGGCAGTAGTGCTAACCACTGTGCCACCATGCCATCACCTGCTTCCAGATTCTCCAGGATAAAAGCTCCATAGTCCTTACATTGTCAGAATTGTACTTTACTTCCCACTCTTCTAAACTTCCAGCAAGTATGGACCCAGGATACTCAATCAATCCTCATAATGCAGTATCTCCCATCCCAGAAACCAATGCCGTAAATGTTCAATGCACTCCTTGCTGTCTAATCTATCCTTCCTTGGGTAAAAAGAGCCTTGGTGAACAGATCAAAAATAGACATTATGAGCTGTAGTGAGCACATCTGCAGCAAGTGTTAGTTGCTTGAAGAACTTTGGTGCAGAATTGAGTCTGGGTTTCAGGCACTGCGGCACATCTGGGAGGGGGAGAGTTACCTAGACACTTAGTTTCAGGAGGCAGTCACACCCGCTAGATCAGCTATTTCTAATTCAGTCAGTGGTCAAGAAGAGCAGAATGTGAACAAAAATTAGGCAAGTCAAGGGATCCTGAATTTAGGGACGGAGATGTCCAACAGATCTGAGGTACATTCTTGCTGCATGGATGAGGAAAAGGACTGTAGAGAGGATGGGCTAGCCGACTATTGCACGGTGGTACAGAAGGCCATTCATGAGGGTGGAGCAAAAAGACAAGTGGTAGTTGAAGGGGATTCTATAATTAGGGGGGTGGATAGCATCCTTTGTAAGCAGGATCAAGCTGGCCAGCAAACGAGAAGTCTGATAGATCAGGACCACTACATATGCACAAAGTTCCAGAACTGTTAGACTCCTGCGCGAATAGGCACCGTCTTCCTGGATTTTTAATGTTATTCACAACTAGAACCTCTGCAGCGCACAGAGTGCAGAGATTTGGTGAGAAGCTGAACTGACAAAATAGTCAGGATCCAGAACAGTTTTCCCACCAATTCGGTGCTTTTGGGAGAATTGTGGCCGTGGTTGCATGACTAGGAGTTAAATATCCAGGGGTATCAGACTATTCCAAAGGAAAGATAGCAAGGGAGGTGGTGTACATCAAATATTTAAGGGTGACATCAGAGCGGCAGTGAAATGATGTAGGTTTAATGGAGAAAAGGGTTGAATCCATTTTGGTGGAAATCAGAAATAGCGAGGAGAAAAAAGTCACTGGGCGTAGTCTATAGGCTGCCAAATAATAACATCACTGTGGAGCAAGCAATAATCAAAGAAATAACTGATGCTCGTAAAACTGGTACAGCAATTATCATGGGGGATTTTAATCTACATGTTGATTGGTCAAATCAGGTCAGTCAAGGCAGCCTATGAGGAGCTCATAGAATGTGAGGAGCTCATATAAAGTGGATGAACTTGCAGCGTGGATCAGTACCTGGGACTTCGATGTTGTGGCCATTTCAGAGACATGGATAGAGCAGGGGCAGGAATGGTTGCTGCAGGTCCCGGGGTTCAAATGTTTTAGTCGGAGTAGAGAAGGAGGTAGGAGGTAGGAGGGGTAGCATTATTGGTCAGGGATCGTATCACAGTGTCAGAGAGGAAGTTTGATGAGGACTTGTCTGTTGAGGTAGTATGGGCGGAGATTAGAAATAGGAGAGGAGAGGTCACCCTGTTGGGAGTCTTTTATAGACCTCCTAAAAGTTCTAGAGAGGTTGAGGAAAGGATTGCGGAGACGATCCTGGTTAGGAGGGAAAGTAATAGGGTAATTGTTATGGGGGATTTTAACTTTACTAATATTGATTGGAATTGTTATTGCTCTAGCTCGTTAGAGGGGTCAGTTTTTGTACAAAGCGTGCAGGAAGGTTTTTTGACTCAGTATGTAAATAGGCCAACTAGAGGTGAGGCTATATTGGATTTGTTGCTGGGAAATGAGCCAGACCAGGTGCTAGACTTGGAAGTTGGTGTGCATTTTGGTGATAGTGACCACAATTCGGTTATGTTCACCTTAGTGATGGAAAGGGATAGGCATGAACCTCGGGCGAGTGGTTTTAGCTGGGGGAAGGGTAATTATGAGGCTATTAGGAGAGAATTAGGAAGCATAGGTTGGACTAGGAGATTACAGGGACTGAGAACATCTGAAATGTGGAGTTTTTTCAAGGAGCAGCTACTGCGAGTCCGTGATAGGTATGTCCCTGTCAGGCAAGGAGGAATTGGTAGGGCTAGGGAACCGTGGTGCACCAAAAAAGTTTTTTCGTTGGTTAAGAGGAAAAAGGAGGCTTATGTTCGGATGAGACGTGAGGGCTCGGGTAGTGCACTAGAAAACTTTAGATTGGCTAGGAGGGAGTTGAAGAGTGAGCTAAGAAGGGCTAAAAGAGGACATGAGAAGACTTTGGCTGATAGGGTTAAGGAGAATCCTAAGGCGTTCTATAGGTATGTCAAGAACAGAAGGTTGGTTCGGGCAAGATTAGGACCAGTTATAGACAGCAGAGGGAAGTTATGTGTGGAACCGGAGGAGATTGGAGAGGCATTGAACCAATATTTCTCTTCGGTATTCACGCAGGGGCACATGGATATAGCTGTGGAGGACACTGGATTGCAGGGGAGTAGAATTGACAGTGTTGCAGTTGATAAGGAGGATGTGCTAGATATTCTGGAGGGTCTGAAAATAGATAAGTCCCCTGGTCCGGATGGGATTTACCCTAGGATTCTCTGGGAGGTAAGAGAAGTGATTGCAGAGCCTCTGGCTCTGATCTTCAGGTCGTCGTTGGCCTCTGGTATAGTACCGGAAGATTGGAGGTTAGCGAATGTTGTCCCATTGTTTAAGAAGGGGAACAGAGACTTCCCCGGGAATTATAGACTGGTGAGTCTCACTTCCGTTGTGGGCAAGGTTTTAGAAAAAATTATTCGGGATAGGATTTATAGTTATTTGGAGAGTAATGAATTGATTGGAGATAGTCAGCATGGTTTTGTGGCGGGTAGGTCATGCCTTACTAACCTAATTGAGTTTTTTGAGAAAGTGACCAAAGAGGTGGATGGGGGTAAGGCAGTGGACGTGGTGTATATGGATTTTAGTAAGGCGTTTGATAAGGTTCACCATGGTAGGCTTCTGCAGAAAATGCAGATGTATGGGATTGGGGGTGATCTAGGGAATTGGATCAGGAATTGGCTAGCAGATAGGAGACAGAGGGTGGTGGTTGATGGTAAATATTCATCATGGAGTTTGGTTACGAGTGGTGTGCCTCAGGGATCTGTTTTGGGGCCACTGCTGTTTGTAATTTTTATTAATGATCTGGATGAGGGTATAGTTGGGTGGATTAGTAAATTTGCTGATGACACCGAAGTCGGAGGTGTGGTAGATAGTGAGGAAGGATGTCATAGTTTGCAGGAAGACTTAGACAGGTTGCAGAGCTGGGCCGAGAGGTGGCGGATGGAGTTTAATGCGGAGAAGTGTGAGGTAATTCACTTTGGTAGGAATAACAGATGTGTCGAGTATAGGGCTAACGGGAGGACTTTGAATAGTGTGGATGAGCAGAGGGATCTAGGTGTATGTGGACATAGATCCCTGAAAGTTGGGAGTCAAGTCGATAAGGTTGTTAAGAAGGCATACGGTGTCTTGATGTTTATTGGTAGGGGGATTGAATTTAGGAGTCGCAGCGTCATGTTGCAACTGTACACAACTCCAGTGCGGCCGCACTTGGAGTACTGTGTGCAGTTCTGGTCCCCACATTACAGGAAGGATGTGGAGGCTTTGGAGAGGGTGCAGAGGAGGTTTACCAGGATGTTGCCTGGTATGGAGGGGAGGTCCTATGAGGAGAGGCTGAGGGATTTGGGGTTGTTTTCGCTGGAAAGAAGGCGGCTAAGAGGGGATCTTATTGAAACATATAAGATGATTAGAGGTTTAGATAGGGTGGATAGTAAAAGCCTTTTTCCTCTGATGGAGAAATCTAGCACGAGGGGGCATGGCTTTAAATTAAGAGGTGGTAGTTATAGGTGGTAGATATCAGGGGTAAGTTCTTTACCCAGAGGGTGGTGAGGGATTGGAATGCCCTGCCTGCTGCAGTTGTAAATGCGCCTAGTTTGGGGGCATTTAAGAGATCCGTGGATAGGTTTATGGACGAAAAGGGATTGGTTTAGGTTAGTGGGTCATTGTTTTGTAACTGGTCGGCGCAACATCGTGGGCCGAAGGGCCTGTTCTGCGCTGTAATGTTCTATGTAGTCACAACAGTTTCCTCCAAAAGTATATAATGGAACTTACGAGACAGCAAGCTACTTTAGGTCTGGTCCTGTGTAATGAGACAGGAATAATTAATTATCCTATAGTTAGGGATCCTCTTGGAAGCAGCGATCACAGTATGGTTGAATGTAAAATACAGATGGAGTGTGAGAAAGTAAAATCTAATACCAGAGACTTGTGCTTAAACAAAGGAGCCTATAAAGGGCTGAGGGAGGAGTTAGCTAAGGTAGACTGGGAGCAAAAACTTTATGGTGGGACAACTGAGGAACTGTGGAGGACTTTCAAAGTGATTTTTTACAGTGCTCTGCCAAAGTATACACCAGTGATAAGGAAGAACTGTAGGAAAAGAGATAATCAGCCATGGATATCTAAGGAAATAAAGGAGGGTATCAAATTGAAAGTAAATGCATACAAAGTGGCAAAGATTAGTGGGAAACTAGTAAGGATTGGGAAATATTTTAAAAAGCCATGAAAAGCCTATAAAAAAAGATGGATTATGAGAGTAAACTAGCTCAGAAGCTCAGAATATAAAAACAGCAAAAGTTTCTACAAATAAAAAATATGAAAAAGACTGACAAAGGTCTTTTAGAGGATGAGAAGGGGAATTTAATAATGAAAAATGAGAAAATGGCTGAGAGATTGAACTGATATTTTGTGTCAAGCTTCACAGTGGAAGGCACAAATAACATGCTAAAAATTGATAAAAAAGCAATGGCAGGTGAGGACCTAGAAATGATCATTATCACTAAAGAGGTAACGCTGGGCAAGCTAATGGGGGGGTTAAAGATAGACAAGGCCCTGATGGAATGCATCCTAGGGTACTAAAAGACATAATGAGGAAAAAGCAAAAGGTGCTCATGGTAATTTATCAAAATTCACTGGACGCTAGAGCAGTTTTGGCTGATTAGAAAACAGCAAATGTGATGCCGTTGTTTAAAAAAGTAGATAAAAGGCAAATAACTATAGACCAGTTAGCTTAACTTCTATAGTGGGGAAAATGCTTGAATCTATCATCAAGGAAGAAATAACAAGGCATCTGGATAGAAATTTCCCATTGGGAAGACGTAACATGGGTTCATGAAAGACAGGTCATGTTTAACCAATTTACTGGAATTCTTAGAGGACACTACAAGCGCGGTGGACAAAGGGGAAATGGTAGTGTGGTGTATTTGGACAGCCTTCGACGAGGTGCCGCACAAAAGGCTGCTGCATAACATAAAACCGCATGGTGTTACAGGTAATGTATTAGCATGAATAAAAGATTGGTTAACTAACAGAAAGCAAAGAGTGGGAATAAATGGGTGTTTTTCTGGTTGGCAATCAGTGACTAGTGGTTTGCCTCTGGGATCAGAGTTGGGACCGCAATTGTTTATAATTTGCATAGATGATTTGGAATTGGGGACCAAGGGTAGTGTGTCAAAGTTCGCAGATGGCATTAAGATGAGTGGTACAGCAAAGTGTACAGAGGACACAAAGTCTGCAGAGGGATTTAGATAATCTAAGTGAGTGGGCAAGAGTCTGGCTGATGCAATACAATGTTGGTAAATGCGAGGTTGTCCATTTGGCAGGTATAACAGCAAAATGGGCTTATTATTTAAAAGGTAAAAAATTGCAACATGTTGCAATGTAGAGGGACCCGGGTGTCCTTGTGTGTGAATCCCAAAACAGTTGGTATGCAGGTGTAGCAGATAATTAAGAAGGCAAATGGAATTTTGTCCTTCATTGCTAGAGAGATGGAGTTTTAAACAGCATGGTTATGAAGCAGCTGCGTAAGGTGCTGGTGAGGCTACACCCAGAGTACTGAGTACAGTTTTGGTTTCCTTACTTGAGAAAGGATGTAGTGGCACTGGAAGGGGTGCAGAGATTCACTTGGTTGATTCCGAAGTTGAGAGAATTGACTTATGAGAGAGACTGAATAGACTGGGACTATAGTCATTGGAATTTAAAAGAATGGGGGTGGGGGGATTTAATAGAAACATATAAAATTAAGAAGGGAACAGATAAGATAGAAATAGGGAGGTTGCTTCCATTGGTAGGTGAAACTAGAACTAAGAGGCATAGCCTCAAAACAAAGGGAAGCAGATTTAGGACTGAGGAACTTATTCACCCAAAAGGTTGTTAATCTGTGGAATTCCCTGTGCAGTGGAGCAGTTGCGGCTACCATATTGAATGTTTTTAAGGCAAAGCTAGATAGATTTCTGAACAGTAAAGGAATTAAGGGTTATGGTAAGTGGGCAGGTAATTGGAGCTGAGTCCAGGAAAAGATCAGCCATGATCTTATTGAATGGCAGAGCTGGCTCGAGGGGCCAAATGGCCTACTCCTGCTCCTAGTTCTTGTGTTCTTCTAACAGTGTAATCTCACAACTGCAGCAATGCTTAATATTACTCTTGTACTCCAATCTCCTTGCATTAAAGACCAACATACCACTTGCCTTCCTAATTGCTTCCTATTCTTGTACGCTAATGTTGTGTTTCATGTACAAAGAAACCCAAATCTCTGAGCACCAACATGAATACTTTCTCACTATTTTAAAAATATTCTGCTTTTCTCACTGTTCCCACATTATAATCCATCTCCCATCTTATTGCCTATTCAGTTAACCTCATAGTCACAGAGGTTTACAGAATGGAAACAGGCTCTTTAGCCCAACCTGTCCATGCTGCTATTTTTTTTAACCCATAAACTAATCCCAATTGCCTGCATTTGGCCCATATCCCTCTATACCCATTTTACCCATGTAATTGTCTAAATGCTTTTTAAAAGACAAATTGTACCTGCCTCTACTACGATCTCTGACAGCTTGTTCCTGACACTCTCCACTCTCTGTGTGAAAAAATTGCCCCCCCAGGCACTTTTTTATCTCTCCCCTCTCAGCTTAAACCTGTGCCCACTAGTTTTAGACTCCCCTATCTTTGGGAAAAGATATTGACTATCTAGCTGATCTGTGCCCCTTGTTATTTCATAGACTTCTATAAGATCACTCCTCAGCCTCCTACTCTCCAGAGAAAAAAGTCCCAGTCTTTCCTTATAACTCAATCAAGTCCTGTTAACATCCTAGTAAATCTTTTCTGCACACTTTCTACATTAATAATATCCTTTCTATAACCTGAATCCATCTCTTTACAGCCTCTTTTTGCACTCATCAGCTTTCACCCAGATATTTAATTTCAGCAAGTGTTTTAGTTCTGCTTGATCCCTTCATCTAGGTTATGAAAATAGATTGTAAATAGCTGGAGCACCAACATTGATCCTTGTGCTATTCCATTATTAAGATCCTGCCAACCTGACAGTTATGTCTTTTCTGTCCTGTATTCCCCATATTGCCCTAGTTCCATAAGCCCATTTTTGTGCAACAACCTTTCATGTTGTACCTCATCAAATACTTTCTGAAAAACCAAATGCATTACATTCACTGGTTCACTTTGATCCTCTCGACTACATATATCCTCAAAACTATCTAACTTATCAAACACTATTTTCCTTACATAAATCCACTCTGACTATCCCTGATGTTACTATGATTTTTAATTGGCCTTTAAGTACTTTCCTGAATAACAGATTGCAGCATTTTCCTGACGGGTGACAAGGGTTTAACTGCTTGGCAGCTCTGCTTTTGCTCACTCTCCTTTCTTAAACAGTGGAGTTACATTTGATACTTTCGAATCTGCTGAGACAATTCCAGAATCTAAGGAGTTTTGAAAGATCACAACCAATGCATTCATTATCACTGCAGCCACTTAGAACCCCAGGAGGAAGCTGTCAGGACAGAGGATTTGTCAGCTGAGTAAGTCCCAGCCTGCCCATTTTCAGGGTTGCTTGTTCTACAGTTGTTAATCAGATACTCTAGCGTAACCTTCCTTAGTCTTGTATTTTTCTCCCTGGTGCCAGGGATATTTTAGACCTAGAAACGACTGCAAGGCAATGCAGAAAACAAAAGTAGAGACATAATGATGAAACTGTATAAGACACTGGTGAGACCACAACTGCAGCACTGAGTGCAGTTCTGGTCACCACATTAGAGGAAGGATGTAATTGCTCTGGAGAGAATAGATTTACTGGAATATTGCCAAGCTGGCGAATTATAGCTATGAGCAAATTATAGCTATGAGCTATTGGAGTTATTTTCCTTGGAACAGAGAAGGCTGATGGTTTTCATGATTGAAGTAAACAAAATTAAGAGATAGAGATAGACAAGAGGAACCTGTTTCCCTCAACAGAGAGTTCCAAACCAGGGAGCACAGATTCAAGCTAAGTGACTTAGCTTGGATTAGAAGAGACATGAGGAAGAACTTTTTTACACACAGGGTGATGGGTGTCTGGAATTCACTGCCTGAGTGGGTGGCGGAGATAGAGACCCAAAAACTCATTTAAACAGTACCTGGATCCGCACCCTAAGTGCCATAAACTGCAGGGCTATGGGTTGGGTGTGAGAAGGTGAAATTAGTAAGGGCACTTGGGTGCCTTTGGACTAGATGGACTGAATGCCCCCCTTCTGTGTTGTAATTTTTTCACAGTTCAATGTGTGCACATAATGATTGCAAGTATCTGATGAGAGTCAGGCCGGTGTATCCCAAGCATGCATGTGAGGATTGTGTTAAGAATTGAGAGAGCTGACTGAGGTGTTAGCAGATTATATAGAGATTTGGGTGAGTAGGAGTGATATATGAAGACAGAGGTGAGGATATGCACTGGAACAGAACAATAGAGGATGCAATACAGTGTGCACAATACATCTACTGGTGAATCTACAATTGTGCTAACTTTTCATGAACTGTTTGGGTCATAAATCACTTACTGTTTTGGAACCAGGTATAAAACATTATCCTCCTCTTCAGTCCCCCCCCCAGCTATTTCATTGTTACAGTAGCTGATTATTTTCTTTGCATTCCTGAGTGTATGGGTGCCTTCCTTGCTCTCACTCCACCCAGCAATCTCATTAAAGCCAGAAATAACCTTTGGCCTCCTTCATCCAATTTAACTGTACTGTTCCCAGCTGCTCCAAGTTGCAGCTGTATATCCAGCTGGCAAATAAGTGAGTGTAATCACACCATGCAAATGTGCATCACCCCCACTCGTGCATTCTGGAGACCCAAAACACAAAATTAAAATGATAATCGGATATCCATGCTGAAACTGGACATTCCGATGCATCACACAATGTTCCGTGCATCCAATCTCTTGGTGCCTCTGTGTTAATATTGGGGATCGAGGGTATGTCCCACCAATAAAAACATTTTGGCACAATTTTCAAGGAGCCATTAGCTTTCAACGAGAGTTTCGATTCTCAGCAACTTAAAGGCATGGAACTTGCACTAAAATTACACGATGTCTGTAGCACTCAGCAGAGCGTGAACTTCATCCAGAGGCTATCTGGGCTGGTAAGCAACTGTTTCAATACTATGTCTGAAAGAACTAATAGATTTATAGTTCAGAGGTATCACTACTGCCATGAAAAGACATATGCCTGATTGTGAATGGGGAACTATCAAAATCCTAAACAAGGTAAGAGCAAACAAAGATTATGGGGACCCATGAGAAACAGAAAATGAAGTTCAGAAAGAATCAAAACATCATGTGGCTGCCAATGATCAGCTGCAATATTAAGGCCTGTTCAACAACTAGCAACAAAAACAATAAACCTTTAATTCCCTGTGCCCACCTTTTCAAACTATATATTATTTGTATATTTTATAACTAAAGTTGAAAGGATGCTATGTCTCCAAGATTTTGGTTCCTCGTTTGGATCTGATAATATCACTGTCTTAAGTTACAATCCCTGTGGGGAGACCGTAAACCAAACTTACTAAATGACCCCAAATGAAGAATTCACCAAAAATATTTCATCTTTTGTAATTTTTATTTTCACACAAATCAGAATCAAGCATAAATTAACTATGAATTAATAGGCAAACGATGATTAGTATGAATGAAACACTGGAATAGCTGAAATAACAAAGACTATTTGGCAAAATTTGAGGTGACATGGCTGGTGGCACAGTGGTTGGTACTGCTGCCTCATAGCGCAAGAGACCCAGGCTCAATTCCAACCTCAGGTGACTGTGTGGCATCTGCACGTTCTCCCTGTATCTGAGCAGGTTTCTTCCCACAGTCTAAAGATGTGCAGGTTAGGTGGATTGGCCATGCTAAATTGCCCCTTTGTGTCCTAAGATATATAGGTTAGACAGATTAAACATGGTAAACGTGTGGGATTACGGGGTTAGGGCACGGTGTGAGCCTGGGTAAGATACCTTCAGTCAGGGAGTTGGTGCAGATTTAATGGGCTGAATGGCCTCTTCTGCACTGTAGAGTCTACGATTCTAAGATTTCAATCATCATTCTCTGCACAAATGTGGCAATAGGCATAATCGCACAGTCTTGATAGGCCGAATGGCCTCTTTCTGCACTGTAATATTTGTATGAACGTTGTCTACCTGATACTCTGCAGACAAGCATGTCCCAAGGCACGGTACATTGGTATCTTGAGGCTGTGCCCTCTAGTCCTACTGTCCTTTCTGAGCGGGAAGAGTCTCTCCACCTCTATCCTATCCGTCCCATTCATCATCTTATACGTCTCAATGAGATCTCCCCTCATTCTTCTAAACTCTAACGAGTACAAGCCTAGTTTATTCAGCCTCTCCTCATAGCTCAACCCCCTCAACTCTGGCATCAGCCTAGTAAACCTCCTCTGCACTCCCTCCAAGGCCAAAATATCCTTGCGTAAGTACGGCGCCCAAAACTGCACACAGTACTCCAGCTGCAGCCTCACCAATGCCCAATGTAGCCGCAGCAAGACCTCCCTACTTTTATATTCAATCCCCCTCGCTATGAAGGACAGCATCCCATTCGCCTTCCTGACCACCTGCTGCACCTGCAAGCTGGGTTTTTGCGACTCATGCACAAGGACCCCAAGGTCCCTCTGCACCGTCGCCTGCTGCAGTTTTTCGCCACGTAAGTAATAATCCTTCCTACCATTATTCCTACCAAAGTGGACCACCTCGCACTTGCCAACATTAAATTCCATTTGCCAGGTCCTGGCCCATTTGCCCAGCCTATCTAGATCCTTCTGCAGACTCTCCATACGCTCCGCGCAATTTGCCATTCCACCAATCTTGGTGTCATCAGCAAATTTCGACACCCTACACTCGGTTCCCTCCTCCAGATCATCTATATAAATGGTAAATAGCTGAGGCCCCAGCACTGACCCCTGGGGCACTCCACTAGTCACCAACCGCCAATCCGAATAGCACCCATTGACCCCCACTCTCTGCCTCCTATTTGACAACCAATCCTCTATCCACGCTAACACAGTACCCCCAATTCCATGTCCCCTGACCTTCTGCAATAACCTCTTGAGGTACTTTGTCAAACGCCTTCTGAAAATCAAGAAAGACTACATCTACCGGCTCTCCTCTATCCACTGCCCTAGACACATCCTCACAGAACTCCAGTAAATTTGTCAGACACGACTTCCCCTTAACGAAACTGTGCTGCGTCTGCTCTATCAAGCAATTCCCCTCAAGATGCCTCGCTATTTCCTCCTTGATGACGGATTCTAACATTTTACCTACAACAGACGTATAATTCCCCACCTTTTGCCTGGCACCCTTCTTAACAAAAAAGTAATTCAAGACCTCAGCCATTTCCCCATCCCCTACCACTAAGTCCCCCTTCTCATCCTCTAAGGGTCCAACGTTCACCCTAGCCAGCCTCTTCCTTTTTATATATTTATAAAAACTCTTGCTATCCTTTTTTATATTAAGCTCTAGCCCAGCTTCATAGTTTCTCCTACCCTTCTTTATCAAATTCTTTGTCAATCTTTGTTGACATTTAAACCTCTCCCAATCCTCTTCTCACCCACTACTCTTAGCTATGCTAAATGCCTCTGCTTTTAATTTAACACTTTCCTTCACCTCCTTCGTTATCCACGGCTTATTACCTCGCCTCCTACGGTCTTTTTTGACCATCGGAATAAATTTCTGCTGAGCACCAAGAAAGATCTCCTTAAAGATCCTCCACTGCTCCTCAGCAGACCTACCTTCCAAGGCACTCCCCCAGTCCACATTCGCCAATTCTTCTCTCATCCTACCGCACTCCCCTCTGTTCAAACAAAGGACGCGTGTCTGGGAACCCACTTTCTCCTCCTCCATCTGCACCAGAAACTCCACCATACAATGATCACTCTCCCCAAGAGGATCCTTCACCGCAAGGTCCTTAATTCTACACGCCTCATTACATAACACCAGATCCAAGATAGCTCGCTCCCTCGTCAGCTCCAACACACACTGTTCAAGGAAACTATCCCGGCAGCATTCTAAGAACTCCTCCTCGAGCCCACCGCGTCCAACATGGGTCGACCAATCAATATGTAGATTGAAATCCCCCATAATTACCGTCCCATTCCTGCACGCCGCACTTATTTGCGCATTAACAGCCCACCCCACCTCCAAATCATTATTCGGGGGCCCATAGACGACACCCACCAGCGTCTTCCTCCATTTGCAGTTCCTAATCTCTACCCACAACGATTCCACTTGCTGCTCTTTGTCTCCAATATCATCCCTTGCTACCACCCTGATGCTATCCTTAATCAGCAGAGCCACGCTCCCCCCTTTTTCCTCCCACCTATCCTTCCTAAACACTTGATACCCCTGGACATTCAGCTCCCAGTCCCTGTCACCTTGCAGCCACATCTCTGTAATGGCCACCAGATCATATCCATTTGTGCTGATCTGCGCCACCAGCTTATCCACTTTATTCCGAATGCTTCGTGCATTCAGATAAAGTGCCTTCATCCCAGCCTTCACCTGGACCCTATTTGCCGGAACGCCACCAACCATAATCACGCCCCCTACTCCCTTTATTATTGGGACATCCTCGGCCTCTACCCTTACCTGTACCCTCTCCTTAACTTTAGGCCTCGTAATGTCACCGACCCTCGCACCCTCCCCCCCACTAATTAGTTTAAAGCCCTGTCTACAGTCCTCTTTACACGATTCGCCAGGACTTTGGTCCCAGCACGGTTCAGACCAACCCCATCCCGCCCGAACAGGTCCCACCTACCCCAATACTGATGCCAATGCCCCATAAATTCAAACCCATTCCTCCCACACCAATCCCTGAGCCACCCATTCACTTCCTTAATCCTATCAACCCTACGCCTGTCTGCACTCAGTTCAGGCAGTAGCCCAGAGACAACCACCTTGTTGGTTCTACTTTTTAATTCCATTCCCAGCTTTTCATACTCCCTCCCCAGATCCTCACTTCACATTTTGCCTATGTCGTTGGCACCCACATGTACCACAACGACCGGATTCCCACTCCAGGTTCCTCTGCAGCCCAGCTGCGACATCCTGTACCCGAGCACCAGGCAGACAACACACCCTTCTGTGCACTTTGTCATTGTGACAAAGGACAGTGTCAATACCCTTCACCCCACTATCCCCAATTACTACTACATTCTTTTTCACCTTCTCTTTGCCTATGTCCTGCTGCATCACTGTACCGTGTACAGTTTGCTCACCGACCTCACCTCCCTCGTCCTCGTCCACACTGGAAGCAAGAACCTCAAACCTGTTATGCAAATTGAGAGGCTGAGGCCTCCGCTCCCCACCCCCCTTCCTCTGCTCCCCACCCCCCTTCCTCCTCTCAGCAGCCCCCTCTTGTTCCTGACCCTTAGAGTTAGCCAGTCCAGAGGGGGTGGATGTCACTTGCACCCATTGACAATGGCACCTCTCTCCCCCTGATGAGCCTCAGTGTCTGTAGCTCAGAGGCCAGCTCATCTACCTTGAGCTGGAGCTCCTCCAGCAACCTGCACTTACTGCAGACATGGTCACTGGGAAGGACCCTGGGGTCCACCAGTTCCCACATCACAAGGACCCTGGGGTCCACCAGTTCCCACATCATACAGAAACAACACATCACATTCCCCTCCATTATTCACTGTAGTATTATTGAAAATTTCCTCACAAACTTACCTGGCCCTTTTTCTCCCCAGCCCTTTTGATCTTAAGCCCTAATGGCTCACTCTGCTTCCCTCTCACTCCGCTGCCCGCTGTCTACACCAGGCCTCCTTTTAAACCTGGCTCTGATTTAAAGCCTGCTCCCCCACAACTCCCTTCTAGCCACTCCCTCAGAATTCTTAAAGCGGTAAATACAAAAAGTCCACAAAAATGCTTTTAAATGATTTAAACAGTTCTACAAGGTTAGTTCTTACTACAAAGTGCTTTAAGCTTATTTAAACAGGTTTTTAACAGGTAATTTCTTATCTGTCTCTCTGCTCCTTCACTCGTCTGCTCCAGCAAACAAAGTCGCTGAGCAGAAACTGATAGCCAAGTTCTGCACACATGAGGACAGCCTCAACTGGGATCTTGGGTTCATGTCACATTCTTTGTAACTCCCATGTTACCTGGGCTTGCAAAATCTCACTAATTGTCCTGTCTGGAGACAATACACATCTCTTTAACCTACGCTTATTTTCAGCTTGTCTGACTGTATAACATACACAGCTCCTTGTTAAATCTGCCTTCTCTCTTAACCCTCACTGTAGCTTAAGTTCCTTCCTGTTGGTCATGGTTTCAAGGCAGGGGTCTCCAGGTCGCATGTATCAGTATTTATTATTATCCAAGAAAATTAGCATTTATTTTGCCGAATGTATAGGGCGTTGGTGAGGCCGCAGCTGGAGTACTGTGTGCAGTTTTGGGCGCCGCACCTGCGCAAAGATATTTTGGCCTTGGAGGCAGTGCAGAGGAGGTTTACTAGGCTGATACCGGAGTTGAGGGGGTTGAGCTATGAGGAGAGGCTGAATAAATTGGGCTTGTACTCGTTAGAGTTTAGAAGAATGAGGGGAGATCTCATTGAGACGTATAAGATGATGAATGGGATGGATAGGATAGAGGTGGAGAGACTCTTCCCGCTCAAAAAAGACAGTAGGACTAGGGGGCACAGCCTCAAGATAAAAGGGGGGCGGTTTAGAACGGAGTTGAGGAGGAACTTCTTCACTCAAAGGGTGGTGAATCTCTGGAATTCTCTGCCCATTGAAGTGGTGGAGGCTGCCTCGCTAAATATTTTTAAGACGCGGGTTGATGGGTTTTTGATAAGAGAGGGGATTAAGGGTTGTGGGGAGAAAGCGGGAAAGTGGAACTGAGCAGCGACAGATCAGCCATGATCTTATTGAATGGCGGGGCAGGCTCGAAGGGCTAGATGGCCTACTCCTGTTCCTATTTCTTATGTTCTTATGTTCTTATGTTCTTATAAATACGCAGGCTTTCAAATCACTCATCAGTGCAGACACAAGATGCCAAATGTCAAATTATATGAAATTAAATTATTCCAGCTAACACAGAAATTAAGAGACTATGCGGTAGACTTGCATTTTAAGGACCCCATGCATTCTCTCTTCCACCTTCTTCCATCAGGAGAAAGATACAAAAGTCTGAGGTCATGTACCAACTGACTCAAGTACAGCTTCATCCCTGCTGCTGTCAGATTTTTGAGTGAATTACCTCGCATTAAGTTGACACCCTAGCTGTGACTGTAACACTACATTCTGCACACTCTCTTTTCCTTCTCTATGAATGGTATGCTTTGTCTGTATGGTGCACAAGAAATAATACTTTTCACTGCATACTAACACATGACAATTATAGACCAAATCAAAAAACAATTATACTGCTTCAGAAATGGATGCTGATTGGTTGGCAAGTCGACTCTGATTGGTCATGGTATTGCCATAGAGAACATGCCAGGGAACTACTGACCCCCAAGCTTTAGTTTAAAAGAAATGCAATGCCTGAACATACCAGGACAACACAGTGGCACAGCGGTTAACACTTCTGCCTCACAATGCCAGGGACCCAGTTTCAATTCCAGAAGTTTGCACATTCTCCCCATATCTGCTTGGGTTTCCTCAGGGCGCTCCAGTTTCTTTCTTCAGGCCAAAGATGTGAAGGTTAGGTGGGTTAGTCATGGGATTCCAAGGATCAGGCTGGGGTGAGCGCCTGGATCAGATAGTCTGTCATTGAATGGCCGCCGACTTGATGGGCCAAGTGGCCTCTTCTACACTCTAGGGATTCTCGGTCACATTTCAAAAGTATTTCATTTTAGAATGGCCTGAGCTGTTGAAAGATGTCGTGAAATGCAAGTCTGCACATTAATTCTTCATTCATGTGTTAGCTGGAATTATTTCCATTGCAACACATCCAGTAAAAAGGATAGAGTGATTCATAACTTTCCTTCAGCACCACAATTTGAGATGGGGAGAAGGCTTATGTACTCTTGTGACTTAAGGGCGGCACGGTGGCACAGGGATCTGGGTTCAATTCCCGACTTGGGTCACTGCCAATGTAGAGTTTGTACATTCTCTCTGTGTCTGCATGAGTTTCCTCCTGGTGCTCCAGTTTCCTCCCACAGTTTGAAAGACGTGCTGATTAGATACACTGGCCGTGCTAAATTCTCCCTCAGTTTACCTGAACAGATGCTGGAGTGTGGTGACTGAGGGATTTTCACAGTAACTTCATTGCAATGATAATGTAAGCCTACTTGTGACATTATTAAACAAACTTAAACCCTTAAGTATAATTCATGATAGGACTATCCAAACCAGAGAGATGGAAAGGCAGGAACCAAACTAAAGCTCTTTCTGGAAAGAGGAGCATTTGGGCCTCTTGAGCCATCATTTGATCAGATCATGGCTCACCTATTGCGGCCTCACTCCACTTTTCTTCCTACCCCCGTACTCTTTTACTCCCTTGCCAATCAAGAATTTATCTAAATAAAAGCAAATTACTGCAGATGCTGAAATCTGAAACGAAAAGAGAAAATGCTAGAAAATCTCAGCAGGTCTGGCAGCATCTGTAAAGAGAGAAAGGAGCAGACGTTTCGAGTCCAGGTGACCCTTTGTCAAAGCTAAAAGACATAGAAAATGGGAGATATTTATACTATAGGGTGAAGGAATGAAAGATGAGTCATAGCCATAAATACAAGGGAAAAGGCTGCTAATGGCAGTCCATAGAGAGAATGGAAGGTGTGAATGGCCAAATGGCAGAGAACCAAAAGAGAAAATGCTAGAAAAATTTATCTAATTCAGCCTTAAAAATATTCAATGAGCCAGCCCCACTTAACTTTGGGAAGAATTCAATGGACTGACAACCCTTCGAGAAAAAATCTTTCTCTCATCTCCATTTTGAATAGGAGACCCTTTATTTTAAATTGTGTCCCTCTAATTCTAATCTCTTCCATAAGGACTGAGCTGCTTCTCATGTAAATAGAGGCAAAGGAGGAGCAAGAAACTGGTAATGAAATGTACAGTAGAATGTAAATGTAAAAAGCAACAAACATAAAAACAGAATGTAACAGCTTCAATTAGAACTAAAAATTATTTATGAATGGGAGATCATGTTTGGAGTTTTTTGAGGATGCTACTAAGATAATTCACAAAGGAGTCAATGAACGTCATGCATTTGGATTTTCAGAAGACTTTTAATAGTGTCCGATAGGAGTTTAATAGTTAAGGAGACCAAAACTGTACACAATGTTCCAGATGTAGTCTCACCAACAACCTGTACAACTGTAGCAGCACTTCCATACTTTCATATCTTATTTCCTTGTAATAAACAACAACATTATATTTGCCTCTCTAATCACTTGTTGGCCTGCACACAATTTCTAAGACTCATGTACCAGACACCTAGATCCCTCTGTACCTCAGTTAGAATCTTTGAAAGTTTAGGGCATAGAAAGCAGCCACTTGGGCCATCTTGTCTGCACCAACTGAAAAGCTATTCCCATTTTTCAGAAATTAGTCTGTAACAGGCACTTGTCCATGTCGAGACACCTATTAAATGAGTTAAGGGTTTCATGTGTCTACTATCCTTTCAGGCAATGCGCTCCAGATCCATATAAATCCCTCTGAAAAGTCAACAGGCCCTTCCCATCCACTCTATCGAGGTCCCTCACAATTTTCTACATCCCAATCAAATCTCCCCTCAGCCTTCAAGGAGAACAACCTCAACCTATTAAATCTGTCCTCATAGTTGCAACTTTCCAATCCTAGCAAAATCCATGTCAATCTCCTCTAAACCCTCTCTAATGCAGTGACATCCTGTAAGTAATAAGGTGACCTGAACTGCTCATTGTACTCAAGCTGTGACTTGTGACAATACTGTGTCTTTAAGAAATGTATTTTAATCATGTTTCTTTGCAGGTTTTTCAAGCTGCTCCTCATATTTTGTTTTGGCACCATTTTATCTGCAACCGATATCCTCTAATTGTTACTGAATCAACATAATGGACATCATGTTTATTTTTAATATGGCCTAATGGAGTGTCCTGGGGTATTATGATACTTTTGCAATTGCTGCGTAGAGCCTGATTGGCAGGGTCAGGTGATACCTGGGGACACTCTTTTCCACAGAAGAGTCCAAGGTTTTCATTTTATTTATCAGATGCTGTTTGGATGTGAGACAGAAATCAGTGGCTCTTGTTTTCCCCTCTCTCTGGAGTTGGACATTCTGCTGTCGGTGAGTTGCTGTTAGAAGATGATGGAGGCAGGCAGTGTGTGCGTGTGTCCGTCTGTCCTTCTCTCTCCAGAGGCTTCTTGGGAAGTTCCAACATTTAAAGGACTAATTCACAGCAGGTATCAAAAAGGTGCAAAATCCAGCATCACATGAGCATACTCACTTTATGTGCTACTTCCGGAAAGGAGTGCAAGTTTAGAACATAGAACATAGAACATTACAGCGCAGAACAGGCCCTTCGGCCCACGATGTTGCGCCGACCAGTTACAAAAACAATGACCCACTAGTCTACACCAATCCCTTTTCGTCCATAAACCTATCTACAGATCTCTTAAACGCCCCCATTTTGTAGGATGTTGGTTGACTTGGAACATTATAGTTAGCTATTAATGTTTATACAATACATGTTTGATTCTTGTAATTAGTAAAAGTTATACTAAATCTTTTTATTTTATCTTAACTGTTCTTAAATAAACATTGTTGATAAAAGCTTCCTAATGGCTCACTTGAATCACACTTGAAGTGAAACACCTTATGCTCATCCATGCCAAAATCAAATGTGAAAACTTAGGGTCTAGGCTAACTTCATAAAACCCTTTGCAGTTTTCGGCCTGGGTTTTAGCAGGCTTAAGTCCTACTTTATATCATTCCAGCATTACCTTCCTGCTCTTATATTCTGTGTCTCAGCTAAAAAAGGAAAGAACAAAGAAAATTACAGCACAGGAACAAGCCCTTCGGCCCTCCAAGCCTGCACCAACCATGCTGTCCATCTGAACTAAAACCCTCTGCCCTTTCGGAGACTATATCCCTCTATTCACATCCTGTTCTTACGTTTGTCCAGATGTCCCTTAAAAGTCACTATCATCTGCTTCCATTACCTCCCCGGCAGCGAGTTCCAAGCATCCAAACTCTCTACATAAAAAGCCTGCCTTGTATATCTCCTTTATACCTTGCCCCTCGCACCTTAAACCTATGCCCCTTAGTAATTGACTCTTCCACCCTGGGAAAAAGCTTCTATCTATTCTGTCCATGCCCTCATAATCTTGTAGACTTCTATCAGGTCACCCCTCAACCTCCGTCATTCCAGTGAGAACAAACTAAGTTTCTCCAACCTCTCCTCATAGCTAATGCCCTCCATACCAGGCAACATCCTGGTAAATTTTTTGTGTATGCTCTCCAAAGCTTCCATATCCATGTCAGGGGTATGTTCTTTACCCAAAGGGTGGTGAGGGAAACTGGTTGGCGCAACATCGTGGGCCGAAGGGCCTGTTCTGCGCTGTAATGTTCTATGTTCTATATCCTTCTGGTAGTGCGCCGAGCAGAATTGAACACTACATTCTAAGAAAGGATTCCATTTGCTTTCTTAACCGCCTTATCAACCTGCCCTGCTACCTTCAGGAAGCTGTGGACAACCACTCTAAGGTTGCTCACTTTCTCTCCATCTCTCAGTATTCTCCCATCTACTGGCCTTGTTTCATCTCCCCAAGTGCATCATTTCACATTTCTCTGGGTTCAATACCATTTGTCACATTTCTGCCCACCTGACCACATCATTCCTACAGCAATCGTCTTCGCTAACAAATGTGCAGCTAATTCTTGTGCTGTTATCAAATAGCAACTTCTCCCTGCATTTATGTCTAAGTTATTAATGTATACCATTCAAAGGAGGGTACCTAGTACTGAACACTGTGGAATCCTACTGGAACATCAGACAAGGCATACTGGTCTGATTATGAGCAGGCCATTCAGTCCATCAAGTCTCCTCCGCCACTCAATATGAGCATGGCTAAGCATCCATTTCAATGCACTTTTCCCCACACCAAATCTATATCACTTCAAGTCATTGGTATTTAGAAAGCTTCATCATATCTCTCCTTCAAACATCTCGATTACTGAGCTTCTACAGCCCGCTAGGGTAGAGAATTTCAAGGATTCATTGCAATTTCTCCATTATCCGAAGAAATAGATTCCAACATCATGATTTCTGTCTTATTTTGAAATTGTGCTCCCTTGTTCTAAACTCCCCAAACAAGGGGAAATATCTTTGCTGCATCTATCCTGTCCAATCCATATAGGTTTCAATGAAATTGCCTCTCATTCTTCGAGAATACACGTCCAGTTTACCCAATCACTCTTCATAAGACAGTCCCACCATTTGGGGAACAAGTTTGCTGCACTCCCTCTGTGGCAAAAATATCCTTTCTGAGTTAAGGGGATCAAAACAGCACACACTACTCTAGTTGCGGTCTCACCAGGAATTTATACAATTGAAGCAATACCTCACCACCCCCGAATTCAAATCATTTTGCAATTTTACAAATCCTTTTACAAATCCATTAGCCTTCTCAATAGCTTGCTACACCTGTTAGTCTGAAGTGATTTATGGACAAGGACACCCAGGTCCTTCTGTACATTTACACTTTCTAATTTCTTACCATGTAGGAAATACTCTACACATGTTTCTTTTACCAAAGTGGATTGAGGGTATAGAAGGATGGGTCAGTAAATTTGACACTAAAGTCGGTGACAATAAAGTCAGTGGAGTTGTGGACAGCGTGGATGGATGTTGCAAGTTACAGAGGGACATAGATTAGCTGCAGAGCTGGGCTGAGTGATGGCAAATGGAGTTTAATGTGGAAAAGTGTGACGTGATTCACTTTGGAAGGAGTAACAGAAATTCAAAGCAATGAGCTAATGGTAAGATACTTGGTAATGTAGATGAGCAGAGAGATCTCAGTGTCCATGTGCATAGGTCCCTGAAAGTTGGTGTCCAGGTTGATAGGGTTGTTAAGAAGGCATACAGTGCGTTAACTTTTATTGGTAGAAGGATTGAGTTTCAGAACCATGATGTCATGTTGCAGCTGTATAAAACTCTGGTGCGGCTGCACTTGAAGTATTGCGTACAGTTCTGGTTGCTGCATTATAGGAAGGATGTGGAAGCATTGGAAAGGGCGCAGAGGAGATTTACCAGGATGTTGCCTGGTATGGTGGGAAGGTCTTATGAGGAAAGACCTTATGAGGAAAGGCTGAGGGACTTGAGGCTCTTTTCGTTAGAGAGAAGGTTAAGAGGCGACTTAATAGAGGGCATACAAGATGATCAGAGGATTAGATAGGGTGGACAGTGTGAACTTTTTTCCTCGGATGGTGATGGCTAGTACAAGGGGATATAGCTTTAAATTGAAGGGTGACAGATATGGGAGACTGGTGAGTCTCATGTCAGTGGTAGGAAACTATTGGAGAAAATTCTGGAGGAGATAATTAAGGGGTGATTCTTCCGAAAAAAAAATAAATATTGAATTCACATTAAAACTGGAGTAAATCACAATGGTATTTTCATGCGAGTTCAGAGAATAATCTCCCATACTTTGTGCACTGCAGAGTGCACTAGCGTAAATCATGTAAAAAAAATCAGGAGTCTATTCCCGCTGGGGAGGCCGGCAGTATAGCACTGAGTGGACCACTGCACATGCGCCAATCTGTCAACACCAGGATTGTCATATGCACAGTGGCCCCTGTCTGCAGGCCTCCTGATTGCTGTCCAGCTCAATCACTGGCCAGCCCTGTGATCCCACTGCCCTCCGCCCCCTCCCATGCCCGGATTGCTGCCCCACCAGGCATGCCCTGCAACCCCAACCCCCAAGCAGGCTGTACCTCCCCCCTCTCTCGTTGGCCTCCCTCCCTCTCCCACTGATCCTGATTGCAGATTGGCAACAGGAACCCCCCACCAATTGCTCCCATCGGGCGCAGCCCCTACCAGGCTTCATCCATTAGATCCACCCTCTTGGCACTGCCCCATGCCCGGTGGGCAGTGCCAAGGTACTCCCGGACATTGGTACTTTGCTCTTTGGGCAGTGTAGGGGCCCAGACTGAAACTGCAAAGGTGACAATTCCCAGGGGGCCCCCATCTGCTCCCCCTCCCACCACTTAACTCTCGGGGGCCCCAATTTCCTCCCTTCGCTCCAGCAGGGTCGGTCCTCTAGCTCCTCAAGTGGGAAGTAATCCCTGTTGGAGTGAAATATTCCTGACGGCGGGAAGGGGGAGATGCTAGTGGACCTGGAGATTTCAGTCCCAGGCCCAAAATCTTTGCATAACTAATGCAGCTCTATACCTATTTCCAGCACAGAGCTGACTGCACCGGAAATCTGGTGCTGGGAGACATGCTCAGGGCTGGACGCCCAGCACAGACCACGTTAATCTGGTGCCGCTGAAGTCTTCCAGCCTGCTGCGCTAAAAAAGCAGTGGAGCAAGATGGGAGAATTGCTCCCTTAATGTCCACTTGGAAAGGCATGGGTTAATTAGGGATAGTCACCATGGTTTTGGCAGAGGAAGGTCATGCTTGATAAATTTGTTAGAATTTTTCAAATATATTATCAAGTGTGTGGATAAGATAAGTTCAATTGATGTAGTTTATCTGGATTTTAGCTTTTGATAAGGTCCCACGTGAGACTGATTGAGAAGGTTAAAGCACATGAAATTCAAGGAAACGTGGCGAGATGGTAGAAGCTGTTTGAGTTGAGGTCGGTGTCCAGTGGTGTACCATAAGGTTCAGGACTGGGAACCTTATTGTTTGTTATATACATAAATGATATTGATGAAAATGTGCGGGAATGTTAAGCAAGTTTGCAGATGACACCAAGATTGGTAGGATGGTTAATAGTGAAGGAGGTGGTTGTAGGTACCAGGAAGATTTGGATGAGTTGATCAGATGGGCAGAGCAGTGGCAGATGGTATTTAACCCTGATAAGTGTGAGATGATGCACATTGTAAGAAGTAACAAGAGGGAGTATTTAATGAATGGCAGGACACTGGGAAGCTCAGATGAACAGCTGGATCTTGAAGTAATTATTCACAGATCCCCGAAGTTGACAGAGCAGGTGAACAGGATAGTTAAGAAAGCATATGGGACACTTGCTTTTATCATTCATGACATAAAGTATAAGAGCAAGGAGGTAATGTACAGAGCATAGGTTAGGCTACAGCTAGAATACTGTGTGCAGTTCTGGGCATCTCACTATAGGAAGGATATGATAGCACTAGAGGGAGTATAGGGAGATTCACCAGAATGTTGCTGGGATGGAGCATTTGAACATAGAACATAGAACCCTACAGTGCAGAAACAGACCCTTCGGCCCATCGAGTCTGCACCGAACCTGCATTTGAGTTAAAGGAGAGACTGGAGAGGCTTGGATTGTTTTCTTTAAAGCAGAGAAGGCTGAAGGGGGTCATGATTGAGGTGTATAAGATTGAGAGGTTAACAGGAAATAGATGTTCCCCTTGGTTAATGGGTTAATAATGAGCAGGTATAATTTTAGGGTAAAGGGCAAGAGATTCAGGGGGGATTTGAGAAAAAAAATTCACTTGGAGGATGGTGAGAATCTGGAATGTATTGCCTGGGAAGTTAGCAGAAATCTTACAACCTTTAAACAATATTTGGATGAGGACTTAAAACATCATAATATTCAAGGATATGGGACAAGTGCAGGAAAATTGAATTAGCATGACCTTAGTGGTAGTTGTTGTTGATGCAAACTCAATGGGCTCAAGAGCCTTTGCTGCGTTGTATGATTCTATGACTCTAAATACCCTGTATCTACCTCACAATCAGCTTTGCGTAACCCACAAATTTGGAAATATTATATTCGGGACCCGCATCCAAATCATTGATATATATTGTGAACAGCTGAGGCTCATGTCTTTGCACTACCCCACTAGCCGCAGCCTGCCAGCTCAAGAATGAATCGTTTATTCCCACCTGTTTGCCCATCTTTAATCCATGCCTGCATATTTCCTCCTATCCCACATACTTTAAGTTTATGAACTTCTGATTTACTTTATCAAAAGCCTTCTGAAAGTCCAAATACATGACGTCCATTGATTCTCCTTTGTCAATTATGTTATTAATGTCCTCAAAAAACTCCAACAGGTTCATCAAACTTGTAGTCTACATAATTGACTTGGAAGAGGGCGTAGGTGGTGTGATTAGCAAGTTTGCTGATGACACCAAGATGGCAGGATTGGCGGGTACGGAACTGGATTGTCAGGTGATACAACAGGATATAGATAGGTTGGTGCAGTGGGCAGATAGGTGGCAGATGGCATTTAATCCTGACAAATGCGAGGTGATGCATTTTGGGCGGAATAATGCAGAGAGGAGCTATGTGATTAAAGGGAGGCCGATTAGGAGTATAGACATACAGAGGGACCTGGGAGTGCAGGTTCACAAATCCATGAAGGTTGCATCACAAGTGGAGAAGGTTGTTAGGAAGGCTTATGGGATGTTGGCCTTTATAGGAAGGGGCATAGAGTATAAAAGCTGCTGTCTAATGCTTCAGTTGTACAGAACGTTGGTTAGACCGCATTTGGAGTACTGCGTCCAGTTCTGGTCACCTTACTACCGGAAGGACGTGGAGTCTCTGGAAAGGGTGCAGAGGAGGTTTACCAGGATGTTGCCTGGCATGGGGGGACTGGGTTACGAAGAGAGGTTGAAGAAACTGGGACTATTCCCCTTGGAAAGGCGGAGATTGAGAGGGGACATGATAGAAGTATATAAGATAATGAAGGGAATGGATAGAGTTAATAGTGAGAGACTGCTCCCTAGACTGGATACGAACACGAGAGGTCATCATTTAAGGGTGAGGGGGGAGAGGTATAATTTGGAGGTGAGAAGAAGGTTCTTTACGCAGAGAGTTGTGGGGGTCTGGAACGCGCTACCGAGTAGGGTGGTGGAGGCAGGAACGTTGGACTCGTTTAAGATGCAGTTAGATAGGCACATGAGTGAAACGAGAATGGAGGGATATGGTAGGGGATATTAAATAGGGTTAAACCTCGGGAGACACCAGAAAGGCAGGCTGTAAGATTAATATTTTTGTCTTTATTCCACAGGTGGAGGTCCACCTCGTGTCAAACGAGGGGCATTCACACGGCGGGTCGTGCCTGGACTGCTCTTGGAAGTTCCAGGAGTGGCCTAGTACTTCATGTCGGTGTGTGTGCTTGATCCTGGACCGGTAGATGGGCGCCGCAACAGCTCTGGGACTAGCACTGCTGGCTGTGCAGGCACATGGATTTGGGCCTGTGTCTGTGGGAGTTTGCGCATTCTCCCTGTGGTTGCGTGGGTTTCCTCCAGGCGCTCCGGTTTCCTCCCACACCCCAAAAATGTGCTCTCAGGCTAATCGGTTTTTACCAAATTGACACTATTTCTTCCCTGAATCTGACTGAGTAGGGTTCCATTCATAGATATGCAGGGTAGAATAGGTGTAGGGTGATGTGGCGGCGCAGGCTCGTTGGGCCAAAGGGCCTGTTTCCCGTGCTGGATTGTTCTTTGTTCTTTGTTTGTATCAAACACTATTTCCTGTTCACAAATGTTTTTACGGAAGCTTTTGCATTCTGTTTTTTCATTTGTTGTTTGTTTACATTCATATTCTACTCTCCAGTTTTTTGGTCTTCCTCTGCTGTATTCTAAAAAACCTTCCAATCCCCAGGTTTACTACCATTTTTAAAAAATTATTGGGCTTTTTCTTAGAATATTATACAATCCTTAACTTTGTTTATTAGCCAAGGTTGACTGGATTTGTTTTGGGTGTTTACCCTTGGAAGAATGTATAGTTCCTGTCAACTATAACTCCTTAAAATCCATTGTCATACCATTGTCATGCACAGTCATACCTTTTAATGTATTTTCCCAACTCACCTCAGCCAGTTTGTCTCTCATACCTTCGTAACATCCTCTGTTCAAATTTAACATCCTGACTTCAGATTAAACCATGTGACTTTCAAACCAATTGTAATATTCTTTCATATTATAGTGATTCATTTCTAAAGGTTCTTTTACAAGATTATTAATTAGGCTTTTCTTGTCATAGAAAGCTAGATCTAAAGGAGGAGCTTCTTCTCAGTTCCTCAACATACTGCTGGAGAAAACATCCTTCTTCTCAGTTCCTCAACATATTGCTGGAGAAAACATCCCATCAGGCTGCAGACGATTGCCCTCCACAGCATGAAGACTCACCTGCTCTACCTAACCTATATCATGTTTGAAGTTACCCTTGATTAGTGTATTGCCAATGCTAAATGCTTCTCTCATCTCTTTATTAAACATCACTATTCTTTGGTGGCCTATAAAACCACCTACCAATGTTTGCTGGACTTCGCTCCTTCGCATCCAAACAGATTGCACATTTTGTTCTTCTGATCTGAGATTCACCCTTACTAATGTACTGAACCTAACCCTTATTATCAGCGCAATGCCACTTCTTGCTCTTTCTGCCTGTCCATTCTAAATGTTGATTATTTTTGAATATTCAGTTCCGAATCTTGGCCACCCTTTAGGCACGTTTCTATAATGGTAATTAAATCAATATCACCTTCTCAAGGGCAATGAGAGATAGGCAATAAGTGCCAGCTTAGCAGTGATGTCCACATCCCATAAATTAATTTTGAAGCAATCATACCCATTTACCTCTATGTGTGCCTTTAAATCCTTAACTTGTGAATGCTGCAATCAGTTAGAGTTAACTCTGTCTTTTGGACATTATTCCACATTCTATGCCTAGTTGATGCTCTTCTTTCTTTCATCTGTCTTTTAATTCTGCTTGCTATTTTTCTACTTTCTGTTTCTAGCTTTATTTCCTTCCAATTTGAGCTCCTTCTCAGTTTCCCATCTCCCTGCCAACCTAGTTTAAACCCCTTCCAATGTTCTGTTAAAGTGTAACCTGTCTGGCTTGTTCAGATCCCACCTGCTGCAGAACTGGTCCCAATGTCTCAGAAATCTGATATTCTGTCTCCTATAGCAATTCTCCAGCCACATGTTCAATCGCTCAATTCTCCTTTTCTGTGTTCACTGGCACATGGCACTGTGAGTGATCCTGAGATTACTGCTCTTGCTATATAATTTTCTTCCAAACTCCAGAAAATCTGCTTTCAGTACCCCATTCCTTTTCCTACCCATGTCATTGGTACCAATGCAGATCACCTCTGTTCATCCTCCCCCAGAAGAATGTCCTGCAACTGAAAACAGCCTTCCAGTGACAAAAACAGCTGTCAACCATTACCCTTTGTTTCCTGTCACTGAGCCAATTCTGTATCCAGTTGGCAAGATTCCTCGGATCCCTCGGATTTTTATTTTTGTAACCAGTCTGCCAAATGGGACCTTGTAAAAGCCTTGCTAAAATCTACATGAACCAACTGCAGTACCCTGATCAATCTTTCTTGTTACTCCCTCAAGACATTCAAATTAGTCAGATCAACCTTCCTTAACAAACCTGTATTGGATGTTTTTGATTACTCTGTGCCTTTCTAAATTACAATTTATCTTGTCTCTCGGAAGTGGTTCCAATAACTTTTCCACTACCAAGGTTAGATTGACTGGCCTGTAATAATTTGGTAAATTCTTCACTCTCTTTTTAACCAATGCCACAATGTCAACTGATCTCCAATTCTCCAGCACCTCACCTATATCCAGTGAGGGTTACAAAATGATGGTGAAGTCCTCTGCACTTTCTTCCCTGGCATCTTTTATCAGCTTGGGATACATTTCATCCAGCCAAGTTGATTTATCCACTTTAAAGGATGTTAATCCCCTTAATATTTTTTCTCCCTATGTTTATCATATCAATATTTCACATTTCTCCTCCTTAACTACAACGTCTGTATCACCCACCCTCTTAAGTGAAGACAGATGCAAAGTATTCACTAAGCATCAACATGAGTATTCTTGCTCATGCCAACAGCCTCAGTATCAAAGCATTGACCACATTTGATCAGATCTTAATGAGACTCCTGAAAAAGGGCTTGGAGCTTCGACACAACTAGTGAGTTCCAGGAGAGAAAAGAAAATGCTTCAAGGACACCCTCAAAGTCTCTTTGAAAAAATGTAAAATCCCCACCAACACCTGGGAATCCCTGACTCAAGACCATCCGAAGTAAAGCATCTGGGAAGGAGCTGGAAATACCGAGTGCAAGGTGAAGTCAAGCATCAACAACAAGAGGCAACCCAAGCACCCCACCCAGTCGCTCCTTCTACCATCATCTGCCCCAACTGTGAGAGTCTGGAGGTTGCATATTAGACTTCTCCATACCCACGTCCTCCAGCTCCTCATGCAGGTTATCTTTTTGGCTTTCTGTAATCATCCCTTGGTTCTGCAATCGCTCTCCATTTAAACAATATGCTTTTTTTCTATTTTTCATGTTAAATGGACAAGTTTACATTTTACCATGTTTTCCATCTGTCAACTTTTTGTCCTCTCATTTAACCTACCTATATCTCTGTGCAGCCGTCTGTGAGAGAAGCTGATAACTTGTCCAGGTAAAATGGCATTTATTATGAAAACCCAGAGAAAGAAAGCCTAATGAAAGATCATCAACTTCAAATGTAAACTCTATTTCTCTCTCTAGAGACTCTGCTAGACTTGTCATACTTCCAGAATTTTCTATGTTTAAATCAGACACAACCAGTAAATACAAATGCCAGCCATTGAGGACGATGGCCTGCTGGATGTGAGGGAAAAGTCCATCTTATTTGGAGTTTGCTCTATACAGAGAGGAGTGAAAGAAATGCTGTTCCCCATGTGCCACACTGCACAAGATACTCTAACTAATCAATTAAGTTCTGAACGTTATTACTAATATTGCTGTATGAGATAATATCCAGCTGGCACCAGCCTCCAGTGTGACTCTTATAGTTTCCCAAACTGTTTTCTTTCTAACACAGGAATCGATATAAGGGTTGGGTAAAAACAAGAGCCAGCCTATTCCACAGCTTTCTGCCAGCTATCTGCTGGAACACTTCTGAGCATAGCCACTCTGTATAACTGGTAATGTTGAGCCCACATAAACTGACCTGAAGTTTAAGGACATACAATACTTCTGTTGTCTTTCACTGATGAGTTGCATTGGATTCAAGCAGCAATAGCGGAAAGTGCAGTTTCCACAGCAGAACTGAAAGAATGGACAGTCAAAGCCACTGTGCCAGTTTCCCTGATTATCTGTGTACCACAAACAGTCATTGTCTGCATACACTGCATAAGAGAGGACAATATCAAGAGAAATAGAAAAAGAAAACAATTTAATCTTTCAGTACTCTTCATAACGACAAAATCCAAGAATAGGCATGAAGGTAACATAATGGGCCCTATTTTACCATTTTAATTCTAAGTGCTGGGCAGACTTGAAAGTGGGAGCGTTTCAGATCCAATTTTTAGACCCATTCTCAGGCAGTCCCATATGCACTCTGCCAAAACAAAATTAGCAATTCTGAATCACGCTGCAGAAGCCTATATGCATGGCTTAACGTGGCCGAATCCTGCAGCTCCAATCGGCACCTCCAACAGTGCATGCTCAGAAAGATGATAGAATGCAGCTCCCCTGGCATATCGCTCCTGGGCTGGATAATGCCTCCCCCTAACACCCACAACCATTGCCCCACCCCCACAACACTACTGACCCCCTTATTTCCCGCCCAGCCCCTCAGCCACCCAAACTTATCGTGGGCCTCTCCCCTCCCCCTCCCCTGCACTGATCTCAGGCAGAGTGGCAGAGGACTCTCCTTCTTTCTCACATCACATGCAGAGTGTTGATCACGTGCAGAGTGGCAGCACCCTCCCAACCCTCACTGATCACAGGCAGAGTGGAAGCAGATCCCCCCCTTCCCCCTCACTGATCACAGGCAGAATGGCAGCGAACCCCCCCCTTCCCCTTCACTGATCACAGGCAGAGTGGCAACAGACACCTCCCTCCCACTTACTGATCACAGGCAATGTGGCAACGGACCCCAACCTTCCCACTCACTGATCACAGGCAGAGTGGTAGAGGATTCCCCTCTACCCCGCTCCCCCCCACACAATTTCAAACAGAGCCAACAGACCCACCTTCCCCCCGCCACCACCAATCTCAAGTAGAGAGCTATCAGATACTAGGCACTTACCTCCTTATTAACTGGTGCGACTGAATCGGACTTTTGTAGAGCATGTCTGCTTTGCGCTGAATCTAGATGCGTGAATGCAGTGGTAAAGGGGGATGTGCCAGTAAGGTTGGGTGTGCAGCCCATTAAATCAATTTAAATGCATGCAAATTTCCATTTCAGGCACGATACCAATCACGGCCATTTTTGGGCCTTGGTAAAAGGGACACTGGCTCGGAGGTGACAGCGGATCGCGCTACCCATCTCAAGCCCAAATTTACTAAGTTTTCGCACAACTTGATGGTAAAATCAGATCCAATGTGTAAAAAACACAGCTTGCTTTACTTCAAGATGAACCTTATCTATCAAGAAAAAGTAAGAGTGATGAAAAATATTTCAATTCTTAGGAAATATTTAATATGGTCCTCCCACACAGAAGAATTGTGACTTAAGTTACAATCTGAGAGATCCAAGAGGAACAGGGTAATGATCATAATTCTGTAGCAACAGCCAGTTAGATGGTCCAGACATTCCTGGTGTTTAGAAACATTAACAATGGGAGTAAAGTTAATATAGGTGGAATGTATCAGCCAGTGAATTAGAAAAGGCTGTAAAGACAAGATTAATAATACGAGTGTGCAATCAAACACACACAGGCACCTTGAATGATAACAAGCATTCACTTCAAAATAGTTATGTATCTTCATTTAAATTAGCAATAAATTATAAGAAGAAAGGTGGTGAGCTAACATGCATCTATTTATCATTCAAAATCCTGTCCGTGGCACATTCCTTATATCCAAATCTATTACTTCTCACAATTTTTTAGATCAACTGTCTGTAAACATTTTTTATTCATTCACGGAATGTGGGTGTCACAGGTCCAGCATCTATTCCCCATTGCTAACTGCCCTTAAGCAAGGTGGTGGTGAGTTGCCTTCCTGGACCGCAGCAGTCCATGCAGTGTAGGTACATCAACTGTGCTGTTAAGAAAAGAGCTCCAGAATTTTGACACAGCAGTAGCGAAGGAACAGCGATATTTTTCCAAGTCAGGACAATGACTGGTTTGGAGGGGGATCTGCCATTGTCCTTCAAGCTGGTACACATGGCTGTCACTGTGAGTCAGTAATGGAGGGAGGGAATGTTTGTGGATGGGATGTCAATTGAATGGGCTGCTTTGTCCTGGATGATAACAAGTTTCTTGAGTGTTGTTGGAGTTGCATTCATCCAGGCAAGGGGACAGTGTACCATCCTATTCTTGGCTTGTGCCTTGTAGATAGATGATGGACAGGCTCTGGGGATCCAGGAAGTGAGTTACGTGCCATAGGATTCTTAGCATCTGACCTGCTCTTGTAACCATTGTATTTATACAGCTAGCCCAGTTCAGTTTCTAGACAATGGTAGCATCCAGAATGTTGATAGAGGGAAATTCAGTGATAGTAACACAATAGAACCCCTACAGAAGGCCCATCGATTCTGCACCGAACTCTCAAAGAGTATCTACCCAGCACCCCCACCGCCATATCTCCGTAATCCTGTGCATTTACCATGGTTAATCCACCTAACCTAAACACCTCTGGACATTATGGGGGAATTTAGCATAGCCAGTCCCCCTAACCTGCAAATCTCTGGACTCTAAGGGACAAGTTATCATGGGCAATCCACCTAACTTATATATTTTTGGACTGTGGTAGGAAACCGGAGCCAACCGAAAAAAAAAACCCACATAGACATGGGGAGAATGTGCATTCTCCACACAGTCACCGAAGACTGGAATAAAACCTGGGTCCCTGGCGCCGTGAGACAGCAGTGCTAACCACATGCTGCCCACTGAATGTAAGGGGCAATGGTTGAGCAAAGAACAAAGAACAGTACAGCACAGGAATAGGCCCTTTGGCCCTCCAAGCCTGCACCAATCATGTGCTCCTAACTAGAACATCCGTTTGTATCCCGCTACTCTCAGTCTGTTCATGTGGCTATCTAAATAAGTCTTAAATGATCCTTCCTTGGGAGTGCATTCCAGGCCCCCACCACCCTCAGTATAAAATACGTTCCCTGCATATTCGTATTGAACCTTGCCCCCCTTAACTTGAACTTGTGATCCCTTGTGTTTGTCATTTCTGACATGGAAAAAAGATTCCAACTGTTCACCCTATCAATGTCTTCATAATTTTATAAACTTCTATTAGGTCGCCCCTCAACTTCAGTCTTTCCAGAGAGAACACCCTAGTTTACTCAATCTCACCTCATAGCTAATACCCTCCATACCAGGCAACATCCTGGTACAACTTTTCTGCACTCTCTCCAAAGCCCCCACGTCTGACAAATTTACTGGAGTTCTATGAGGATGTGTCTAGGGCGGTGGATAGAGGAGAGCCAGTGGATGTGGTCTTTCTAGATTTTCAGAAGGCGTTTGACAAGGTACCTCACAAGAGGTTATTGCAGAAGGTCAGGGGGCATGGAGTTGGGGGTAGGGTGTTAGCATGGATACAGAACTGGTTGTCAAATAGGAGGCAGAGAGTGGGGGTCAATGGGTGCTATTCGGATTGGCGGATGGTGACTAGTGGAGTGCCCCAGGGGTCGGTGCTGGGGCCTCAGATATTTACCACTTATATGGATGATCTGGAGGAGGGAACCGAGTGTAGGGTGTCGAAATCTGCTGATGACACCAAAATTGGGGGAAAGGCAAATTGTGCGGAGGGTGGGGAGAGTCTACAGAAGGATCTAGATAGGCTGGGCGAATGGGCCAGGAAATGGCAAATGGAATTTAATGTTGGCAAGTGCGAGGTGGTCCACATTGTAGGAATAACGGTAGGAAGAATTATTACTTACGTGGAGAAAAACTGCAGCAGGCGACGGTGCAGAGGGACCTCGGGGTCCTTGTGCATGAGTCGCAAAAACCCAGCTTGCAGGTGCAGCAGGTGGTCAGGAAGGCGAATGGGATGCTGGCCTTCATCGCGAAGGGGATTGAATATAAAAGTAGGGAGGTCTTGCTGCGGCTGTATAGGGCATTGGTGAGGCCGCAGCTGGAGTACTGTGTGCAGTTTTGGGCGCCGTACTTACGCAAGGATATTTTGGCCTTGGAGGGAGTGCAGAGGAGGTTTACTAGGCTGATGCCGGAGTTGAGGGGGTTGAGCTATGAGGAGAGGCTGACTAAATTAGGCTTGTACTCGTTAGAGTTTAGAAGAATGAGGGGAGATCTCATTGAGATGTATAAGATGATGAATGGGATGGATAGGATAGAGGTGAAGAGACTCTTCCCGCTCAGAAAGGATAGCAGGACTAGGGGGCACAGCCTCAAGATAAAGGGGGGGTGGTTTAGAACAGAGTTGAGGAGGAACTTCTTCACTCAAAGGGTGGTGAATCTCTGGAATTCTCTGCCCATTGAAGTGGTGGAGGTTACCTCGCTAAATATTTTTAAGACGTGGGTTGATGGGTTTTTGATAAGAGAGGGGATTAAGGGTTATGGGGAGAGGGCCGGAATGTGGAACTGAGCCACGACAGATCAGCCATGATCTTATTGAATGGCGGGGCAGGCTCGAAGGGCTAGTTGGCCTACTCCTGCTCCTATTTCTTATGTTCTTCTTATGTTCCTTCCAGTAGTGTGGCGACCAGAATTAGATGCAGTATTCCAGATGTGGCCTAACCAATGTTCTATATAACTACAAAGTCACATGCCAACTTTTATACTCTATGCCCTGTCCAATAAAGACAAGCATGCCATTTGCCTTCTTCACCACCTTTTTCACCTGTGCTGCCACCTTTAAGGATTTGTGGACTTGCACACCCAGATCCCTCTGTGTGTCTATACTCCTGATGGTAAATGCCATTTATTGTGTAGCTTCTCCCTGCATTAGATCTACCAAAATGCATCACTTCGTATTTATCTGGTTTAAATTCCATCTGCCATTTCTCCGCCCAATTTTCCAGCCTATCTATATCCTGCTGTACTCTCTGACAATGTTTATCACTATTCGCAACTCCAGCAATCTTTCCGCAAACTTACTAGTCAGACCAGCTACATTTTCTTCCAAATCATTTATATATATCACAACAGCAGAGGTCCCAGTACAGAACCCTGCGGAACACCACTAGTCACAGACCTCCAATCAGAAAAAAATCCCTCCACTGCTACCCTCTGTCTTCTATGGCCAAGCCAGTTCTGTAGCCATCTGGCTAGTTCCCCTTTGATCTCATGAGATTTAACCTTTTGCACCAGTCTGCAATGAGAGATCTTGTCAAATGCTTTCATAAAATCCATGTACATGACATCCACGGCCCTTCCATCGTACAAAACCATGTTGTCAGTCACTAATGAGACTAATGGTTGGGTTCTCTTGTTTGAAATCATCATTGCCCGGGACCTCTGTGGTACATTAAGCCATGGACTGCTTCAGTATCCGAGTAGCTGCAAATGACGTTGAACATTGTGCAGTCATCACTGAATATTCCCACTCATGACCTTATGATGGAAGGAAGGTCATTGATGAAGCAGCTAATGATGGTTGGGCAGTAAAAGTGGCATGTACAATTTTGTCTTTTAAAAAGTATTTAGATAGTTACATGGGTAAGGTGGGCATCGAGGGATATGAGCCAAACGCAGGCAATTGGGACTAGCTTAGTGGTAAAAACTGGGCAGCATGGATAAGTTCATAGAATCTTGGAATTCTACAGTGCAGAAGGAGGCCATTGGGCCCATTGAGTCTGCACCGACCACAATCCCACCCAGGTCTTATCTCCATAATGCCATGCATTTACCCTAGCTAGCCCCCCTGGCACTAATGGGCAATTTACTATGGTCAATCTAAACTGCATATCTTTGGACTGTGGGAGGAAACCGGAGCACCCAGAGGAAACCCATGCAGACACGGCAGGATGTGCAAATTCCACACAGACAGTGACCAAGGCTGGAATTGAACCTGGTGCTGTGAGGCAGCAGTAGTAACCACTGTGCCACCCCCTGTTGGGCCAAAGGGCCTGTTTTTATGCTGTAAGTCTCTATGATTCTATGACAATATCCTGAGAAATTCTTAGAGTGATGTCTTGCAGCTGAAATTAATGACATCCAACAACCAAAACCAGCTTCCTTTATGCCAGGTATGATTCCAACCAACAGAATTTTCCCCATTGACTTCAGTTTTGCTTGGGTTCCTTGATGCGATACTTGGTGAAATGCTGCCTTAATGTTAAGGGAGAACACTCAGCTCAACTCTGGAATTCAGCTCTTTTGCCAATGTTTGAATTCTGAGGAAGTCACATATGCTGTTCATAAAAGATGGATGTACTAAGATTTCCAAAGGGTGTTTGATAAAGTAGCTTAGAAAATAAAAGTTTATGGTACAGGGCTACTGACTGACAGGAAACAGAGAGTGGGCAGAAATGGGTCTTTTTCAGGTTAGCAAGATGTAATGAGTGGTATGCCACAGGGATCAGAGCTGGTATCTCAACTGTTTACAAATTATATCAATGACTTGAATGAAGTGAGGATTGCCAAATTTGCTGATGACACACAGATATGAAAGTAATTGTGAAGAGGACATAAAGGGCTACAAAGGGACAAGAGATGAGAGATTGCAGAGCTCTGAGATGCAGACGGATCTGGGTGCCCTCGTGCATGATCACAAAAGACTAATATACAGCAAGTAATTAGAAACGTTAAATGAAAGTTATCATTTATCGCAAGGGAAATTGAATAAAAATAGGGAGGTTATATGCTTTAGTTATATGGGTACCCCAGAGGCATGGTAGTTAGTGCAGTTGGCCTCACAGTACCAGAAACCAAGGTTCCATTCGGCCTTAGGTCACTGCCTGTATGGAGTTTGCACATTCTCCCTGTGCCTGCGTGGGTTTCCTCCAGGTGCTCCAGTTTCCTCCCAATCCAAACAGCAGGTCATACTGTGGCAATTAATTGGTCTCCTGATTCCCTAAAGCCTGCCAAAATCTAAGGAGTCATGATGTGGAGATGCCGGCGTTGGACTGGGGTAAACACAGTAAGAAGTCTGACAACACCAGGTTTAAGTCCACCCGATTTATTTGATAGTAAACTCACAAGCTTTCGAGGTTAAACTCTTCGTCAGGTGAATAGAGAGTTCTGGCCTCAGACAGAGCATATAAAGCACAGACAGCTTACAGGTTACAGATTAGAAAGCGAATCTTTACACCTAACCTGCTATTCAAGTCTTAAAGTGGCCGACAATGTGAGTGGAAGGAGCACTGATCACAAGTTAAAGAGATGTGTATTGTCTCCAGACAGTACAGTAAGTGAGGTTTTGCAAACCCAGGGAAGTTACAGGTGTTACAGATAGTGCGACATGAACCCAAGATCCCTGTTGAGACCGTCCTCATGTGTGCGGAACTTGGCTATCAGTCTCTGTCGTCCAGTATCTGTCGTCCTTCGTCGCCCAGTACTTCCCAGGAGCGGAAAAGCTACGACATCTTCTCCGGAGTCTTCAACATATCATTGATGAAGACGAACATCTCGCCAGGGCCATCCCCACACCCCCACTTCTTGCCTTCAGACAACCATGCAACCTCAAACAGACCATTGTTCGCAGCAAACTACCCAGCCTTCAGGAGAACAGTGACCACAATACCACACAACCCTGCCACAGCAAACTCTGCAAGAGATGCTGGATCACCGACATGGATGACATCATCACACGTGAGAATACCATCCACCAGGTACACAGTAAATACTCTTGCAACTCGGCCAACGTTGTCTACCAGATACGTTGCAAGAAGGGATGTCCCGAAGCATGGTACATTGGGGAGACCATGCAGACGCTACGACAACAGATGAATGAACATTTCTCGACAATCACCAGGCAAGACTGTTCCCTTCTTGTTGGCGAACACTTCAGTGGTCAAGGGCATTCAGTCTCTGACTTTCGGGTAAGCATTCTCCAAGGCGGCCTTCACGACACACAACAGCGCAGAGTCGCTGAGCAGAGACTGATAGCCAAGTTCCGCACACGAGGACAGTCTCAACAGGGATCTTGGGTTCATGTCGCACTATCTGTAACCCCCGTGACTTGCCTAGGTTTGCAAAACCTCACTTCTGGAAACAACACACGTTTCTTGAACCTGTGATCAGTGCTCCTTCCACTCACACTGTCGGACACTTTAAGACTTAAATAGCAGGTTAGGTGTAAAGATTCGCATTCTAACCCATAATCTGTAAACATCTGTGCTCGAGATGCTCTGTCTGAGGCCAGAACTCTCCATTCACCTGATTCGTCAGGTTTAACCTCGAAAGCTTGTGAGTTTACTATCAAATAAATCGGTTGGACTTAAACCTGGTGTTGTCAGATTTCTTACATAATCTACAGGCACAGGTCAGGAGTGTGATGGAATGCTCCCCACTTGCCTGGATGGGTGCAGCTCCAACAACACCCAAGAAGCTTGACACCATCTAGCACAAAGCAGCCTGCTTGATTGGCACCACATCCACTCCCTCCTCCACCACCAATGCTCAGTAGCAGCAGTACACACTAATTACGAGATGCACTGCAGTAATTCACCAAAGATCTTTAGACAGCACCTTCCAAACTCACAACCACTTCCATCTAGAAGGACAAGGGCAGCAGATACCTGGGAACACCACCTGTAACTTCCTTTCCAAGCTACTCACTGTCCTGACTTGAAACTATGTCACTGTTCCTTCACAGTGGCTGGGTCAAAATCCCGGAATTCCCTCCCTAATGGCATTGAGGGTCAGCCACAGCAAGTTGTGGCCAAACGGGACATCTAAGCAGAGTGTACAGAATTGCTTAAGTGTGTTATTGACTGCAGTAGGATTTAATAAAGGGGATCCTGTAGATGGGTTAAATAAATGTAGAGAGGAATGGGGAACATCCGGCTGCCTTTGTTGGTCGTTTATGGACCCACTTCATGGGAGTGTATGGGGAATTAGATTGGGCTGGATTAAGTGAAGCTGATTCATCCAAATAGGCTAGGATTTTAGTATCGCACACCACATAGGAAAGCAAGAAAGACTGCACTAATTTTGACTCTGCAGAGACCATCCACAGTGAAGCATGGGTTCTCCGACGGTTAGCTCGAGTCTGGGAGCAGGAAGTTCCAGGGACCCCCAACGTCACGGTCAGATAGGGAAGCGAGAATGCTCCCGACGAAGGCTAACCAGGGTCCAATATGGAAGATCGAGACTAGAGGGGATCACCAACACCAGACAGGTACAGGTCCACCTTACACAGCAGCCTGGGGAGAGATAAAGGGACGTGTTTTAATTGCGGGCAGCCAGGACACTTCGCCCAAGAGTGCAAAAGACCCCCACCACCCTATACATGGTACCCGAGACAAGCAGGAGCACCAGCTCCACCAGTTAGGCCAGCTCCTAGATACAAGCGAGAACACTGCCTGCCACCGCTAAAAGGTCTCGGTCACCCCATGCACACCATGAGCACTAACCTGCCACTATATACAATGGTCCCTGCCTATTGGACCCTAGATTGACGGTATCCGGCCTCTCCAACCTGGGCCTGTAGCACCAGGTGGGATAGCATAGGGAGACCGCTGGTTAATGGCAAGGTAAGAGGCCACCTCATAGAACTCCTTTGGGATACCGGAAGTTCCCAAACTACCCTGAATATATCAAAATTGAAGAGACATCTCTTGGCCAACTACGCCTACAATCACACGCAGTGGATTCACGTGACACAGGAGAGGATGTGATCTATGAGGATGTGTCTAGGGCAGTGGATAGAGGAGAGCAGGTGGATGTGGTCTTTCTGGATTTTCAGAAGGCGTTTGACAAAGTACCTCATAAGAGGTTATTGCAGAAGGTCAGGGGACATGGAGTTGGGGGTAGGGTGTTAGCGTGGATAAAGGATTGGTTGTCAAATAGGAGGCAGAGAGTGGGGGTCAACGGGTGCTATTCGGATTGGCGGATGGTGACCAGTGGAGTGCCCCAGGGGTCAGTGTTGGGGCCTCAGCTTTTTACCATTTATATAGATGATCTGGAGGAGGGAACCGAGTGTAGGGTGTCGAAATTTGCGGATGACACCAAGATTGGGGGAACGGCAAACTGTGCGGAGGGTGTGGAGAGTCTGCAGAAGGATCTAGATAGGCTGGGCGAATGGGCCAGGAACTGGCAAATGGAATTTAATGTTGGCAAGTGTGAGGTGGTCCACTTTGGAAGGAAGAATGGTAGGAAGGACTATTACTTACGTGGTGAAAAACTGCAGCAGGCGACGGTGCAGAGGGACCTCGGGGTCCTTGTGCATGAGTCGCAAAAACCCAGCGTGCAGGTGCAGCAGGTGGTCAGGAAGGTGAATGGGATGCTGGCCTTCATAGTGAAGGGGATTGAATATAAAAGTAAGGAGGTCTTGCTGCAGCTGTATAGGGCATTGGTGAGGCCACGGCTGGAGTACTGTGTGCAGTTTTGGGCGCCGCACCTGCGCAAAGATATTTTGGCCTTGGAGGGAGTGCAGAGGAGGTTTACTAGGCTGATGCCGGAGTTGAGGGGATTGAGCTATGAGGAGAGGCTGAATGAACTAGGCTTGTACTCATTGGAGTTTAGAAGAATGAGGGGAGATCTCATTGAGACGTACAAAATGATGAATGGGATGGATAGGATAGAGGTGTAGAGACTCTTCCCGCTCAAAAAAGACAGTAGGACTAGGGGGCACAGCCTCAAGATAAAGGGGGGGCGTTTTAGAACGGAGTTGAGGAGGAACTTCTTCACTCAAAGGGTGGTGAATCTCTGGAATTCTCTACCCGTTGAAGTGGTGGAGGCTGCCTCGCTAAATATTTTCAAGAAGCGGGTTGATGGGTTTTTGATAAGAGAGGGGATTAAGGGTTATGGGGAGAGGGCCGGAATGTGGAACTGAGCCACGACAGATCAGCCATGATCTTATTGAATGGTGGGGCAGGCTCGAAGGGCCAGATGGCCTACTCTTGCTCCTATTTCTTATGTTCTTATATGTTCTTATGAGAGACACATTATAACCCCTACATAGGTCCGCCTAGGCAACGTTGCGTGTGATCATCTGGTGGTGTTAGTTCACTTTCCCCCAACACTGAACACATTCTTGGGTCTGATTACATGAATAAATGCAACCTTTCATTTGATCCAGCTAATCGATGCATTTGGCAGATGGCTACGATTAGCAGAGCGCTGTCAATAATTCCAGGCGGCGCATATGCTATTAGGGTCAGCACAATAGGGGAATTCTGGTTTGATATCTTAACAATTAGCAGTGACCTAGCCATCAGGAAGATGTTTCAAAGAAACAAAGGGGTGTTTGAGCAGCATAAGCATGATTATGGCCAGATACCTAGGGAATACCAAGATACCTAGAGGCTTTGGAGAGGGTGCAGAGGAGGTTTACCAGGATGTTGCCTGGTATGGAGGGGAGATCCTATGAGGAGAGACTGAGAGATTTGGGGTTGTTTTCGCTGGAAAGAAGGCGGCTAAGAGGGGATCTCATTGAAACATATAAGATGATTAGAGGTTTAGACAGGGTAGATAGTGATAGCCTTTTTCCTAGGATGGAGAAAGCTAGCACGAGGGGGCACGATTTTAAATTAAGGGGGGGTAGTTATAGGACAGATGTCAGGGGTAGGTTCTTTACCCAGAGGGTGGTGAGGGACTGGAATGCCCTGCCAGCTGCAGTTGTAAATGCACCTAGTTTGGGGGCGTTTAAGAGATCTGTGGATAGGTTTATGGATGAAAAGGGATTGGTTTAGGCTAGTGGGTCATTGTTTTGTAACTGGTCGGCGCAACATCGAGGGCCGAAGGGCCTGTTCTGCGCTGTAATGTTCTATGTTCTATGAAGTGTTAAATGGAGGGCCAGACCCGAAACCACAGAGACAAGACGGTTTCCCCAGACAGGCAGAGGTGGCCAAAGTAATTAATAATCTATTACAGTACTGGGTGTTGAGATGGACGGCATCAACAAACAATGCACTGATATGGCCTGTATGGCCTCCATGATGGATCATGGAGGTTAATGATCAATTATCAGGAATTAACTAAGGTCATTCCACTCACGGCTCCCACTGTAACTACAAGTCCCATCACCATGATGAGACAGGGAGTCCAGGTAAAATTCTTCACGGTATTGGATATTAGTAATGGTTTCTGGTCTATCCCTTTAAATTGGTCCTGCCAGTACAAGTTCACCTTTACCTTCCAGGGACAGCAATACACTTGAATGTGCCTACAATAGGGTTTCCATAATTCCCCATCCATCTTCCATGGATGACTAGCTACCGGACTAAGAAAGTTTTCTTGACTGAGTGCCTGGTCCAATATGTAGACAACTTATTGTTAAAGACTAATACCAAAGAGGAGCATGTAACATTATTAGCTATATTGCTTGCACTGCTCCACTCGTTAGGCTACAAAAATCAACCTGAAAAGGCCCAATTACAGAATAGACTCCACAGTGCACCTCCCACTGCCCCAAAACATGAATACCCTCCGATCTTTCCTCAGTCTAGTAGGGTACTGTCAGAATAATATAGATCGCTTCACTACGAAAGCAGCCCCACTATCCGAATTGTTAAAGAAAAACACGACCTCGAAATGGACTGGGCATCCCACAGCTGCAGTAACAGATTTAAAAGACGCCCTTGCCATAGCCTTACTAGTCCCCGACCCAGATCTACCCTATATCTTTGAGGTTGCAGCACCAACTACAAACTTTGAATAATATTGTTACAGGAATGACATTGTAGATCAGGCCCAGTAGCCTATGCCTCACAAGTATTAGACCCAGTCAAACGGGGTTTCTCTCAAAGGACACCTGCTCACAGTATTTTGGGTTGTGCAGCATTTCACATATATTACTGGACTAAACCCAATAACAGTTCTCACTGAACACACCCAACCCAACTTCTGCCGGACAATTGCTGCCCATTGGACATTATTACTACAGGGTTGGAACATCACCGTAAAGCGAACCAAAGTGTCCACTGCAGATAATTTAAATATTGGGGGAGATCCACACAAGTGTCAGATTACAGCCACAAAGGACCTCACAGGTCCAATTATCCTGAAACAACAGGAGACGTGGTCAGGGACAAAACAGACAGCCACCCAATGGACAGATTCAGCCATGAGAATTTACGTAGATGGTTCATCCACCATAGAAGATGGGACCAGGATCATTGGATGTGGCATTTATGTGGAAAAGCAACAGGGACAGTTATTAATAGAACTCGCTCTCAAACTACCCAGTCATTTGAATGCTTAAGCTGCCAAACTAGCCGCAGTTGCATACGTAGTGAGTCACCCAGATTTATTTCCAAATCCCGCCAACATACACTCCGATAGTATGTATGTGTGCAACAGCTTGACTGAATTCCTACCATTATGGGAAGCCAGAGGTTTTGTCTCTGCAGACGGAAAGCCCCTACCATTGGCCCCCTTATTAAAACATGTTCTGTAGACCACCAAGAAGCGTACACACAGAATTATTAAAGTTAAGGGCGGCACGGTAGCACAGTGGTTAGCACTGCTGCTTCACAGCTCCAGGGTCCTAGGTTCGATTCCCGGCTCGGGTCACTGCCTGTGTGGAGTTTGCACATTCTCCTCGTGTCTGCGTGGGTTTTCTCCGGGTGCTCCGGTTTCCTCCCACAGTCCAAAGATGTGCGGGTTAGGTTCATTGGCTATGCTAAAATTGCCCCTTAGTGTCCTGGGATGTGTAGGTTAGAGGGATTAGCAGGTAAATGTGTAGGGATATGGGGATAGGGTCTGGGTGGGATTGTGTTCGGTGCAGACTCAATGGGCCGAAGGGCCTGTTTCTGCACTGTAGGGTTCTATGTAGGGTTCTATGTAAAAGCCACCACGGGACCTCCCCACCTGGCAACTGTAAGGCAGCTTGGCCGAATCAGGTGCCCATACAGGACAATTTTGGCAGCCACCCACAGGAAAGCAAGTAGACTCTAGAACCAGCATAGAACCAGCATAGAACCCTACAGTGACTCTATGGCCATCTGTCAAACCAATATAGCCATCTTGGTTCAGGCACAGCATACTGGCAATCCCCTAAAACAAATCTTGGAAGGAGTCTACCCAGCCCCATACGAGAAATGGAGGTACAAAATACAAATTCAGGACAGCTCAATACTAAAAGCAGGCATGTATGTAGTCCCTTCCCAAGATAGAAAACAGCTCACCTGCCAATACCATGATGGACATGATCAGGACCAGACAATAATCGAGCGGTTGAAAGAATTATGTTGGTGGCCCGAACTACATGATGATATCAACCATTATACTGAAAAATGTTTAATTTGCACTCAAAATAACCCCAATAGGTATGCCAGGGAAGCAGTGCTAAGGCACATATGCCCAGTAGCAGGTCTCTGGACAAACTGATTATGTCAGCCCACTACCGTCATGCAGGAATGGATTTAAATATGTCCTGATAATAACAGACACTTTCACCAAATGAATGGAGGCATTCCAAACTAGATCCACAGCTAAGGCCACTGCAAAAATATTGGCCCAACAGGTGGTCACACAATGGGGTCAGCCACGCAGCATAGAGTCTGACCAAGGGGCACATTTCACCAGATGGGTAATGCAGAATATCATGGCTTTGTTTGGCATCAAGCAGAAATCCCACAATGCCTACCATCCACAATCCAATGGAATCTTAGAGCGCATGAGCTGAACGCTAAAAGGGATCATTAGGAAAACTGCAGCAAAGCAACACAACACAACATGGGATACCATGCTTCCCTTTGCCGTCATGATGGTACGCAACACCGTTTCCAGCTCTACTAGGTTCACCCCCACCACACATTAACAACTGACCAAGCTATGAGGGGAACTGAAATTTATTGGGATTTGATTTAATTGAGCCGACAAGAAAGCCATCTAGCAAATAATGAAAACATTAAAGCAGCCAGTTAGCCACAGCTGTCCGACTAGGAGTTAAAAAGAAACAGAGCAAGGCATATTTTGATAAAATACTACATCCTGTAGAATATACAGTTAGCCAGCAGGTAATGATTTCCCTCTACCATCCCAGTTCTTTCTTGTCCCCAAGATATGCAGGCCCACATACCATCACTGACAAAATAAGCCCTTCAGTGCATAAGGTCCTGATCGCCGACAGGAAAACTGGTTGGTTCCACGTAAGTCAACTGAAAGCTTATGAGACTCAGAATAATGACTTCCACCACCTTACGTTAGAAATAACTAGACTTTATGTCATGGATATGGACAATGGATGATACAGCAGCTCAGGGAAAACCAAGAGCACATACGCAGTGGACAGGTTCCATTTTGGGTTACTGACGAACAGATGGAACACCTATTTATGGGTAAGAAACACTCAAGTTATCTGGCTGCCAGATGTGACAGTTGACCAAGTCTGGTTTAATGATATTGCAAAGGAACTCCAGGGAAAGCCCTGGGAATAATATTAGGGCACCCCATAATCACTGATGACCGGATTGGACTGAGGGTCTTTGAAGTGGAAATCATAGGGACTATCCATGATGATATCTGGATAGGGTACAACGGCATTTTACTGTACACAGTAGAGAAAAAAGGGAGACTCATGGGCACTACTCTGGACAGATGTCAGCAAACCGACGAAATAATAGTATGCCCCTACCCAGTTTACTTAAATGAGGGTGCATGGGGATTCAGAACAAACACTAGGCTAAACTGCTTAGTGGAAGCTCATAGCCTGGACACAGACATAACTCAAGTGGCCTACAAGGGAGCAGGGAAATGCTATCTCATCCTCTCCCCAAAACAATACCAGAATGGTATATTGGGCCTGATTTTACCATTGTGTCTCGCTCATTTTCAGGCGCGAAAACTTGGTAAAGTCAGGCATGAGGCGATCAGCACGATCTGCACCCACATCTGCGCAGATGCCCACTTTACCAAAGCCCTAAAATGGCCACGATTCGAACTGCACCTGTATTATAAGATGGATGCACAATCTTACCTGCATTTCTCCCTTTACCATCGCGTTCACCCATCCAGATTTGGCGTGAAACAGACATACTGGTCAATGTTCTGTTTTGGGTGCTCCAGCTTATGAAGAGGTAAGTTCAGAGCTTCCAATGACTCTCTAAGTCAGATCAGAGATTGGAGGGAGGGGAAGGTGGGTCAAATCACTCTCTGGTGGAGGTGAGGAGAAGGCGGGTCAGATGATTCTCTGGTTGGTGTGTGAGGGGGGAAGAGGCCATATGGATCTCTGGTGAGGGGTGGGGGGTCCGCTGCCACTCTGTGGGTGATCAGTGGGGGGGAAAGGGGGCAGGGGTCATGATCAGACTGGGTAGTAGAGGGGTGGATAAGAGGGACGGGAATGTTGTGGGGGTGAGGTGACATCTATGGGGGCCATCGCTCCCAAGCCACTTTTTCCGCTCTTTGTGGCCTGGGAGCAATGCGACAGGGGTGCATTTTTCAAATTTTTTTTCACTGCATACGCGCATTTGAAGGCTCTGGTCACAGCAGCAGCGATTCAGGCGCGATAAGCCCTGCCACAGCACAATTCAAACTCGCAAATTCTTTTTCAGGCAAAGTACATAAGGAACGCCTGAAATCAGGTTTCCAAGTCAGATCTGAATTGCGCCCAGATTCAACACTTAGAATCAAAATGTTAAAATACGGCCATTGTGACATTACTAACAATACATTCTGCATCAAACCAGACATATAGAACATAGAACATTACAGCGCAGAACAGGCCCTTCAGCCCACGATGTTGCGCCGACCAGTTACAAAACAATGACCCACTAGCCTAAACCAATCCCTTTTCATCCATAAACCTATCCACAGATCTCTTAAACGCCCCCAAACTAGGTGCATTTACAACTGCAGCTGGCAGGGCATTCCAGTCCCTCACCACCCTCTGGGTAAAGAACCTACCCCTGACATCTGTCCTATAACTACCCCCCCTTAATTTAAAATCGTGCCCCCTCGTGCTAGCTTTCTCCATCCTAGGAAAAAGGCTATCACTATCTACCCTGTCTAAACCTCTAATCATCTTATATGTTTCAATAAGGTCCCCTCTTAGCCGCCTTCTTTCCAGCGAAAACAACCCCAAATCTCTCAGTCTCTCCTCATAGGATCTCCCCTCCATACCAGGCAACATCCTGGTAAACCTCCTCTGCACCCTCTCCAAAGCCTCTACATTCTTCCTGTAATGCGGGGACCAGAACTGCACACAAAACTCCAAGTGTGGCCGCACCAGAGTTGTGTACAGTTGCATCATGACGCTGCGACTCCTAAATTCAATCCCCCTACCAATAAACGCCAAGACTCCGTATGCCTTAACAACCTTATCTACTTGATTCCCAACTTTCAGGGATCTATGTACACATACACCTAGATCCCTCTGCTCCTCCACACTATTCAAAGTCCTCCCGTTAGCCCTATACTCAACACATCTGTTATTCCTACCGAAATGAATTACCTCACACTTCTCCACATTAAACTCCATCCGCCACCTCTCAGCCCAGCTCTGCAACCTTTCTAAGTCATCCTGCAAACTATGACACCCTTCCTCACAATCTACCACACCTCCGACTTTGGTGTCATCAGCAAATTTACTAATCCACCCAACTATACCCTCATCCAGATCATTAATAAAAATTACAAATAGCAGTGGCCCCAAAACAGATCCCTGAGGCACACCACTTGTAACCGAACTCCATGACGAATATTTCCCATCAACCACCACTCTCTGTCTCCTATCTGCTAGCCAATTCCTGATCCAATTACCTAGATCACCCCCAATCCCATACATCTGCATTTTCTGCAGAAGCCTACCATGGTGAACCTTATCAAACGCCTTGCTAAAATCCATATACACCACATCAACTGCCTTACCCCTATCCACCTCTTTGGTCACTTTCTCAAAGAACTCGATAAGGTTAGTAAGGCATGACCTACCCGCTACAAAACCATGCTGACTGTCTCTAATCAACTCATTACTTTCCAAATAACTATAAATCCTGTCTCGAATAATCCTTTCCAAAACCTTACCCACCACAGAAGTAAGACTCACCGGTCTATAATTCCCAGGGAAGTCCCTTCTCCCCTTCTTAAACAATGGGACAACATTTGCTGTCCTCCAATCTTCTGGTACTATACCAGAGACTAACAACGACCTGAAGATCAGAGCCAGAGGCTCCGCAATCACCCCTCTTGCCTCCCAAAGAATCCTAGGGTAAATCCCATCTGGACCAGGGGACTTATCTATTCTCAATCCCTCTAAAATATCCAGCACATCCCCCGTATCAACTGCAATACTATCTATTTTACACCCCTGCACCCCAGTGTCCTCCTCAGCTACATTCCTGTCCCCTTGCGTGAACACCGAAGAGAAATATTGGTTCAACGCCTCTCCAATCTCCTCCGGTTCCACACAATACTTCCCTCTACTGTCTGTAACTGGCCCTAATCTTGTCCTAACCAACCTTCTGTTCTTGACATACCTGTAAAACGCCTTAGGGTTCTCCTTAATCCTATCAGCCAAAATCATCTCATGTCCTCTTTTAGCCCTTCTTAACTCCCTCTTCAACTCCCTCCTAGCCAATCTAAAACTTTCTAATGCACTACCTGAGCCCTCAAGCCTCATCCGAACATAAGCCTCCTTTTTCTTCCTAACCAACGAATCAACTTTTTTGGTGCACCACGGTTCCCTGGGCCTACCAAATCCTCCTTGCCTGACAGGGATATACTTATCACAGACCCGCAATAGCTGCTCCTTGAAAAATCTCCACATCTCGGATGTTCCCAGTCCCTGTAATCTCCCATTCCAACCAATGCTTCCTAATTCTCTCCTAATAGCCTCATAATTACCCTTCCCCCAGCTGAAACTACTGACCCGAGGTTCATGCCTATCCCTTTCCATCACTAAGGTGAACGTAATCGAATTGTGATCACTATCTCCAAAATGTACACCAACTTCTAAGTCTAGCACCTGGTCTGGCTCATTACCGAGCACCAAATCCAATATAGCCTCACCTCTCGTCGGCCTATCTACATACTGAGTCAAAAAACCTTCCTGCACACTTTGAACAAAAACTGACCCCTCTAACGAGCCAGAGCTATAGCAATTCCAATCAACATGAGTAAAGTTAAAGTCCCCCATAACAATTACCCTATTACTTTCACTCCTAACAAGGATCGTCTCCGCAATCCTTTCCTCAACCTCTCTAGAACTATTTGGAGGTCTATAAAAGACTCCCAACAGGGTGACCTCTCCTCTCCTATTTCTAATCTCCGCCCATACTACCTCAACAGACAAGTCCTCATCAAAGTTCTCTCTGACACTGAGATACAGTCCTTGACCAATAATGCTACCCCACCCCCCCTTCTACCTCCTTGTCTACTCCGATTAAAGCATTTGTACCCCGGGACCTGCAACATCCATTCCTGACCCTGCTCTATCCAAGTCTCTGAAATGGCCACAACATCGAAGTCCCAGGTACTGGTCCACGCTGCAAGTTCATCTGCCTTATTGCGAATACTCCTCGCATTAAAGTATACACATTTCAAACCAAATTCCAAACCCTATCAGCCAAGGTGGGCCTCATTCAACTGATAGACATTCACAACAGGGAGAGGATAGATTTAAATGCCACTGATGAGCTCCGAAAGACCTTCAGGGAGTATCATGAGAAATGTGACAGAAGCCTAAACCCCTACCGGAGGAGCTGTACCAGGTTCGGATAAAATTGGCTACAGCCCCCAGAACCTTCACTAAAGTAATACCCCAAACCTAAGAGGTGACAAGGAAAATTAAAGAAATTAAGGCCACCTCATGGTGGAATGATCTTTGGGACTGCGGCTCAAACATTCAAATCTACCCATCCGTTTGCATAATTTCACACCTGGCGATATTACTGATTTTATTCACCCTGGTATATCTCATCATCCTCACAGTCCAATTCAGCCGATGGAAAAAGAGGATCACCCGGAGTCAGGACATAGGTTCGCCCTTGAATCACGGTTCCCTCTAATTCAGTAGAGCAATGTTTATAGGGAAACCTGCCGGTTCGCAATTTGCTGGAGTAGTGTGTGCAGTTTTGGGCGCCGCACCTGCGCAAAGGTATTTTGGCCTTGGAGGGAGTGCAGAGGGGGTTTACTAGGCTGATACCGGAGTTGAGGGGATTGAGCTACGAGGAGAGGCTGAATAAACTGGGCTTGTACTCGTTAGAGTTTAGAAGAATGAGGGGAGATCTCATTGAGACGTATAAGATGATGAATGGGATGGATAGGATAGAGGTGGAAAGACTCTTCCCGCTCAAAAAAGACAATAGGACTAGGGGGCACAGCCTCAAGATAAAAGGGGGGCGGTTTAGAACGGAGTTGAGGAAGAACTTCTTCACTCAAAGGGTGGTGAATCTCTGGAATTCTCTGCCCGTTGAAGTGGTGGAGGCTGCCTCGCTAAATATTTTTAAGACGCGGGTTGATGGGTTTTTGATAAGAGAGGGATTAAGGGTTATGGGGAGAGGGCGGGAAAGTGGAATTGAGTAGCGACAGATCAGCCATGATCTTATTGAATGGCGGGGCAGGCTCGAAGGGCTAGATGGCCTATTCTTTTCTTTCAGCACAAACAGGCCCTCGAGTTGCACCGATCACATCAACCCCACCCATCTATAGACCTATCTATACCCCCCAATCCCATTAAACCCCATATACTCATCCAGAAGTCTTTTAAAAGACCCCAGCGAGTTCGCCTCCACCACCGATGACGGCAGCCGATTCCATTCACTCACCACCCTCTGAGTGAAAAACTTACCCCTAACATCACCTCTGTACTTCCCTCCCCGCACCTTAAATCTGTGTCCTCTCGTAGCGACCATTTCAACCCGGGGAAATAGCCTCTGAGAGTCCACCCTATCTATTCCTCTCAACATTTTATAAACTTCTATCAGGTCGCCTCTCAACCTTCGCCTCTCTAGGGAAAAGAGTCCCAGCTCCCTCAACCTATCTTCATAAGGCAGGCCTCCCAGTCCAGGCAACATCCTTGTAAATCTCCTCTGCACCCTTTCAATAGCTTCTACATCTTTCCTATAGTGAGGCGACCAGAACTGCGCACAGTACTCCAAATGAGGCCTGACAAGGGTCCTGTAAAGTTGCAGCATTACCTCCCGACTCCTAAACTCAATCCCTCGATTAATGAAGGCCAGTACACCATACGCCTTCTTGACCACCTCCTCCACCTGCGAGGCCGATTTAAGAGTCCTGTGGACCCGGACCCCGAGATCCTTCTGCTCTTCAACGCTACTAAGACTCCTGCCCTTGATAGTGTACTCGTTCATCCCGTTGGTTCTGCCGAAATGGACGACTACACATTTATCCGCGTTGAAGTCCATCTGCCACTTCTCCGCCCATTCCTGCATCCTATCTATGTCCTGCTGCAACTTTTGACATCCTTCCAGACCATCCACAACACCACCGACCTTCGTGTCATCAGCGAACTTGCTAACCCATCCCTCCACTTCCTCATCCAGGTCATTTATGAAAATGACAAATAGCAAGGGTCCCAGAACAGATCCCTGGGGCACCCCACTGGTGACTGACCTCCATTCCGAAAAAGACCCATCCACAATCACTCTCTGCCTTCTGCAGGCAAGCCAGTTCTGGATCCACAAGGCCAAAGGCCCTTGGATCCCATGCCCTCTCACCTTCTCAAGTAGTCTTGCATGGGGGACCTTATCAAACGCCTTGCTGAAGTCCATGTACACTACATCCACGGCACTTCCTTCGTCAATGTGTTCAGTCACATTATCGAAGAACTCAACTAGGCTCGTAAGGCACGACCTGCCCTTGACAAATCCATGCTGACTATTCCTGATCATGTCAAACTTCTCCAAATGCTCGTAAATCTTGTCCCTCAGAAGCCTTTCCATCAGCTTACCAACCACTGAGGTCAGACTCACCGGGCGGTAATTTCCCGGGCTATCTCTGTTCCCTTTCTTGAAAATAGGGACTACATCCGCAATCCTCCAATCTTCCGGAACCTCTCCCGTCTCCATTGACGACGCAAAGATCATCGCCAAGGGCTCTGCAATCACTTCCCTCGCCTCCCACAGTTTCCTGGGGTATATCCCATCTGGTCCCGGCAACTTATCTATTTTGATAGAATTCAAAAGTTCTAACATATCCTCCTCCTTAATGTCCACGTACTCAATCTTTCTCAATATTCCTGCTCCTATTTCTTATGTTCTTATGTACCAATGGACAGTTGGAAATCCTAATTTCAAAACATTCCTCGGATTCGTGTATACTTTATTGTCACGTTTGAATTTTTTGTTGTAATTGGCTTAGGGTAACGATGATGTTTTAGAATATGTGGTTGTTTGTAACAGTAAAATGTTTGCTGTTTGCAGCTTCTGGAATGTAAATATGTTATAGAGATGTGTTATTATTTTGCATGCCAATACCTGGGCCTTATTTGATTGTTGAGTGATTTGGGAATTCCTGACACATATTGGTCCTGAGTCTATGATCCATTATGCTTCATGTTCAGGATCAACAGGAGGCAGCACGCCACCCAAGATGGTGGTTTGCAAGGACACACTGGATAATTGACAAACACTGAAACAGACAGGCTGCAGCCCCAAAATAAATTAGACAAACAGGCTGCAGCAGCAAAAGCTGGAATGCACAGAATATTGGCCATCTTCAGGGCAAAGAGCACCAGACATATGAACACCTCAATCCCTTATTTGGGAGGGAGATATGTGACCTATGTGCCTCCAGCAACTACAGGCATGGCTGTTGGGTACACAGAGATCGGCGTGGCAGCACCTCATTGCACCCTATCAATCAGGGTGATGAGTCCTGATCAACTGATTGGTTTTTGTACCCTTTTGGCCATTGCTAATGAGGTATAAAGGATGCTTCTCAGCACAAGAATGTTTTTCTCTCTCCCCTAACAAATGACAACAAGTGACCATCATCAGCAACAACTAGCATGAGGAGAGCCACCCCACCCAAGAAGGAAGATCAGAGCCAGAGTATCAGACCAGACCAAAGGACCAGATAACGCAGAGGACTACAGAGACCAGCACACAAATAAAGGCCAATATCTGCTTGGGTACTTGCCAGTCACATAGAAGTTAAGTTGAGGTCTAGTATTGGACTTGAACTTTAGTATTCTGTAAGATATTGTCATTGATTGGATGAGCGTTTAATAAATGTGGGTAAATAAATACTATTGTAGTAACAAGAAGTCTATTCACAATCCTTTGTCGACTGTATCTTGTCGATAGTACACATTGCTCCTACTGAGCATCGGTGGTGTAGTATGTCAGTGTTTGTGGATGTGGTACCTATCAAGCAGGTTGCTTTGTTCTGGATGGTGTCAAGTTTCTTGAACTTTGTTGGAGCTGCACTCATCCAGGCAAGTGGGGACCATTCCATCACACTCCTGACTTGTGCCTTGTAGTTGGTGGGCAGGCTATAGAGAGTCAGAAGGTGAATTACTTGCTGCAGTTTTCCTAGCCTCTGACCTGTTCTTGGAGCCAGTGTTTATGCAGCGCGTCCAATTGAGACTCTGATCACTGGTAGCCCCAAGGTTGTTGACAGTGGGGGATTCAGTGATGGTAGAGATTACTTCTCATTCTTCTAAAATTCAGTATTTTCCATCACTCCTCAGAAGACTTTTTACAAATCATAAACAGCAAGATAACAATAGAAAGTTGAAAATCAATAACAGACCATAAGTATAACTTCTGAAGATGAAAGACATGACATGGTTCTTGATATGAGAGTGAAACAGACATTGCTGTTAATGAGGAGTGTGAAATATTGAACACTTGAAACATAGGTCTAATATTACATTCCCAGCCTCTATTTGACTGGTTAATCTCATGGCCATTTTTGATAATCAGAGGCTGTCCTGTCCAAGTAGTGTCACCTGAGGCACTGGTCACTGGTGGTACTGCAGGAATTCCTGCTGAGGAAATACTAATGCAGCCTTGCAAACTGGCAAGTCCTGGCAACAGAGATTATCAGGATGGCCAGGAAGGAGGCAATGCCCTTTGCCCAGTAACCAGTCAGCCAAGTTTCTAACTAGCCATTTAGAAGATCACAGATTAATTAAGGATAGTCAGAGTGAATTTTTAGCGGATGGTTATGTCTGATTCACTTGATGAAGGAAGTAACAAGGAAAGTTCATGAGGTGTAATCATCATGGATTTTGGCAAAGCTTTTGGCAAGGTTCCACATGCTAGATTCATCATTCAATAACTTAAAAGCTCAATCAAAGGAAAAGTGACGAATTGGATCCAAAACTGGTTGAGTGGCTTCATCTTTTGTGACCAGAGGGCTGCACCCAGTAGAGTTCCATTGGATCCAATGCTGTTTGTGGAATATGTATAAGTTAAACTGGATTGAAATGTGATTAAGATACAAAAATTGGTTGATGGTGAGTACGAAAGCTGTAGGATAACCCTGATACATGTGTAGTGGTCCATTTTGGCAGGTCAAATGGGGTGAAGGAGTATAACATCAAGGGTAAGACTCTTAGCAGTTTAGAGGATCAGAAGGACCTTGGGGTCTGGGTCCATAGGACTCTTAAATTGGCCTCGCAGGTAGAGGATGTGGTCAAGAAGGTGTATGGTGTACTGGCCTTCATCAATCGAGGGATTGAGTTTAGGAGTCAGGAGATAACACTGCAGCTTTATAAGACCCTAGTCAGACCCCACTTGGAGTACTGTGTGCAGTTCTGGTCGCCTCATTACAAGAAAGACGTGGAAGCTATTGAAAGGGTGCACTTGAGCTTTACAAGGATGTTGCCTGGATTGGGTGGCATGTCTTATGAGGATAGGTTTAGGGAACTCAATCTTCTCTCCCTGGAGAGACGAAAGATGAGAGGTGACCTGATAGAGGTTTATAAGATGTTGAGAGGTATAGATCGAGTGGATTTTCAGAGGCTATTTCCCAGGGCTGAAATGGTCGCTACGCGAGGACATAGGTTTAAGGTGCTGGGGAGTAGGTACAGAGGAGATGTCAAGGGTAAGTTTTTCACTCAGAGGGTAGTGGGTGAATGGAATTGGCTGCTGTCGGTGCTGGTGGAGGCAAATTCATTAGGGTCTTTTAAGGGACTTCTGGATGAGTACATGGGATTTAATGGGATTGAGGGTTATAGGTAGGCCTAGTAAGTAGCGATATGATCAGCACAACTTGTGGGCCGAAGGGCCTGTTTGTGCTGTAGTTTTTCTCTGTTCTATGTTCTAAAGCTATAGACTGTAGAAAGATATCAATGGATTAGACAGGTGGCTGGAAAGTGGGAAATGGAATTCAATTCAGAGAAGTGTGACTTAATGCAGTTGGGAAGGGTAAGCAGGCAAGGACTACACAATACATGGAAGTTTTTTGAGAAATGTAGAGGAACAAAGAGGCCTTGGTGTGCATGTCACTGATACATGAAGGTAGCAGAAAGGCAGGTAACTTTGTTAAGAAGGTTCATAAGGTAGTTTCCTTTATTAGCTAAGGCCTAGGGCGGCACGGTAGCACAGTGGTTAGCACTGCTGCTTCACAGCTCCAGGGTCCTGGGTTCGATTCCCGGCTCGGGTCACTGCCTGTGTGGAGTTTGCACATTCTCCTCGTGTCTGCGTGGGTTTTCTCCGGGTGCTCCGGTTTCCTCCCACAGTCCAAAGATGTGCGGGTTAGGTTCATTGGCTATGCTAAAATTGCCCCTTAGTGTCCTGGGATGTGTAGGTTAGAGGGATTAGCAGGTAAATGTGTAGGGATATGGGGATAGGGTCTGGGTGGGATTGTGTTCAGTGCAGACTCGATGGGCTGAAGGGCCTGTTTCTGCACTGTAGGGTTCTATGCTCTATCTATGCTAGTGTATAAGATGATGTGGAGACACCGGCGTTGGACTGGAGTAAGCACAGTAAGAAGACTCCTTACTAGTGTATAATATGGACAGGAAGGTTATTCTAAAACTCGATAAAATATCAGTTTAATTGCAGCTAGAGTACTGCACATAGTTCTGGTCCACACTATTGGAAGGATGTGATCGCACTAGACAGGGTACAGGGAAAATTTAGGGGGCTGTTACCAGGGTGGAGAATTAAAGCTATGAGGAGAGATTGATTATTTGCTGTAGTTTTCTTTGATACAGAGGAGGCCGTTGGAGATTAAGAACTGGAAGGTGGGATTAAGTTGGATCATTCTCTCTCACATAGCAAGCACACAATAGGACAATTAGCACTGTTTTGTGCAATACATTTTTCTTTCTTATTTTTTGAAGAAAATATTAGTTGTAGAGCCCAAAAGTAAAAATGACAGATGAGTAAAACAATCTGACTGGCTTCTTCCTGCTGGTCTCCATTAGTTCAGAATCATTTTATGAAAGATCAGTTGAAATAATTGCCAAAAGCTGAGGGCTTAATCTGGATACTTTCATGAACTATCTAATCAGCATTATTTACACAGGATTTGTTCTAACAATGTAATATGAATGAGCTAATAGTACTTCTCAAGGTGGCTGACAATTAAAACAAGTAATGAAATCAGGGTCTCCACATACCCGTCAGACACCTTGTAGTTTGTTTCCAATATTTGGCCTCCTTCCCTAATCTTACCACTTTATAGTTGACAACATTACTTTATTTTGCCATTTCTCAAACAGAATTTCCGATCTGTCTCAACTCTTCTGTACCACATCCACCTGTTCCTGGTGCAACCCGATACTGTTGGAAATATCGCAGAAGCGAAGTTTGTCTAAATAAGAGGAGAGTGAACAAATCAAATAGAATGACTGCATGGAAGATTGGGAACGTTTTGATTGCTTCCCTGGGCAGTCCAATCAAACCAACAACTTTAATAATTATATGAAGAAGCATTTAGTGAGAACATCAGGAAGTGATGATGATTGCAATAGGTTAATTGGCTTCAAATTCCTGAACTTTTCTGAGCATCATTCAGTGTCACAGAGACATTACCACACCAGACGAAGCTATTCATCCCACTGACTACATGCCAGTTCTGTTGAGCAATCAGTCTCATCCCACCACTCTATCCCCATCGAATTTCCTTTTGAAATCATTCATCATCTCTGCTTCCCTCATCCTAGTAGGCAGAGTGTTTCAGGTCATTACACTCATAACAGAAAAAAATCTTCAGATCTCAGAATCTCTTGCTCCCTGATCCTTGTTCAGTCAACTAACAAGAACAGTATACCTTATCAAAATCTGCCATAACATTTCACACCTCTATGAAATATCTCATCAATCTCCTCTGCTCCAAGAACAACCCGTTTCTCCAACTCTAGTCTTGTAGTTAAATCATTCTCTTCTAGGAAATCTTCTCAGCACCCTGTCAAGGACTCTCACATCATTTCTAAAGTGTGGCAAAGTGGCATACGGATAGAATAGCAGATGGCTGGATGGCAGGTAGCTGCCAGGATAGCAGGTGGGTGGAGTGCAAAATCTGTCAATGATAGGTGAATCAGGGCCATGGCCTTTCGATTCAGGAGGGGTTATCAGGTTGAGGGTTAATCAGGTAGGATGGTGGGGGAGTCAGGTGATAGGGCCAATAGGAGGATTCAACCCAGGTGTCGAAGAATTGGGGCGGGGGGACGGTAAGGGAAGTCACTGGGGGGAGTGGGGATGTCATGCTCGTTGTATAGTTACATAGTTGTTAGAGCTAAGCTATTTCCTATCTGAATTGAGACTTTAACATATCCTGAAGTAGCTAAATCAGACACAGGGCTAATCTTACCAAAATAATATGTCTAATGAGCGTGAAAATGAGAAAGAATGACACCTTTTTTGGGTGATTGCAGAGTGACCAGGATTGGGAACTGAATATCCAGGGGTATCAGACATTTAGGAAGGATAGACAAGAAGGAAAAGGAGGCGGGGTAGCTCTGTTAATTAAGGATAACATCAGGACAATAGTGAGAGACAATATAGGCTCTAAGGAGCAAAACGTGGAATCATTGTGGGTGGAAATAAGGAATAGTAAGGGGAAAAAGTCACTGGTGGGCATGGTCTATAGGCCCCCAAATAATAACTTCGAGGTGGGGCGGGCTATAAACAAATAAATAGCAGATGCGTGTAAAAATGGAACAGCAATAATCATGGGGGATTTTAACCTCCATATTGATTGGTCAACTCAAGTCGGACGCAGTGAACTTGAGGGAGGGTTCTTAGAATGCTGTTGAGGTAGTTTCCTCAAACAGTATGTTACAGAACCTACAAGGGAGCCAGCTATCTTGGATCTGGTCCTGTGTAACGAGGCAGGTAAAATTAATGATCTCCTTGTGAGGGATCCTCTTGGAATTATTGATCACAATATGGTTGAATTTCTAAGACAGGTGAAAGGTAAGAAAGTAGGGTCCCAAACCAGTGTCCTCTGCTTGAACAAGGGGGAGTATGATAGAGTGAGAGCTGATTGGCTAATGTAGACTGGGAGCACAGACTAGTTGGTGGGACAGCTGAGGAACAGTGGAGGATTATTAAGAAGATTTTTCTCAGTACTCAGCAAAAATATATTCCAGTGAAAAAGGATTGTAAGAAAATGGATAACCAGCCGTGGATAACTAATGATCTGGATGAGGGTATAGTTGGGTGGATTAGTAAATTTGCTGATGACACCAAAGTCGGAGGTGTGGTAGATTGTGAGGAAGGGTGTCATAGTTTGCAGGATGACTTAGAAAGGTTGCAGAGCTGGGCTGTGAGGTGGCGGATGGAGTTTAATGTGGAGAAGTGTGAGGTAATTCATTTCGGTAGGAATAACAGATGTGTTGAGTATAGGGCTAACGGGAGGACTTTGAATAGTGTGGAGAGCAGAGGGATATACGTGTATGTGTACATAGATCCCTGAAAGTTGGGAATCAAGTAGACAAGGTTGTTAAGAAGGCATACGGTGTCTTGGCGTTTATTGGTAGGGGGATTGAATTTAGGAGTCGCAGCGTCATGATGCAACTGTACACAACTCTGGTGCGGCCACACTTGGAGTTTTGTGTGCAGTTCTGGTCCCCACATTACAGGAAGGATGTAGAGGCTTTGGAGAGGGTGCAGAGGAGGTTTACCAGGATGTTGCCTGGTATGGAGGGGAGATCCTATGAGGAGAGATTGAGAGATTTGGGGTTGTTTTCGCTGGAAAGAAGGCGGCTAAGAGGGGATCTCATTGAAACATATAAGATGATTAGAGGTTTAGACAGGGTAGATAGTGATAGCCTTTTTCCTAGGATGGAGAAAGCTAGCACGAGGGGGCACGATTTTAAATTAAGGGGGGTAGTTATAGGACAGATGTCAGGGGTAGGTTCTTTACCCAGAGGGTGGTGAGGGACTGGAATGCCCTGCCAGCTGCAGTTGTAAATGCACCTAGTTTGGGGGCGTTTAAGAGATCTGTGGATAGGTTTATGGATGAAAAGGGATTGGTTTAGGCTAGTGGGTCATTGTTTTGTAACTGGTCGGCGCAACATCGTGGGCCGAAGGGCCTGTTCTGCGCTGTAATGTTCTATGAAATTCAGCATTTCGAATCAAAAATGGTACAATCGGGGATAATTATATTTGGTAAAATTGGGCCCAGTATCTGGGGTATTTATATTTGGGGTGTGTATATTTGGAGGTATTTTTATTTCGGGCCTACTCACACACACAAGCCGCGCTCTCACCTTACCCGCTTGCGCGCTCAGCAACAACAGCACCGGCCCCAGCTCCATGGCGACTGATTGCGCGACACTGGCACTGAGCGTTTGGGCGCGTGATACCAACTCCAACCGAGGATGCGCGAAACCTGCACGGGAGCGCACGGCAGCCGTTCGAGGGGAGAGGGGGATGGGGGGGGGATGGGGGGGGGGGGGGGAGAGGGGGATGGGGGGGGGGGGGGAGAGGGGGATGGGGGGGGGGGGGGAGAGGGGGGGGGGGGGGGGGGAGAGGGGGGGGGGGGGGGAGAGGGGGATGGGGGGGGGGGGGATGGGGGGGGGGATGGGGGGGGGGGAGAGGGGGATGGGGGGGGGGGGGGGAGAGAGGGGGATGGGGGGGGGGGGGGAGAGGGGGATGGGGGGGGGGGGGAGAGAGGGGGATGGGGGGGGGGGGGGGAGAGGGGGATGGGGGGGGGGGGGAGAGAGGGGGATGGGGGGGGGGGGGAGAGGGGGATGGGGGGGGGGGGGGGAGAGGGGGATGGGGGGGGAGAGGGGGATGGGGGGGGGGGGGGGGGGGAGAGGGGGATGGGGGGGGAGAGGGGGATGGGGGGGGGGGGGAGAGGGGGATGGGGGGGGGGGGGGAGAGGGGGATGGGGGGGGGGAGAGGGGGATGGGGGGGGGGGGAGAGGGGGATGGGGGGGGGGGGGGAGAGGGGGATGGGGGGGGGGGGGGAGAGGGGGATGGGGGGGGGGAGAGGGGGATGGGGGGGGGGGGAAGAGGGGGATGGGGGGGGGGGGAGAGGGGGATGGGGGGGGGGGAAGAGGGGGATGGGGGGGGGGGAGAGGGGGATGGGGGGGGGGGGAGAGGGGGATGGGGGGGGGGGAGAGAGGGGGATGGGGGGGGGGAGAGAGGGGGATGGGGGATGGGGGGGGGAGAGGGGGATGGGGGATGGGGGGGGAGAGGGGGATGGGGGGGGGGGAGAGAGGGGGATGGGGGGGGGGAGAGAGGGGGATGGGGGGGGGGAGAGAGGGGGATGGGGGATGGGGGGGGGAGAGGGGGATGGGGGATGGGGGGGAGAGGGGGATGGGGGGGGGAGAGAGGGGGATGGGGGATGGGGGGGGGAGAGGGGGATGGGGGGGGGAGAGAGGGGGATGGGGGATGGGGGGGGGAGAGGGGGATGGGGGGGGGGGAGAGGGGGATGGGGGGGGGAGAGGGGGATGGGGGGGGGGGATGGGGGGGGGGAGGGGGGGATGGGGGGGGGGAGGGGGGGATGGGGGGGGGGGAGAGGGGGATGGGGGGGGGAGAGGGGGATGGGGGGGGGGGGAGAGGGGGATGGGGGGGGGAGAGGGGGATGGGGGGGGGGGGGATGGGGGGGGGGGAGGGGGGGATGGGGGGGGGGGAGAGGGGGAGAGGGGGATGGGGGGGGGGGAGAGGGGGATGGGGGGGGAAGAGGGGATGGGGGGGGGAGAGGGGATGGGGGGGGGAGAGGGGGATGGGGGGGGGAGAGGGGGATGGGGGGGGGAGGGGGGATGGGGGGGGGAGGGGGGATGGGGGGGGAAGAGGGATGGGGGGGGGAGAGGGGGATGGGGGGGGAGAGGGGGATGGGGGAGGGGGGATGGGGGGGGAAGAGGGGATGGGGGGGGGAGAGGGGGATGGGGGGGGGAGAGGGGGATGGGGGGGGGAGAGGGGGATGGGGAGAGGGGGATGGGGGGGGGGGGAGAGGGGGATGGGGGGGGGGGAGAGGGGGATGGGGGGGGGGGAGAGGGGGATGGGGGGGGGGGGGGAGAGGGGGGGGGGGGGGGAGAGGGGGATGGGGGGGGGGGGAGAGGGGGATGGGGGGGGGGAGAGAGGGGGATGGGGGGGGGGAGAGAGGGGGATGGGGGGGGGGAGAGAGGGGGATGGGGGATGGGGGGGGGAGAGGGGGATGGGGGATGGGGGGGGAGAGGGGGATGGGGGGGGGGAGAGAGGGGGATGGGGGATGGGGGGGGGAGAGGGGGATGGGGGGGGGGAGAGAGGGGGATGGGGGATGGGGGGGGGGAGAGGGGGATGGGGGGGGGGGAGAGGGGGATGGGGGGGGGAGAGGGGGATGGGGGGGGGGGATGGGGGGGGGGGGGATGGGGGGGGGGGAGGGGGGGATGGGGGGGGGGAGAGGGGGATGGGGGGGGGGAGAGGGGGGGGGGGAGAGGGGGGGGGGAGAGGGGGGGGGGGAGAGGGGGGGGGGGGGGAGAGGGGGATGGGGGGGGGGGGAGAGGGGGATGGGGGGGGGGGGAGAGAGGGGGATGGGGGGGGGAGAGGGGGATGGGGGGGAGAGGGGGATGGGGGGGGGGAGAGAGGGGGATGGGGGGGGGGAGAGGGGGGGGGGGGAGAGGGGGATGGGGGGGAGAGGGGGATGGGGGGGGGGGAGAGGGGGATGGGGGGGGAAGAGGGGATGGGGGGGGAGAGGGGGATGGGGGGGGGGGGGAGAGGGGGAGGGGGGGGGGAGAGGGGGAGGGGGGGGGGGGAGAGGGGGATGGGGGGGGGGAGAGGGGGATGGGGGGGGGAAGAGGGGATGGGGGGGGGGTGAGGGGGATGGGGGGGGGAGAGGGGGATGGGGGGGGGAGAGGGGGATGGGGGGGGGAGGGGGGATGGGGGGGGGAGGGGGATGGGGGGGGAAGAGGGGATGGGGGGGGGAGAGGGGGATGGGGGGGGGAGAGGGGGATGGGGGAGGGGGGATGGGGGGGGAAGAGGGGATGGGGGGGGGAGAGGGGGATGGGGGGGGGAGAGGGGGATGGGGAGAGGGGGATGGGGGGGGGGGTGAGGGGGATGGGGGGGGGGGGGAGAGGGGGATGGGGGGGGGGGGGGAGAGGGGGATGGGGGGGGGGAGAGAGGGGGATGGGGGGGGGGGAGAGAGGGGGATGGGGGGGGGGAGAGAGGGGGATGGGGGGGGGGAGAGAGGGGATGGGGGATGGGGGGGGGAGGGGGGATGGGGGATGGGGGGGGAGAGGGGGATGGGGGGGGGGAGAGAGGGGGATGGGGGATGGGGGGGGGAGAGGGGGATGGGGGGGGGGAGAGAGGGGGATGGGGGATGGGGGGGGGAGAGGGGGATGGGGGGGGGGGAGAGGGGGATGGGGGGGGGAGAGGGGGATGGGGGGGGGGATGGGGGGGGGGGGGAGGGGGGGATGGGGGGGGGGGAGAGGGGGATGGGGGGGGGGAGAGGGGGGGGGGAGAGGGGGGGGGAGAGGGGGGGGGGGAGAGGGGGGGGGAGAGGGGGATGGGGGGGGGGAGAGGGGGATGGGGGGGGGAGAGAGGGGATGGGGGGGGGGGGGGGGGGAGAGGGGGGATGGGGGGGAGAGGGGGATGGGGGGGGGAGAGGGGGATGGGGGGGGGGGAGAGGGGGATGGGGGGGGGGAGGATGGGGGGGGGGGAGAGGGGGATGGGGGGGGGGGGGAGGGGGATGGGGGGGGGGGAGAGGGGGATGGGGGGGGGAGAGGGGGATGGGGAGGGGGGATGGGGATGGGGGGGGAGGGGATGGGGGGGGGGGGAGAGGGGGATGGGGGGGAGAGGGGGATGGGGAGGGGGGGATGGGGATGGGGGGGGAGAGGGGGATGGGGGGGGGAGAGGGGGATGGGGGGGGGAAGAGGGATGGGGGGGAGAGGGGGATGGGGGGGGAGAGGGGGATGGGGGGGGAGGGGGGATGGGGGGGAGAGGGGATGGGGGGGGGAGAGGGGGATGGGGGGGGAGAGGGGGAGGGGAGGGGATGGGGGGGGAAGAGGGGATGGGGGGGGGAGAGGGGGATGGGGGGGGGAGAGGGGATGGGGGGGGAGAGGGGGATGGGAGAGGGGGATGGGGGGGGGGGGAGAGGGGGATGGGGGGGGGGGAGAGGGGGATGGGGGGGGGAGAGGGGGATGGGGGGGGGGGAAGAGGGGGATGGGGGGGGGAGAGGGGGATGGGGGGGGGGGAGAGGGGGATGGGGGGGGGGGGAGAGGGGATGGGGGGGGGGGAAGAGGGGGATGGGGGGGGGGAGGAGAGGGGGATGGGGGGGGGGAGAGGGGGATGGGGGGGGAGAGGGGGATGGGGGGGAGAGGGGGATGGGGGGGGGGAGAGGGGGATGGGGGAGTGGGGGGGGGAGAGGGGGATGGGGGGGGGGGAGAGGGGGATGGGGGGGGGGGAGAGGGGGATGGGGGGGGGGAGAGGGGGATGGGGGGGGGAGAGAGGGGGATGGGGGGGGAGAGGGGGGGGGGGGGAAGAGGGGATGGGGATGGGGGGGGGGAGAGGGGATGGGGGGGGGGAGAGGGGGATGGGGGGGGGAGAGGGGATGGGGGGGGGAGAGGGGGATGGGGGGGGAGGGGGATGGGGGGGGAGAGGGGGATGGGGGGGGGAGAGGGGGATGGGGGGGGAGAGGGGGGGGGGGGAGAGGGGGGGGGGAGAGGGGGGGGGGGAGAGGGGGGGATGGGGGGGGGGGAGAGGGAGGGATGGGGGGGGGAGAGGGGGATGGGGGGGGGGGAGAGGGGGATGGGGGGAGGGGATGGGGGGGGGGGAGAGGGGGATGGGGGGGGGAGAGGGGGATGGGGAGAGGGGGATGGGATGGGGGGGAGAGGGGGATGGGGGGGAGAGGGGGATGGGGGGGAGAGGGGATGGGGGGGGAGAGGGGAGGGGGGGGAAGAGGGGATGGGGGGGGAGAGGGGATGGGGGGGGGAGAGGGGGATGGGGGGGGGGAGAGGGGGATGGGGGGGGAGAGGGGATGGGGGGGGGAGGGGGGATGGGGGGGAGAGGGGATGGGGGGGGGAGAGGGGGATGGGGGGGGAGAGGGGATGGGAGGGGGATGGGGGGGGAAGAGGGGATGGGGGGGGAGAGGGGATGGGGGGGGAGAGGGGGATGGGGGGGGAGAGGGGGATGGGAGAGGGGGAGGGGGGGAGAGGGGATGGGGGGGGAGAGGATGGGGGGGGAAGAGGGGATGGGGGGCGGGAGAGGGGGGGGATGGGGGGGAGGGGGATGGGGGAGAGGGGGAGAGGGGATGGGGGGGAGGAAGGGGGGGGAGAGGGGATGGGGGGGGAGGGGGATGGGGAGGGGGGGGGGAGAGGGGGATGGGGGGAGAGGGGATGGGGGGGAGAGGGATGGGGGGGAGAGGGGATGGGGGGGAGAGGGGGATGGGGGGGGAGAGGGGATGGGGGGGGAGAGGGGGATGGGGGGGAGAGGGGATGGGGGGGAGAGGGGGATGGGGGGGGAGGAGGGGATGGGGGGGGAGAGGGGGATGGGGGGGGGAGAGGGGGATGGGGGGGGAGAGGGGAGATGGGGGGGAGAGGGGATGGGGGGGGAGAGGGGGATGGGGGGGGAAGAGGGGGATGGGGGGGGGAGAGGGGGATGGGGGGGAGAGGGGGATGGGGGGGATGGGAGAGGGGGGATGGGGAGAGGGGGATGAGGGATGGGGGGGGAGAGAGGGGATGGGGGGGGAGAGGGGGATGGGGGGGGAGAGGGGATGGGGGGGAGAGGGGGATGGGGGGGGGAGAGGGGGATGGGGGGGGAGAGGGGGATGGGGGGGGGGAGAGGGGGATGGGGGGGGGAGAGGGGGATGGGGGGGGGAGAGGGGATGGGGGGGGGAGAGGGGATGGGGGGGGGAGAGGGGGATGGGGAGAGGGGGGGAGAGGGGGATGGGGGGGGAGAGGGGGATGGGGGGGGAGAGGGGATGGGGGGGGAGAGGGGGATGGGGGGGAGAGGGGGATGGGGGGGGGAGAGGGGGATGGGGGGGGGAGAGGGGGATGGGGGGGGGGAGAGGGGGATGGGGGGGGGAGAGGGGGATGGGGGGGAGGGGAGAGGGGGATGGGGGAGAGGGGGGATGGGGGGGGAGGGGGATGGGGGGGGAGAGGGGGATGGGGGGGGAGGATGGGATGGGGGGGGAGATGGGATGGGGGGAGAGGGGGAGTGGGGGGAGAGGGATGGGGGGGGGGAGAGGGGATGGGGGGGGAGAGGGGGATGGGGGGGAGGGGTGGGAAGGGGGGGAGAGGGGGATGGGGAGAGGGATGGGGAGGGGGTTGGGGGAGGGGGGGAGAGGGGATGGGGGGAGAGGGGGGGGGAGAGGGGGATGGGGGGGGAGAGGGGGATGGGGGGGGGAGAGGGGGGATGGGGGGGGAGAGGGGGATGGGGGGAGAGGGGATGGGGGGGGTGAGGGGGATGGGGGGGAGAGGGGGATGGGGGGGGGATGGGGGGGGGGTTGGGGGAGGGGGAGAGGGGGGATGGGGGGGAGAGGGGGATGGGGGGGGAGGGGGATGGGGGGGGGAGAGGGGGATGGGGGAGGGGATGGGGGAGGGTGGAGGGATGGGGGGAGAGGGGGATGGGGGTGGGGGAGAGGGGGAT